>JAWNNH010000571.1:0-374191 GCA_035043045.1 Hirtodrosophila alboralis | reverse complement strand
TAACTATTTGTCTATTTATAATCTTTTTTTTGGATTTATTTTTAAAAAATTTATTTGGCTAAATGTAGAAAAAAATTCTAATAAAATGGAAAATAGCAAAATTTGATTTTTTTCTTGAGTTAAAAATTTCTAGAAATTCGGAAACGGCGAGTAAATATAAAAAAAATCTCATTTGGAAAAATCTCATAAAGAATTTCGGGAAAATTCGGAACTGGCGTTTTAATTTTAAACAAATTTTGAACTGAATCTGGCGAAAGGGGAAAAATATATCGTTATCGATTTTTTTAAAATTTATTTTCCGATTTTATCTTTAAGAAGAACTTTTTACACATTTCAAAACCTTTTTACACCTATATTTTATCATTTTTTTTAAGAATTTAAAATAACTAAGAAAAGGAAATTCTAAAAAAATCGAAAATAGCAAAATTTGATTTTTTCCTTGAGTTAAAAATTTCTGAAAATATATAAGATTGGGCGTAACGAAAAAAGAATTTCGGGAAAATTCGGGACTGGCGTTTAAATTTTAAACAAATTTTGAACTGAATTTGGCGAAAGGGGAAAAATATTTCGTTATCGAACCACAATGGCATCGATTTTGTTTTCCGATTTCATTTTTAAGAAAAACTGTTTTGCAGTACACACAAACCTTTTTATTAAATTCAATTAACTATATTTAATCTTTTGTTTTAAGAATTTGGTTTGATTCTATCAGTATTATAGCTCTCATAGCAAAATATAGGTAGAAAATTTAGTTTTAGTATGAAAAACATTTTTGTTTGGCAAAATATCTCAGCCCAAGTTCAAGTTTTATTTTGCATTTTTAAAGTTAAATAAATTTGAGCAAAATCAGATTACTATATCATATAGTTGCCATAGAAATATACGTTTAAAAATTAAAAATCTTGACTGCAAGTTAATATAACATCGAGTCTATAGCAAATCACAAATTTTAATTAAAGTTAAAAATTTAAATATTGAAAGAAACACAGAATTTAATATACTTTTCAGTATTTAATTAAAAATCTTTAGTCATTAATTTAAATAGGAATTTTTTTTAATTATATGTAGTATTAAGAAATAAATATTTTTTCAATTGTTGAACTAATGAAAAAATTGGTTTTAAACAAAATTTTAAAACGTTTTGCAAACGCTTAATAATTTTAATTTAAAAGAATTAATGCAGGGATCGCAACTCTTATAATTTTTTTGTATAAAAATTGTGAGTAAAAATTGTTTATATATTTTTTTTTTTCATTCAAATTGGCAATAACTCTTTTTTTGAGCCGAAAAAAAATATTGATAATATTATTTTAATTAATTTGCCAACTTTTATTTAAAACTTGTATATAAAAATTATTTTAAAATTTTTATTTTAAATGTTAAATGTTAAAAATTAATTTTGAATATCTGCTGAACACAGAATTAAAGCAAAAAAAAAAAAAAAAATTACTTATATATATTCTCAAATTTGAATTTTCCGAGTAGAAGTTAGAGTATTAACAAATTTGCATTTAATTTATTTATATATCGTTGTATATAGCTGACAATTTGGTTGAGTTTGCTATTAAATTGGGCGTGGGAGTTTTTAAGGGTTTTTTCTATTTTTTCTCATATATTTTTTTTTTATATTTTTTTCCTCTTTTTTTTTTGTATTTATTTCAAGTCTATTGATTACTCATACGCCGCGCTGCTTGTTTGTACTTGTTGCTCATATTATTTAATTTGACAGCTGCTGCTGCTGTTGTTTTTTCGCTATTGTAAAGCCAAAACCGAAACCGAAACAAAAAACTCATCTTATGAGGCAACAAACCACAACAAAACCACAAAAAACAAAAAAATTAAAAAAAATATAAAAAACTTTTCAAGTTCACATTGCATTTGTTTGTGATGTGTTTGTGGGTCAACTGTGGTTGCTTGGTTGGTTTCTCATATTTTCTTTAGAAATAGGAAAAAAAAATATGTCACATATAGTATATATATTAGCTATATATTTAGTCAATCAGTGGCGCTAGCAGAATTTTTTTAGATGAGCGTTTTTTGACAGAGAAGACTAATTTTTTTTGTTTAATATTTAAAGAATTTTAATAAATTGAAGAAATATATTTATTTAATTTAATTAAATCAACTCGTGATCATCTAAAATTGTAACTTTTTCTCTCAATTTTAAAAATTTTGAAGAGGTTATAATAGGGAGGCTATAAAATTAGAAATACATATTTTTAATATATAAAAAAGAATCCGAAGAATTTCTCAAGATTTTTTAAAAAATTATTTATTAAAAAAATTAATTTAGTAAATTATTTAGGAATGTTTTTTGCCATTTAACAAGAATTTTCCATATTGAAATGCGTTAAATAACAAAAATCCAACACATTTTAAATTCTAAATAAATTATATAGTGTATAAAACAATCGTTAACTTTCAACTATTTTTAATATATAAAAAAAATCAAGCAATTTCTCAAGATTTCTTTGCCCAGCTCAATTTCTAAAAATTGACTTATTTCTTAAAAAATTAAATAAGTAAATTATTTAGGAATGTTTTTTGCCATTTACAAGAACTTTTTACATTAAAATAAATTAAATAACAAAAATCCAACACATTTTTAATTCTAAAAAAAATTTTATAGAGTAAAAAACAGTCGTTAACTTTTAACTTTGCAACTTTTTCTTTACATATTCATCATATTTTGTGTTAATGTGATTATTTTGTGATTGATTTATATATATTTCACTTTTTTGTTGTTTTGGTTTATCTTATCGTCTTAAGACTTTTATCTTACATTTTTCTGACTATAATTGTTAGTTTTGTGCGCTTTTCTAGAAATTTTGCATTATTTTCGCATTTTCATATTTACTTAATTAACCATGACGATAATATGTTAATTGTGTTAATGATTAATTGATTTATGGCTGTGAGTACATTTTTATTTATATACTGTATTTTTTTTTTAATTCAAAATTTGTTTGTGCATTCTGTCGCTAAAAATTATTATATAAATTTGAATTTTATCAAATCGAATTTAATTACTTTTATGAAATAAATTAAATTATAAAATTAAATTAAATAAAATTTTAAAAAAATAAAATAAAATGTAAAAAATAAAACAAAATTTAAAAAAACTCAAATTTAAAAAAATAAAATAAAGTTTTAAAAAACAAAACAAAATTTAAAAAATAAAATTAAATTAAAAAAAATAAAATTAAATTTAGAAAAATAAAATTTAATTTTAAAAAATAAAATTTAATTTTAAAAAATAAAATAAAATGTAAAAAAATAAAATAAAACATAAAAAAAATAAAATTTAATTTAAAAAAATAAAATATAATTTAAAAAAAATAAAATATAATTTTAAAAAACTAAAATATAGAAAAATAAAATAAAGTTTTAAGAAATAAAACAAAATTTAAAAAAATAAAATTAAATTTAAAAAAATAAAATTAAATATAAAAAAATAAAATTTAATTTTAAAAAATAAATATAAAATTAAAAAAAATAAAATAAAATGTAAAAAAATAAAATAAAATATAAAAAAATTAAATTAAATTAAAAAAAAAATAAAATAATATTAAAAAAACTTTAAAAAAATAAATTATAAACGTAAAAAAATAAAATAAAAAAACAAAATAAAATTTTAAAAAATAAAACAAAATGTAATAAAACAAAAAAATATATAATTTCCTTAATTGCTGCAACATATTCAATATTTTAAAAAGATAATAAATCGATTTGTATAAATTTTGATGCACAAATTTGTTGTTGATTATATTGTAACCATATACAAAAATATCTATAGAATTGTTATAATATATATAGTTTTATTTTAGCTCAACAGCAATTTATTATATTTTTTTTAAATTTAGTTTTTCTTGTAGAAATATTGTTAAAACCCAAATCTTTGACATTAGATCAGCCTCAATCATTCATCCATTTCCTATTATGATGTTCTACTAGTAGCATTTCCAATTATTTATTTCTTTTTCACAGTCAATTTGTTGTTTTATATCAAAACATGATCTGTTGTTTTGACCCGACGTCTGTTGAATTGGCATTAATCCAAATGGACACGTGGGCTGTCAGTCCAATTGAATGTATGTTTGCCTTTTGTGTGTCACACTATGTTCTCTATATACTCTGTTTATTTTTAGATTTCAAAAAGAGAGTATATTGGCTTGAATAAATTAAAATAAAGCAATCAAATTTGGCATATACAATGTATATTATACATAGTCTCTAGATCTTTTTTCTTCTCGAAGTTTACTAATAAATTCTTACATTATACAACTAAAATTTGTAACTAAATTTTTTTGATGTGAAAATTATTGATGACATCTTTAGAAACAAAAAAAATATTTAAAAAAAAATTAAAAATAATATTCATCCATATATCTATTAATCAGGAATCACTAAAAAGAGTTGAGTTTAAAAAAAAAATTACAGCTGAAAACAAATTATTCAGGAAACTGAATAAATTTTTATAAAAAAAAAATAATTTTAACTCATATTCAAAAAACTTAACAAAAAAAAAGTTTTTCTTCATACTTTAAGAATCACTTATTTTGGTTCCCAAAAATATTTGTATACAATTTTTATTTTGATTTTTATAATAAAAAAAAATAATTTTTATTTAAAATAGGTTATTTTCAAAATAATTGATAAAAATCAACATGAATGGAACTTCTCATCTTCAAATATGACTAGAAAAGTGATGAGCAAGGTGAATTTTATCTTGGGTGTTTTTACGAATTGCTGAATAACTATCACATTTACCGACCGATTTGGACAAATGTATACTTAAAATATTTGTAAAAGAATTATCTAACATAATAAATCTTAAAAAGTATTTAAACGAATTTTTTAAGTTTTTAAAAGACCAATTGAAATTCAGTAAATTTTTCAAAAATGCTAAAAAAAAAAAGTTCACATTTTTCAAATTCGAGGGTTTATAATGGCTTTAATTTCTTATTCGATCCGCATAAACGGCATATCGTTAGAAAGGGGATACAATTATCTGTTGAATTGTGCAACATTATTTAAGATCAAATAAGATCTGATGTATCTATGAACAAATAAGTCGAAAGACTGTCAAAAAACTAGCTATTTGCGGTTATCTCGAAAACCATTCTTTGAAAATAAAAATGGTTTGCATTTTTGAAATCAGCGCTCGAAAATACATTAAGAATAGTCTATGAGAGTCCAGCTCCTTTTTGCTGTTAACTAGTGTTTTTATTACGGTTGCTTATATTAATGCCTTCCTACAGCTTTTTTAGAGCTACCATCGCCAAAATTTAATATGAAAATTATTATTGATCCGTTTGCCAAATTGGAAAATAAATGCACACCTCACTCTCCGCCACAATACCCTATAGCTAGCACATTTTTATACACTTGCTAATAAGGGTATTATAATATTTGTTTTCAAAAAAATACTTTATAAAATTTCTTCTATTTATCTTGATAAAACAAGACAAAGTTGATTATTTATAAATGAGAAACGACCAGATCGTATTACTTTATCTTTATCTGAAAAATAAATTTTTTTGTATAAAAAAACACTTTTTAATTTCGAAACAATGGCAGCCAAATTTTGCAATATTATTATTTAATTAAAAATCAAACGACTATATCTGAATTTAATCTACTTGAAAGAAAACATAAAGAAAATATTGTTTGTCAACGCTTAAATAATATCGTTAAATTTTCTTAAATGGGGGTTAAACAAAAGGAACGATTTATTGACCTTATTGAACAATTAAAAATAAAATAAAATTAGCTTTTAAAAAATATATAGAATATAGAGTATATTGCAGTCGGTTTGGCTGCCACTTTGCAATATTTTTACACATTTTCCATGCCAATGCGCCATTCAATACGTAATTTCACGCCTTAATTTATTGCAATCGATGACGACGAACGACGCGTCGGTCACAAAAGGCTAATTGCGAATGGCGACTACAACAAAAGCAACAAAAATAGCAACAACAATAACAACAACAATAGCAACAACAACAATTTACAATAACAAATTGGCCTAAGAGTCACTTTTGGCCAGCTCTGCATTATGCTACTCGTCTCGTATGTTTTCCTTTTATTTTTATTTATTTTATTTATTTTTTTTTTGCCGGCCGTGTGTTTGTAAAAAGTTCATTCAACCTCGTTTTTTTTTTTATGCTTCATTTGTCGATTTGAGCGCAAAGTGGCCAAAAGAAAAAAAAAAAGCAGGGAACAACAACAAAAACAGTCGCTTTAACTGTTGTTGTAACATAAACAATAAGCAACAAAAAAAAAAAGAATTATATATATATAATAAAAATACTTACAATCCAAACACTTTATGGCAAACTTTCCATATGACAAAATCTATAGTTGAAGCTTTATATTTCTGATTAATATACATTTCACATACCTGAAATTTTTACATTTTATTTATAAACTTGGGTTTTTTTCAAGTTTTCTTTTAAAATTTTTTTTTTTTCAAATTTTCCTTTTATTTTATTGTGTTAAACGAAAAAAACCTTTCAAAAAAATAACGCTAAATTATAATAGCTTGAAAATTTATAGGCGTCGCAGGTCACTTAGCAGCTTGTGCTGCCATAAATTATTTTGGACATAATATTATATATTGTATTCAATAATAATAATAAATTGAAATACAAAAAGTTTAAATAAAAAATATTTTTTTTTTTTTTTTTAAATTTTTCCTAAAGTGGCAAGATTTTTAAGCAAACTTATTCCAATGAAAGCAAAACCTTTAAAAAAATAGCGTAAATTTAATAGCTTGAATAATTTATAAATGAGGGTTAGTAGTTTCCCATAAACTAGTTTTGGAAAAATTATATATTATCCAATAAAATAATATAATTCGAAATAAAAGAGTTTAAAAAGAAATATTTTCTATTTCTTCCGAGTGGCAAGATTTTTAACAAACTTATTCAATGACAGCAAAAAAAGAAACGTTTTTTTGCATAAAAATGTATTAAAATAGTTTCAAAAATTACATTCCAATAAATTTTTAAATAAAAGTTGAAGTTTCTCTAAAAAGAAACTAAGGAATAGGAAGAAACTCTCTATATATCTAAACCTAGAATATATCTAAGCCTAGAAAATATATATAAACCTAGAATATATATAAACTTAGAATATATATAAATATGAAATATATATATATATATATATCAAGCGAGAAAGACTATGTTGATTTAGCTCAACTGTTTTCAACTGTTCGTAATTACCAGGAGAAGGTTTCTAGAAAATAAAACTTTAGAAAAACGTTCCGGTCAAGTCGCTAGCGCCTCAACAGATGTTCTCACTGTTAAAGTACACAGCACTGTTAACCTATACAGCACTGTTAACGTTTACAGCACTGTAACAATAAAATACAGTAATGCAGTATTTTTTAAATTAAATGCAAAAATCTGCCCATGGGGCATTAAATTGAATGTTATGGTACACTAGCAGGGAATATAATACATGTGTATTAGGGATGTTCAAATAAATACGAATTTGTTAATAATTTTTGAACTAGGACGTAAGAAATATTTAATATGTTAGAACAATGTGTGCCGTGTCAAGTAGAATATGATAAATTTTGGTTTTGGTTTTAAGTATATATATTTTTTTAGGAAGTAGCAACGCACGCCAGTTACACCAATTTTATATATTTCTGATTCCTAAATTTAATTATAATAAAGCTCGACCAATTTTCAGTTGATTTTTTTGCCTTTTGGCTTATAATTTTCAACTCTAAAAGCAATATAAAACTTCTCAAAAGAAACAAATTTTTCTTATAACCAAACCACTTTAAGCTATGGGAAAAACTATATAAAAACTGTAACTAAACTATAAATATAAGTATATATAAACTGACGGAAATTATCATAAAATAAAAAACAAAAGCAAGAGTTACAAAAAACATAAACTAAAAACATTTATAAAAACTTGCACAAATTTGTGCAGCAAAACACAAACGAACATTATAGCCAAGTGTTACGTTACCATTAACTTATATAAGGCATGCATAAATGTGTTTTTTTTTTTTTTTTTTTTTTTTTGTATATATAGAAATAGTTATATAAACACAATACGCAACGGGACAAGTCAATAGCCCAAGCATAAGCTTGTTCCATATATGGGACACAATTGTTAAAACGGTTGAATGACTTGAAAATGTCAACGACAACGATTATTGACAGCCTGTCGCTTGATATATATATATATATTTTCTTTTTAGCCAATGTACCAAACAGGAAGCTCAATCGAATATATTTATATACATACATACTCATAAACATATTAATAAATGTGCGAAATATTATTGTGCAACTGTGCCTCGACTTTTTGTGACTGATAAATAGAGATACAATATTAAGAGTAACATTTTTTTTTTTGCTGAAAAGATTAAACTAACGCTTAAAATATTAATGCGACTTTTTATATAGCTAAATACGGCAACGTTGTTTATTTATTTTCAATAAAAAATTCAAGACGAACCTAGAAAAATACTATAAAAATTAAAAAAAAAAAAACAATTTTAAAAGAACGATATTTTTCCTAAAATTTTGAACAGGCGACTTAGCATTTTCGATGAAAAATTTTACAAAAAAAACCCTATAAAAGAGCAAAATATAAAACTTTTGACTTTAGGGTATTTTTTGTATTTTTTTTTTTTTTTTTTTTTTGGTAATTGCGAATATTTTTGAGTTTTATATTTTATAAAAAAATATTGCCCAAAATTTTTTTGAAATTCAGAAAATATAAGTTGTTTCCTATTTTATCAAAATACACGATTTTTTTTTTTATTTAACGAAAACGAAATAATCGTTTTTTTATGGTTTCTGTTATCCGAGACTAAGTAGTTTGACAAAATTTTAAATAAAAATTTCTCCCAAAGACAAAATTTTAAATAACAAAATTTCAAATGAATATTTTTTCTAAAGATTTTAGAATCGACATGTTTCGTTACTAAAGATAATTTATTTATTGTTTATATACTATTGTTAGGTTGACTTTTAAGCCTACAGAGAAATGAAAAAAGTTTTGTAATTATTTTTATTTAAATGCGTAAATAGGGAGGTTTTCATTTTTATTTAATACAACTATTTAAATATTTTTTTTTGGCTTGGGTGATTCCTACTAAAGTGAAGCTATTTATAAATATATGCAAAAATACTTCTAAATATATGTTTAAATGCAAAAATCTTTAAATATATCCGAATATGAAAGCAATTATTGTTAAATATTTTTTAGATTTTTTTAGCGACAAAAACAATTTATAATAACAGTTAAAAGATTTTTATGGCCATTCAAAAAAATAATGGTTATTTTTTAAGTAATTATTCTTCTGTTAAAAAAAAGGCTGGAAATTTTTGTATTTTATTTAAATATCATTTAAATATTCTTTTTTAAATATATATATTTATTTATTTTTTGGCTCAAAAAATAAATGATATTTCTTGAAATTTAATAAACTCAAGAATTAATGAACATGTTGAGAATTATAAAAAAAAAATTTCAAAAATTTTTAAATCATTCGAATATTGGAATTGGAAAAAAATTAATTCTTATATTAAGAATTATAAAAAAAAAATTTTTTAAAATTTTTAAATCATTCGAATATTGGAATTGGAATCTATCGAAATATTTTTCATTCTTCAAAAGTTTTTTTTAAGTTTATAATTTTTTTGTTTATAAAGATTTAATAATCTTATTAGTCATATTTATGACTGTAATTGAATATTCATCTATAAACTATTTGAAACTTCATATTAAACCCTTTTTTTAACTCTCCTTTCTTTGCAGTTGACAGAACTCCCTCCTCTACCCCCACACACACACAACGCCACTGACTGAAAGTGGCATTTTGGAGTACAGTGTGCATTGTTTGAGAAATTTCCAAAAAAAAAAATAAAAATATTAATAAAAGCCGAAGAAGTAACTGCACAGTTAAGACAATAAAGCACACCACACACCCCCCTACTCAAACCCACCCCGCATTCCCGATTCTCAACTTGCAACACACACACATACACATACACAATGAGCAAGAAACCGACAGCCGGACCGGCGCTGCACAAGGTCATCATGGTGGGCAGCGGAGGTGTTGGTAAATCGGCACTCACATTACAATTTATGTACGATGAATTTGTGGAGGACTATGAGCCCACCAAGGCCGATAGTTATAGGAAAAAGGTAAAAAAATAATATATAGAGTTGCAAAACAATCGATTGTGCAAATTAGCGATATATCGATATAAGAAAATATGCATTATATTTACATTTTTAATTTTATTATTAAAATGATTATTATAAGTAGGCATAATATTGTCTATCGATAGTTGAAACTATATATTTTGTATGTTTATTTTTGCAAACCAATCGATGGTGTAGAATTATCGATATAACGAAAATAAGAATTATACTAACATTCTTAATTATATTTATTAAACTGATGATCGTTATTAAGTTGGCATACAATTTTTAAAAATTTTTACTCTATCGATAGTTGAAAATATATTTTGTATATTTAAGCTTAATTACATCATCATTATAATCATGATCATTACATTGTTAAAACTTTTGTTGATTTACACTTTATATAAATTTTATTTTATCAAATTCCATACTATCGATAAATGAAAATACATTTCTTATACTAATTTTTAATAAAATCTTTATCATTTTAATAAATTATTAATGTTCATTTTAAGTATACATAAAATAAATATATTTAAATTTTAGTTTATTTAAGGTTTATGTCAATAAAATGTTAAAAATTGTGTAAACTATTGAAAGATAAAAATAAATTATATTTACAATTGTTAATTTCTAGTAGAAATCTGTGCCATTTCAAGTATTCAGTAAATTTAATTTTAGTTTAATGTCAGTCTAAACTATCGAAAGTTTGCACTATCGAAAATAAATTGTTTATTGATAAATTTATTCTTAAATATTCATCATTATAATGATTAAGATCGTTATCAAGTATGCATAAAATTAATATATTTTAATTTTTTATTTATTTGTGAATTATATTAATTTATGATTTTAACGATTGTTTAAACTATCGAAAGCTAACGCTATTGATAGAAGAAAAAATATTTGTTTTTCTTTTATTTACGAATTATATAAATTATATATTCATATTAGTCTAAAATATCGAAAGCTAACACTATCGATTGATGAAAAAGTCTTAAATGTACATTTTTAGTCAAATCTCTATAAATATAATAATGATGTTCATTATAAGAATGCATAAAATTGTTAAATTTTTTATATTTATTTTCGAGGTATTTAAATTTTACTTTGACGATTGTCTAATATAACGGAAAACAAAGAACTATCGATGTATTGTATGTTAATTTTGATTAAATTTTCTTAATTTGATCATTACAAGTATTTATCAAATTGTTTAAATTTTTCTTTGTTTGCGAGTTATATAAAATTGTACCTTAATGTTAGTCTAAACTATCGAAAGTTTAAACTATCGAAAGATATAAATAAATTTAAAATGTTCTTTTTTGGTTAAATCTTCATCATTACAATCACGATCACTATAAGAATTATTTAAGCTTTACTTTCAAGACTATCTAACCTATCGAAGCTTATACTATCGATAAATTGTATATGTTAATTTTTGATTACAATTTTATATTGTTTAAATTCTGCTTAAGCAAAAGTTTACACTATCGAAAGATGAAAATAAATTTAATATGTATTTTAATTTTTGGTTTAATCTTCATTAAATTGTTTAAATTTTTCGCTATTTTATAAAATTTTACATTAACGTTAGTCAAAACTATAGATAGCTTACACTATCGAAAAATGAAAATGAAATGTAATATATTTTAATTTTAGGTTAACTTAATCATTATCCATTAAAAGTATGCTTTGAATTGTTAAATTAGTTATTATATTTAATTGTACTTTAACGTTTATCTAAACTCTCGATTGTTTTGCAACTCTAAAATATAAAAAAATTATAAAATTATATTAATAATCATTTTTTTACCAGGTTGTGCTCGATGGCGAGGAAGTACAAATAGATATATTAGATACAGCCGGCCAGGAGGATTATGCAGCTATCAGAGATAATTATTTTCGCAGCGGTGAAGGATTTCTCTGTGTCTTCTCAATTACAGACGATGAAAGTTTCCAGGCTACCCAGGAATTTAGGTGAGTGTGTGTGTAGTTTAGTGTAGTGTAGTGTAGTCTAGTGTGTGTATTGTCAAGTGGCACTCAAGTCGCACACCTTGGTGTTAGAAAATCCTTTTCTTGCCACACAACTCTTCTAATTAGTTGCCAGACAATGCGTCAAGTGTTTTAAACCAAATTGTGAACATTTCTAAAAGCTTTAAGTAAAAGGAAAAACTTTATTGTATACTAGATAAAAACTTTTTCAATTAAGAAAACTTTCCAACACTTTAAATTTAAATTTTGACTTGAAATTGAGTATTGAATATTTTTTACGCTTTTAAAATAGTTGAAAACAAACCAAGTGCAAAGCTATTTACATTTATTTGAGCATATATTTTTGTAAATCGAAATTTAATTTTTTTTTCGTGGGACTTATTTCACATTTTTTTTTTTTCGGATTCAGCTGTATTTTTTTTTAATTTTAATTTAAATTTTTCCTGATTGAATTTTTTTTTGTTATTTTTTGCTATTTATTTTTTATAATATTTATTTATTTATAATATTTTTGTATTATAATATTTTTGCTATTATATTATTGTTTTATTATATTTATTTTTACCTATATCATATTAATATTATTATTTATTTATTATATCTATATTTTTGATATTATTTATTTGTAGTTATATTTATTTTGTACATTGAATTTTTCTATTATATTTTTTATTCAGTATATTTATTTTTAACTTTATTTATTTTTTATATATAATTATTTTTTATATGATTTGAATTTCTTATATATTTATTTTTTACAATATATATATATTTTTATGTTTATTGTTTAGTCAATATATTTAAATATTTTGTTTATTATATATTTTCCGTGTTTTTCCAACAAGTTGCTAGAGTTTTATATATTCATTTTCTTTCTTTTCATAAACATTATGCAAACATTTACCTGTTTCTGTTTCTGTTGCTGTATATGACAGAGTCCCTCCGATTCAACCCTAAATATGTACAGTCCTTATGTTGCCCGTTTTGACCTCAAAAAAAAATTAATAAAGCAACAGGAGCAAAGGGAGGGAGGGGAACAGCCTGGCATAATACAGTGTCTGCAAATGACATATGGCTGATAGAGTCCTTTAGCAGGGAGGGTGTTGTTGTTGTTGCCAGGACTCTTATCAATTAGAAAGTGTGTGTGTGTGTGTGTGTGTGTGTGTGAGCGTGTGTGTGTGGGTGACAAACTGGGTGTGGCTCTCTTTGACAAGTGTGTAGGGGTAAACAGGTTGAGTGACTAGTCTAATATTTGTTGTTATATATAGAGTATAAACGAGTATACATACTACATAGATACACATGTGTTTGCGATTTGTTGATAACAATTTTAATGAGTCATGAAGTTGGCAATTGATAAGACGCTGCTTATCGCAGTTGTGAGCACTTTACAGTTGAACTTAACTAAGTAAATTAACAAATAATACAATTTATAAAAGAGTTAAGAGTGAGCAATTGATTAAATAGTGAAAATAAATTTTAAAAAATAATTTGACAACTAATTTAAATATTTTCGTTATTTTCTAGAAGAAATAATTGTAATTAAAATTTTCCGAAAGTTTTACCTTCCTGAAGGTATATGCTATAAGTATAAGTACAATTTTTCACTTTGACATTATCGGTTTATTTAATTTGAATTACACAAATATTTTACATTATCTGTTTATTTAATTTAGAAATATTTGACTTTAAAAAATATTTATTTTTATATTTATGTATTATGCCCTGATTAAACGATTTTATACTTATTTGTTATATTAGATTATAGAATTCTTGTTTAAAATATATTTTAAAAATATATAGTAAAGTTAAGAAACTAGTTTTTTTTTTTTTTTTTGTTAGTTATGATAATATTTGTAATAGCGAGATAGATAACACTAGCTTACAAATTTTTTTTTTAATCGAGAGTGCTGATCTCTCATAAACTACTCTTGATGTATTTTTAAGCGCTGATTTCAAAAATGCAAACCATTTTTCTTAAAGAATAGTTTTCGAGAAAACTGCAAATATGTAACTAGTTTTTTGGTAGTATTTGGACTAATTTATTCGTATCTACATCAGATATTATTTGTTTTTAAAGCACATTTCGCATTACAATAGATAATTGTATCCCCTTTCTAACGGTATGCCGTTTATGCGGATTAAATAAGAATTATGACCATTATAAATCCTTAAAGTTGAAAAATGTGAACTTTTTTTTTTTTGCATTTTTGAAAAATTTGCTGAATTTCAATTGGTCTTTTAAAAATTTAAAAAATTCGCTTAAATACTTTTTAAGATTTATTATGTTAGATAATTCTTTTACGAATATTTTCAGTATACATTTGCCCAAATCGGTCAGTAAATGTTATAGTTATTTAGCAATTAGTAAAAAAAAACCCAAGATAAAATTCACCTTGTTCATCACTTTTCCGGTTAAAAACTTATTTATTTTTAAAAAAAAATTTACTAAAATATTTTCTTGTTATATATAGAATTTAAAAACATTTTATTTAAGCAAGCAACTAACTTATTGAACTGTAAATAAATATAATACTTACAAATAATTAAATAAATTAATAATTTATGTGTTTATTTGTGTTAAACTTTATTTTATATATATAATTTATTTTATTCATAGTTCGCAGTCTTTATCATAAGATTCAAACTATTTATTATTAACATTAATTTCTCTTTTATTTCATTTTTAGTAATAATAATGTTACTATTATTTAATTAATTTCCCTTTTTTTTTTGGTTATAATGTTCTTACTAATATTATGCATAGAATAAATTATATAAATAAATAATAGTAAGCTTAATTTTATATTAAAAAAAAAGAAGTGAAATTAGGATAGATGATAAATGAACTTTAACTATGTTTAATCTAGTCTTACATAACTTTTGCTTTTAAATTTAGATTAATGAATGGGCAACTGGAAATTGCTTTTGATCTTTTAATAGTTCTCTCTCCTGTATTCGGGAGATACAAATGTATCTTTTATTTTATTCTGCCTATTTTTAATATTAATAAATAAATTTTAATTTGTATTTTTTTTTTTGATTTTTCGATCTTTCAGAGAACAAATATTACGGGTGAAAAATGATGAGAGCATACCGTTCCTGCTGGTGGGTAATAAATGCGATCTTAATGACAAACGGAAGGTTCCCCTCACAGAATGCCAGAGGAGGGCGCAGGAATGGTCTGTGCCCTATGTGGAGACCTCTGCCAAGACACGTGAGAATGTCGATAAGGTAAGTAGCGGGGGGGTTAGACGATTAGAATTATAGAAAATATATAATATAATATTTAACAAAAAAATACAAAAAACAAAAAACAATTTGCAGAGCAAGGTTCTTCAACAACAATTGGCTAAAGCGAGCAAAAATATAAATATAAATATATTTATTATTAATTATTATGAACAGAAATCTGAAAACGAAATGCAAAAATTTGTTGCACACACTTTTTAATTTTGTTTTAAACATAATTTTTTTTTTTTAATAGATGTATTTGTTTAATTTGTGTGTATTTTGTAATTTTGCGTAATCAGCAGCAGCAGCAGCAGCAGCAGCAGCAACAAAAATAAACACATTAACTACTTACAACAACAACAACAAAAACAGCTAAAATTTAAAAAAATAATAACAATTCACATTTATCTTCAAAACATTCAAACCAAATGTTTAGCGCATTTTTATTAGAATTGTATTTCATTTAATTTTATAATTATTTGCAAAAAATGTTGCCTAAAGGTTTATATTCGTGTATAAGAACATATATATTCCTATATAGTAGACACTCGATAATTATATCTGCTTGATTTCGATTACCAATATGTAAAAAATTAAAAAAAAAATACATGACAAAAATATATAAAAATAAATAATTAAAAAAATAAATAAAATCAAAAAAATATATATATATCAAAAAATAAATAAATCAAAATAAATTAATCAAAATAAACCAGAAAATAAATCAAAATAAAAAATAAATAAATCAAAGATCAAAAAAAAAATCAAGAAACAAAATATGAATATAAATAAATAAATCAAAATGATTCAAAAAAAAAAAAAAATATATATAAAAAACCAAATATAACCAAAAAATCAAAATTTAAAATAAAAAAATAAATAATAATAAAATATGGTATAATACCATAAATGAAAATTTTAATAGAATTCAGAACATGAGATCTAGAGATATGTAAAATTAATCGAGAAAAAAAATGTTTATTTTTTTTCATTTATAGTAGCTTTTAAATAGCTTTAGTTTGAAAATTTTCAAGATGTTGTGTTTTTTTTAACTAATAAGATGGCCTTTAAACATGCCGCATTAAAATATAAGTTAAATAAGTTTGTTCCTTTGCCTAATTTGAAAAAAAAAACACAATTTTCTAACAAATATTTTTGTATATCATTTTTTAGAGCTTTGTGTGAATAGAGAATAAAATAGAGAATAAAAACTTCTTTATTAAAATTTTTAAATAAATATTGAAGTTCAAGTTCTCAAGAAAAATAAAGAAATTAATTTTTTTTTTTAAAAAAGTTGAACATCAATTAATTAGGTTCGGATGTAATTAAATTTATTCAAAGTAACCTTTTTGTAATGTCCAAAATCTAAGAGCTTTTCGTTTAACTCGATATATATACAAATATTTGTATATATTTTAATATACCTTTCCGGAATTGACCACAGATTTTTTATATTTTTTTTATACCAATAGTTTTATATATATTTATATTTATATATTTGTATTTTTCTTTCTTAATATTTAGAAATACATTTTAACAGAAAGAAATTTAATCGAGTCTTCGAACTCTCAGTTCTAAATATTTAAAATATTTTTATTTCTATCGAAATGTGTAAGAGTTATAATTATCGAGCGTCCACTGTGCATTGCAATTGATGAAATCGATATTTAACAGCACTGTTAACAAATTGTCATCGTTATTGTTTAACGCTTATCGATGTTATTATCGTCGTAATGCTGTTTTGTAAAAATAATACAAAAATAAGAAAATGTTTATAATTTAATATTAATATTATAATTTACTTAAATTATTTTTTTTTTTCGTATTGCCAGCGCGTAAAACAACACACGCTCCATTTAACACCTCTCTTTACACACACATACTTTATACTTAGCTCTCTACATAACTTAACTCTCTCTCTCTCTCTAACTTTATATTATATTTGTATATATATATATAAATATATGGTATATTTATATATATATATATATTTATATTTTATTCCCATCACATTTTTGCAGGTATTTTTTGATTTGATGCGCGAAATAAGATCACGAAAAACCGAAGATTCGAAAGCCACGAGCGGGCGCGCTAAAGATAGATGCAAGAAGCGGAGACTTAAGTGTACCCTACTTTAGGCATTAGGTGCAAACAATCAATTTTTTTAAATAATTCTTTTTTTATTTTACAATAAACAATTACTCTCCCTCCTCACACGTAATATATATTTCCGTATTTTTTCTTTAACTCTACCGTAGCTTTTTGCCCTCTTACGCTTTTGGCTTTTGCTAAACACTAATCAAAAAAAATAAATTGATTTTTTAAATTTTACTTTATTTTTCATTTTAATTTTTGGATTGCCATATATATATATTTGGTATTTTTTTTTATTGATTTTAAAACACACTAAAAAATACACAAAATAACAACATTTAACATGTACAAACAACTTCGTAACGTTGCATTTGATTTATAAATATTTATTAACTACTTAAATACTTACTAACTACATTTAAATATTAGCTCAGAAAATAGACAATCTATGGAGGAATATGACTTTTGCATGCGATTGTTAAATATATATATATTGATTATTTAGTTAGACTGAAAATAAATTCAAATTAGAACAGAAATATAGAAGAAAATTAAATAAATTTAAAAAAAAATTCAATATTTTCATGAGAGAATTTTCCTACAGTAAAACTATCGATAAATTTTGATAATTTAAAAAGAAATAATTCAAACTAGGACTGTAAAATAGAAGAAACTTTTGTGTTTTTTTTAAGCTAACCTTTTTCTAAGAGAGAATTTTACTACAGTAAAACTATCGATATATTTTAATAACAAAAAAAAGATAATTTAAATTAGTTCTGTAAAAATGGAGAAAATTCTTCTCTCCTGGAAAATTTTAAAAAAAGTTTAACTTTTTCCAAGAGAGAATTTTTCTATAGTAAAACTATCGATATATTTTAATAATTAGCCTTCTAAATTAACAAAACGAAATAACTTTAGCAAAACTATTGAAATGTTTTGGCAAGCAGCCCTAAGAACTTCCAGACAGAGAGTATTTGCTTTAGCAAAACTATTGATATATTCTGATAAGCAGTTCTAAGAATGCTGAAGAAGAATATTTACTTTAGAAATAAATATCGATATATTTCGATAATCAACATTAACATTGCCTTTTAATATTTACATAAGCGTATAAATTGTAGCTAAAAATTAATCGATAGTTTTTTTTTAGTTTTATAAACGAAGGCTTTTAATATGCTCTATTAAATGATAGTTTAGCTTTTTGTTTGGCGGGTTAAAATTAATATAAAAAAAATTATAGGACCGTTTTGATTCATTTTTAATAAATGTTAATGTAGGACCAATTTTTTTTACTAAATAATGAACATTTATTAAAAATAATTTTAAAAAAATAATGAACATATTAAAAATAATTTTTGAAAATTTTTTAAAGTAAAGCAGGAGAAAAATTTTTAATAGATAATGAACATTTAATAAAAATAGTTTTTAAAAATAAATCAACATATTAAAAATAATTTTTAAAAATTTTCTAAAGTACAAATAAAAACAAATTAAATAAAGCATTAAGAAAATCATTAGGAAAATTTTAACAAACATTTATATATTAATATTTTAGTATCATATTAGGCTGAACAATAGTTAGACTTTATTTTGTAAATTTTATAAAGTCTTATTAAATTTTATTCAACACTCTGACAATAAATGGCAAAAACATAAAATTTAAAATAAAATAAAAAATACTTAATTATGTATATACTCGTAGTTACAGTAGGTAGACATTTTATTAATTGTTTTTTAAGAACACATATTTAAACACACACACACACACATTCATATGTACCTACACACACACACACACCCACGCATACACAAAATTTTAATAATGTAATTAGTTTTTTTAATAAATATAATTTCCAAAAACCTTGCAGAGACAGAGAGAAAAATTTATTTTAGGTTCGAACTATTTGAAATTATTTAATTTCTTCACAATTTCGGCTCTTTTTACTGGAGAATTCTAATTATGGAGCATAAAATATAATAAATTGCAATATAATATCTATATAATATTTATATATTAAAGGATATTTAGCAGATTTATAAAAAACAAAAATATATTAGGAAAAAGTTGAGAATTATATTCTCCCAATAAAATTCCAGCTTTAATGCCAAAAATTTGGCTCAGATAGAAGCTAAAATATAACTAAGATTTCTAATAGATGTAATAATAATTTTTTTTTAAATATATTTACCAAATTTCATCATTTATAATCCAAAAGATAAATTAGGAAAATTTCTTAACAAAATTGTTTTGTTTTTCAAATAAATTCCAACCAAAATATTTGATTAATTTGGCAGACTTTTTAAAGAATTAAATAATGTATTTTGTTCATAGTTTTTAGCTAAAATATAAATATAATCAAATTCCAAAAATGCAGTCGATCCAGCTAGATTTTCACAATTTAAAAATATTTTAATTACAACACAACTCTGCAAGGATATTTTAAGCTTTAAACAAATCAAAGTTATACAAAGTAACCTTTTGCTTTTAATAATAAACATTTTATTTGTAAATTTGTAATTAGTTTGATACACGTAATGTTTTTGTTTATTTAGTTTTGATTTAATTTATTTTTCTTTTTATTTATTTTTTTTTTTGTTATCTCTTATGGTGTATGAAACTTTTTGCTTTCGGTTTTTAGCCACTTTCAAAATTTTGTAATTATATAGAACAACTTAACCCCAAACAAAAAAAAAAACAAAAAAAATTAAAATTTTATATATATTAAATGGAGTTATATTAATCGATAATTTGTTTATTTGTTTAGGTATTTTATGATCTAATCAGGGATATTTCATCACGTAAAAAACAGCGTCAAATGGACGTGAAAGAGCCGACAAAGCCTTCTCCATGCTGCCAATTGTTGTAAAAAAAAATAACAACAATCGATAAACAACAACAGCAGCAACAACAACAACAAAGGCCACACGGATATCTACAACAACAGCAACAACAAAAATATAAAACAACCAACAACAACAGCAACAATTGAAAGTTTATGTTTATGATATTAAAAAATAACAAAACAACAACAAATTTGTATCAAAATTATTTGCAAAACATTTCAACGATAATTATATTTAAAAATAAATTATTAATTATAATGTAATATACATAAATAATTTTATATATATTATAACATATATAAAAATACAATAAAAAACTATTATTTAGGCAAACAGCAACAAACAATATATTAAAAAAAAAATAATAAAAACAAAAATACAGCCCGCTTTTAACTAACAACAATTTATTTCAATTTCATTTCATTTGCTAAAACAAAAAAAATATTTAAGTAAAAATAAATGCAATTTATACGAAATTTTTCACGTTTTTACCATAAAATATATTTTGTTTTTTTGTTTGTTTTTTTTTTTTTTGTATAAAGTAATAGCAAATTGTTAAACAATAATAAAAAACAATAAAAAAAAAAACACATACACATACAGAGAAAAGCTTTTTATAAATATACATACAATACATACAATATAAATAATTAAATATATATATAAATATAGTTTAAAATATATAATTGTAAAATGCAGCTGCAGAAAGAACAAGAAAATTGAATTTTCCCAAAAATAAAAAAAAAAAACTGTTTTGTAGTTTTTACTTTTCAGCAAACAAAAAAAAAAAATGGGAATTCAAAACGCAAAATTTTCAACTAAAAGTGAAATTAATTCACAACAAATCTGTTTATATATTAAAAAAAAAAATAAACACAACATTTTTTGTAATTTTCTAACTAGCCACAAAATGCAAATATACAAAGTAATAATTTATAAAAAAAACATAAATATAATACTTCAAATATTTTGTAGCTGTTTGTTTTTCATTTGCAGCAATTTATATATATATATAAAGAAAATAAGAAAATGTATTGAGAAATTATTAATGTTAAAATTTGTTTCAATTTTTATTTAATTCTTTATTTCTTTTTTTTTTCTTCTTGCAAACTGCATTCTGTATTCTAATGTTTAAGCTATTATTATCATTATTATTATTATTATTATTATTATTATTATGTATAATGATAATTATAATTATTATTATTAAATATATAAGTTATGCAATTGAGAGAAAAATCCTTACTTGAAATTTAACTGTGTGCATTTTTTTCCTCTATTCAATTTGTTGTTCAATTTCTATTTTTTTTTTTTTTTTTGGAAATCAGAAAATGTTGCTATGTATACATAGATATATATATATAAAGAGAGTATATATATAATAATGATAAGGATCTAGGAAACTGGAAAAATCAACATTTTTTTAGCGCTCTATTCTCGCACACACACACACAACACACACACTACACACATTTCTTGCTCTCGCAAAAATTAAAAAAAAAAAAAAAACATGCAGTCCCATATATATATATATATATACATATATCGGAATTTAAATAAGAATAACATTTTTTTAGCATCAATAGCAAAGCATTTTTTGATAAACTATTATTATAATAATTATGAGTAAAAAACTGGATTGAAAATACGTTTAGCTTGGAAAATAAACAACAACAAAAAAACTATGAGAAATCAAAAAACAAAATATGTGTTTTAATTTTTATATATATCGGGACTTGGCTTAAAAGCAAAGTAAAACTTTTATTTTCAGATATAAAGGCTACTTAAATATCAATTTAATAAGGAGAAGAATTCAAGGCTCGCAAATCAAGGAATTCTGTACAGTTTTAAGAAGCTTATAATATATTTAAAAATCTAGAAATAACATTAATTTCTAATAAACATTTTTTTTAATTTTATTAAAACAACCGATCCTTTACCTAATTGTTTCTTAGATCATCTTTTTGCATATGAATTATTGTGCTCTATAAATATTAATATTTTTAGGTATAATACCATTCAGATAACGCCTGGTGAGCTCAACAACTTAAGCTTTATGTGTTGTCTTTAGAATATATTAATATAATACAAAAAATTATATTTAAAAAAATAATCCAAATCACGCCAAAAGCTCAAGAAAATAGTTAGAAAAATTTTTTTTTTACGTCTCAATAAGAAGAAGTATAATTCCACAAAAAAATTCAACAAAATTTTCAGAATCGTAATTATTTAAGTTTTGATAAAGTCATGATAGTTGCAAGATAGAAAGACCCTCGGCTTGACTTTTGATTTGGAACATATGTGTTTAGGCACCAGCCTAACCCACGCTGTTGCATAGAAATACACTGCCAGGACCATGCCACGCTCTTATGGTCTAGTCATGGATCACTGTTAATAAGTCTTGTTGCCGCATAAATTTACAGATCTAAATGTAAGCTGGTTGAAATAGGCTGTTGCACTATATTAAGTTGTTTTTTCGTTTTAAAATTAATATTAAACATAAAAAAATGGTATTAACAATAAATGAAGGCACATATTTAAAGTTAAAGAATTCCACTAAGAATCTGCATTTGAATTATTTTAGTATCTCTCTTTGTTTAGTAGGTATACTGCTTGGAAATTTATGTAAGGCGCTGGTTGAAATAAGGTGTCATACACTGTATCTGTTTGCCTAGCTCGAGGTTGGACTAGGCTGATGCACCGGCAGACAGTTTGAGTGCTGGTCTGGTCTGTGGTTGGGTTAAGCTGATGCAGGGATAGGCCAGGGCTAAACCAAGCTGATGCATAAATGGGCCAGGGCTAAGCCAGGCTGATGCAACGTCGGGATATAATAAAAATACATTATGCGGTCTGAGCTATGGGACAATATTGCATCGGTTGATCTATTCCTTCAAACATTTATAATAAGAACTTTATTTTTCAGGGCAAAATAAGCAGCCAAAAATTTTTATCGTATTTGTAGATAAAGTAGGTAAATTTTCAGACCCTGTATAGTAAAATAAATATTTAATTACTGGAACTATGTAAATGTAGTGGGGAAAAAAGTTTTGTTGTCGATTTTTGCTCGAGTTTTTAAATCAAACAAAAAAAAAAAAACAGAAAATAAAACCGAACCAAAAATAATAATTATCCTAAATATTTTTTATTATTGCTGAAACTATGAAAATGCGAAGGTGAGAAAAAAAGGTTCCATATTTTTCGATTTCTATCCGAGTTTTTAGTCAAAAATTTATAAAAAAAAACCCAAAAAAAAAGAATAATTTTCCTAATTTAAAGTTATATAAGTAGTTGCAAAACTGGTAATTTAAATTTGAAAGTGACTTTAAATGATTAATATATATACTTATTAGCTTTTAGAAAGCATAAAACCTTTTATAATCGTCTATAAGATTTTCTATGAGATGATCTAAAATGCAAGCTCAACTCTAAAATATAGCTAAAAGAAAATACCAAATTTAAAAATGTTTTCTTAAAAAAGTATTTAGAAAAGTTTTAGTTACTTTTCATTAAATAGGCCACCATATGAATCTGAAAATTTTGATAATTTATACAATTTTAGATACCTAGTGATATTATCAACAAATTCAAAAAATTTAAAAATTCATAAGTACCCAAAAAAAGAGTATCCATTAAAAAATAACAACACATTTTGAAGTTTTGTTTTGAAATCACTTTTTTTATTATTTTTTCTTGCATTTTTGTTTTCTTTACACATTTATAGAATATATATATATATCATTTGTCATATATATTTTTTATACTCATTTTTTATTTGATTTGTTTGTTTTTTTTTGTGTTTTTTTTCATGATGCATTTTTAAAATTAATTTTACATGTTACATTTACAGCTAAAAGATGTTCGTTATCATTTTGTATGGTTTTTGTTTTTTTTTTTTTGTATTTTTTTTAATTAATTTATTTATTTTTATGTTTTGTCTGCTTTCTCCATTTTAATATATAACTTTTTAGTGTTTTTTTTTTGTTTGTTTTGTTTTGTTTTTTGTTTCATACATTTATAATTTGCAATACTCCCGATTTGTTTTCAACTTTTAAATTAAGTAAGTAATAAAAATAATAATCATAATAATAATAATAATAGCATTTCTAAAATGAAATCGTTTAGTAAATATTAGAAACAAAAAAAAAAAAAAAAGAGAATAGATTTATATAGAAGAATAATGTAAGCTAAAAATAAAGTATTATGTTCATTTACTTGGCTACTTACAAACGAAATTTAATTAATTAATTTAATATTAATTAATTTAATTAGAAAAGCACACACACATTCAAAAACTAATTAATTACTTAATAAACGATAACATAATAAATATGCAGATCTCTTTTTTTAAAACGATTATATATATATAAACTAAATACAATTTTAAATAATTATATTTATATTTGATTTTTTTAATATTTTTACATTGATTTTTATTGTTTTTTTTGTTGTTGTATTTATTTATTTTTAGAACTTATGACTAAGCATTTTACATTATACATTCAAAAACATTTACACAAAACACTAAATATTTATATTTATTTATTTTTTATGTTTTTTTTTTTAACTTTTCTGAAAATAGATTTGCATTTGCTTTTTAAAAATGGTTTTTCTTTGTGTGAAAATAAATTTTAGTTTTTCTTTCTTTTTCTTTTTTGTTTTTGTTTTATTTCTGAAACTATAATCTAAATATTCTTTGTTTTTTTTTTTTAATTTTTTTGTCAGCGTAATTTTTTGTTTTAATTTTTACAACATAATTTTTGTTTTTTTTAATATTTGCGGTGTTTGCTTTTGTATTTAAATACATGTATAATTTTTGCTTTTTTTTAAAATAATTTTATTTTCTGCTATTTTAACATAATTTAATTGTTGTTTTTTTATTTTGTGTGTTGCAGAAAATAAATATGTATTTACAAAATATGAAATCAAGAATTAGAAAGCATTAACATCTTCTCAACAAATATATAAAACTTGCAAAAATATTTTACGAAACATTTCTATAAAGGGCGCGCTCATATAAAAACAAAACTGAAATACAAAAAAAAAACAAATTTGTCGCGATTTTTTCTTTTCGTCGAGCGCACAACTGCGTCAAGTACTTTTCGTCGACCGCACGACTGCGTCAAGTAAATTTCTTCTTATTTATATTAATGTTTGCAACTTCCATTTAAAACATTTCTACGCCCCTGTTATATTAAATCAATATAAGAAAATATTGTTTAATAAAATTAGTTTTAATAAAGTTTGCTTTAAGATGTTTGAATAAATCAAAAATTAGGCGTAATAAAAAAAAAATGATTTTTTTTTATTAAACCAAATTGTTCCTATGGTAGCTATATGATATAGTAATCCGATTTTGATCAAATTTAAACAACGTTTTTTTAAGCTTTAGTAATACGATTTTGAAAAAATAAACAACTTGATCAAACTATATAAAACTTGATAAATGAGAAAATGAATTTTTTTGAATAAATCCAAATTTTTGCAAAGATTTTTTTTCTATGGCAGCTATATGATATATAGTAAACAGATTTTTGAATTAATTAAAAATTAGATAAAGAGCATAGAAACAGACAGACAGACGAACAATATTTAAAGTAATAATAAGATCAAAAGAAATTTCTATTAATCTTAAATTAAATCTTCACAAGAAAATAAACTAATATTTTTTCTCTCTTTTTCTCTAGCCCTCTCTCTATCTCTTTCTCTGCTCTGATCTGTTAATATATATGTTTATAGATTTATGTAGATATATTGTTAGTTATATTGTTTTGCTTTGTTTGTTTCCTTATTTTCCATACATTTTTTGCGGTTGTTAAAACATAAAAATATTTCGTTTTTTTTTCAAGTTTTTTTTTTTTTTATATAGACAGTTTTATCAGTTTTATTGTTCACGAGTTATATATATATATATGTATATAATATTTTTCTACTATTTTTTTTCTTAATTTTTGTTTAATACTTTTTGTTTTTTATATTTTTTTTTATAAATTTTTCTTTACACATTTAAACATACACACACACACACGCACACACACTTTGAAAAAAATGCTCCAAAATATAATATATATATATATTATATATATGTTTAAGTTTTATAGTTATACATATAAATAAATACATATTTATATATATATATATATTTATCATAATTGTTTCGTTAGCATTTTATTTTAATTTCTTGTTGTATATATAAATATTTTATACAAGGTTTTTTCTTTTCATTTTTCAATTGTTGCAACATTTTCAACAGTTTTTCTTTTTTTTAAGTTGTTTAAACATTTTTTGAAGTAGAGCTCTTAAGGCGTTAATACAGAGATTTCTACTTGAACGTAAAAGACAGAAAAATTTTAATGAATTTAACTAAATTTTTGTTGCTTTTTTACTACCGTATATATTATATATATATATATAAATAAATTATGAATTAAATTGCAATCAAAAAAATCTATCAATCAATTAACTAAATGATAGTATTTTATTTTATTTTTTTTTTGTAGTTTTTATATGAAAAAAAAGGACTTTTGTTTTTTCTGTGGTGTAGAAATTTTTTTTAAACAATCATTTAATTTAATTTGTTTAAAAATTTATAGACAAGCTCTTTACTCTTTTTTGAAGCATAGAAAAATTGCTTTTAGTTATATAAAAAGCATAAACTGAATTGTGGCCTTTTGAAATTGAAATTCACTCAACAAATAAAAACAATTCGACAAAATGTAATACACAAAAGTTAAGTTTAAATTTTTGTGTAAAAATGTGAACAGCGAAATCTCTTGCTCTATATCTAAAGTATTTAAATTTATAATTTAATATATGTGCTAAATGAATTCGCTGAGGTTTTGCTTCAAAAATCAATTAAACAAATTGAACATCAAATTACATAAATTTTATATAGTTAAAACAAAACACAAAACTCACGAAATAATATGGAAGTAGAACATTTAATTATTTATACAATCGATGTGAAAAATTTTAATTGAAACGCTCTATAATTTTTTAATTTTTTTTGCTTTAAACTAAATTAATGAATTAAAAACAAATATCTTTAATTTTTTTTCTATGCTCTCAGTTTTTTTGCTTTATCAATTTAATTTAATTTTTTTAATTTAAAAATTTGTCAAGACAGCCAGAAAACATATATCAAAGTCAAAACTATACAATATTTATATACGAGTATAGAAAAATATATAGAAGAAACAGAAAATCAAAACAATTTTGTAAAGATTTTCCATTTTTAAATTGAAAACTAAACTCAAGCGAGTTGACTAAACTAAACATCATAATTTATTTCAAGACTGTCTTACTGCAAAACAAAAAAAAGCAAAAAAATCAAGAATTGACATTGCAAAAATATTTGCTATATAATTAAATATAAATTGATTTCAAGACTGGCTTACTCCAAGAAAAAAAAAAATATATAAAAATTAATATTGCAGAAATATTTGCTATATTATTATTTATATTTAATTATATGGCAAATATTTCTGCAATATTAATTTTTATATATATATTTTTTATTATTTATATTTAATTATATAGCAAATATTTCTGCAATATTAATTCTTGATTTTTTTTTATTTTTTTTGGAGTAAATCAGTCTTGAAATAAATTATGATGTTTATAAGAATTTAATTATTGTGTTTTAAATATTCTACGCTTGAGAAAAAAAAATGTGATGCCTTTTTTTGACAATTTTAATCGTAATTTATATTTTTTTTTTGAGTTAAGACAATCTTGAATTAAATGTTTATACACATATAACATTTGTAACTATTTTTAAAAAATTGATTTTTTCTTTTTACACATTAAACTATATATATATATATAATATATACCCATTTTACGGTAGTAAAATTTTTTTTAGCAAATTTTTAATTTACATAAATGAAATGAGAATAATTTTTTTTTGTGAAAAGCAAAAATTACAAATAAAAAAATTTTTGTTAGGAAAAAATTACACATATTTTTTTGTTCCATAGCTCATTTATGTCTATACACACATATATATATATATATATAGAATATATATATATTTATTATATATATATTTAATATATATATATACATATTTCAGTAATTTTTTTGCTTGATTTTTCTCTACTTTCATTTTCATTTAAATATTTATTTTTTTTATTTTTTGGTGTTTCCTCGTTTTTGTTTTTATATAAGTTTTGGTCATAGAGTGTATATATATATATACTAGACTATATATATATATACACATACACACACACACACACACACATACGTGCACACATACATATATATATATCCATTTTTTTTTTGCCTTTATGTATAAATATTATGTCTTTAGTTCGAATTATATTTTTTGTTTGTCACACACATAAAACTATATATATAGACAAATAAATACAAATATATATATATAAATATATATACACAGATATATATATATATACATATGTATTTTATATATATTTGTCTGTAGTATTTATTTAATTGTTTTTGTTTTGTTTTTGTTTTTATATAAAGCATTTAGCCATTGGTGGTTTCTGTTACAACAGCGCATTAATTTAATTTATTTTATTTTTTTTTTAATTCTGAAAAAGTTACTACTAATTTTTGCTAGTGTAATTTGTTTGTTGTGTGTGTGTGTGTGTGTTTTTTTTTCTTTTGTTACAAACTTTTATGTACAAAATGATTTTTTTTTCTCTGTTTTTTTCTTTGCTAATTTATTTTTTAATTTTCAATTTTTTATGTTTCATATTTATTGAGTGTGTGTGTGTGTTGAGTGTGTTGTTGTTGTCGCCCACTTAAAATTTATTCTTGTTGTTGTTTGCTGTTGTTGCTGTTGTTGTTGTGTATAAAATTATTTATTAAAAATAATTTCTTTTTTTTTATTTATATATTTTTTTTATTTTTTTTTTAGCTTTCTTTTTAAATGTTTCAGTTTTGATTTTCAAAAATCGATGCTTAAATGTTTTTTTTTTGTTTTGTTTTTGTTTTTTTGGGCGGAACTGTTATGTTTGTTGTTGTTGTTGTTGCCATGTGCGATTGTTGTTGTTGTTGTTGTTGTTGTTGTTGTATTTTAACAAATAACGCAATGAAATGTTGTTAAGAGTTAAGAGTAGAGAACAAGAGTTGAGTTAACATTTTGCCTTGAACTTTTTGTTTTTTGTTGTTTTTTTTCAGGTGGGAGCTGTTGCACACAATTCAGTTGTTGTTGTAGTTTATCATAATTGTTGTTGTTGTTTATGTTGCCTCTGTGTATATATTTTTATTTTAAATTTTTGTAGAGCCATCATCATAATTTATTTAATTTTTTCTACTGTGCCGCCGTGCCGCTGCGTATTAAGAAATTATAATTTCGATCCTTGTCCGTTTGATGAAAGCCACCAGAGCTGTGAGCTGAAAAATAAATATTAAAATTATTATTATTGTTAAATATATATATTTAAAAAGAATTAAATTATTATAAAATATATTTTCTAAACCAAAAAAATGCTGTAAGCCTTAAGTTGCAATTATTTTATTGCATTTCGGGCAATAAATAAAATAAAATAGAAATTTTTATAAAAATTTATAAGCCTCTTGGTTTATTAATTTGTTACTGTCATCTATAAATTGTTATAACTTTTGTCAATTTATTCATAAATTTCAATAAACAAAGCCTAATACAAGTATCTTTGATTTATTTATTTATTTAAAGTATTTTATTTCAATAATCAATTTAATAATACTCCAAACATTTATGTACAAAGTGTGAATAATGAATTTAAAAGCCTTTATAGAGTTTATGAAATTGAAATTATGAAATTTTTAATTTAACACTTAAAAAATTGAAAAATAACTTTTATATTCAAATGTTTTAAATAAAAATTGAAATTAAATTATTATTTTACAATTTTATATTTATATTTTTTTTTTATTGAAAAATACAAGTTTAAATTCATTTTTTTAATAAATATTGGAAATTAAAGTTTATTCTGTTTCCAGAAATCTGCATTCTGAAATAGTTTATCTAAAATTTTCTCATTCATCTATAATATTTTTTTCAGGCTTGATTTTTTTTGGAACTCAACGCTTATTTGGGTTTTATGCTAAATTTAAATATTTTTAAAAATAAAAATTGAAAAAATATTTTTGAAAATAAAAAGTTAGTAAAATGTTTTCTTCAATGTTTTTTTAAAGAAAATTTCGCTGTCTTTAATGGAATTTCGTGGTGTTGCAAGTTGTTTGTTTACCATTTGTTGCAGCAACTGTTGGCGTTGCTGTTGCGCCTGGAAATTTGATATTGGCGCTGCGTGTGGCATTGCCCAGCAAATGTGTTGCTGCTGCTGTTGCTGTTGTTGTTGCTGCTGTCGTTGTTGCTGCTGCTGCTGCTGCTGCTGTTGCTGTTGCTGCTGACAAGGACGACGTTGAGGACGTTGATGTTGATAAGGAGCTGGGCGATGATGATGACGACAAGGATATTGATAACGATGACGATGATGAGGACGATGAGGATGATGACGATGAGGACGATAACGATGAGGATGATAATGATGATGAGGAGCCAATAAATGAGGCAGACGATGAGACGCCGCTCGACGAGGAGCTCGGCGATGGCGATGGCGTTGATGGTGTGGGCGAACCGCGTGTTGTTGCAACAATTTGAACATTTGGACTGCCCGCCGGACTGCTATGTTGCGATGTGGATGCAGATGAACCGTTATTGTTGTTGCTGTTGCTGCTGTTGTTGTTGTTGCCACTCTTCAGTAAGCCCATGGCAACAGCGGCAGCGGCGGCGGTATTCAATTGTGTTGCATAGCTGACAGCAGCGGAGGTAACATTGTTATTGTTGTTGTTGTTGATGTTGCTGTTGTTGCTGTTGCTATTGTGTTTGTTGTTGCTGTTGTTGCTGTGCTTGAGCAAGCCCATTGCAACAGCTGCTGCGGCGGCGGGATTTAGCAGCGTATTCGTCGTACTCTGCTTAAAGTTGAGGGCAGAGGCGGAGGTAACATTGTTGTTGCTGTTGCTGTTATTCGCATTGTTGCTCTTGTTTATCACAGGTGACATGGCCGTCGTTGTTGGCACAGCGGTTTGCAACTGCAGCATGCAACAGAAGAGCAAGGTCCAAAAAAGAAAGAGAGAGAGAGAGAGAAAAACAGAATTAAATTTATGGTATAAGATAAAAGAAATTATAATTCAAAATATATACAAAATATAGTCTTTGAAATTATATATTCTTTATATTATTATTATTATTATTATTATTATATATTATTATTATCTACAAATAAAACAATTTATTATTTTTTTTATTCCACAAGAAATAACACTTCAAAATTCTTTAATGACAATTTTATAGCTAAATATAAAAAGTTCGATATATTTTCTGAATAAAATAAAAAAACAAAAATAAAGCTTAACAAAAATTTTTAAAATTTTAAAATATTTTTCTTCTTTTTAATTTATTAAAATATTTTTCTTATTTTTTAAAATTAATTAAACTATTTTATTAGATTTGGTTTACTTATTAAAGAAACTACTATATATATTTTTTTTTTGGTTCAAATTTGGCGATTTTATAGCCATAATTAGAAGAAAACCAGGAACCGTAAATAACGAATATTTTCCTCCAATTTACTCAAAAATAAGTTTCGAAATGCTTCAATAACACTTTTATAACTTAATGTCAAAAGATTTTTCTCAATAAAAAACAAAAGGGAATTAAAAAAATATTATTCTAAATTTGCAAAAAAAAAAATAATAATAATAATTATAAAAAAAAAAAAATATTTTTTGTGAAAAATTTAAAAGTTTTCAAAATATATTTTTTAGGTGCTTTTTGGCTCTTTTATTAAGAAAAATATTTTAAACTAAAAAATCTTTTTTTTTAATTTTAAAAATGTTCAAAAATATATTTTTTAGGTATTTCTTTGCTCTTTTTTTAAGAAATACATATTAAACTTTTGATATTTGTTTATAAAAATGTTTGCTAAGCATTCGCCTAAATTATCGATAATATTACTATCGATAATATTCTTTCTCATTGAAAAATAAACTACATTTAAATATAATTAATTCATGACTTAAAAATCATTGCTAAATAATGAGTTACAATTCCTACAAAACGATATGAATTTTTTTGTGCTTAATTATGCTTTTCTACATTTTTTTTCCGATATTAATAATATTTAAATTTTTTTATTAACTTACACCAGCGGCACAAACGGACGTTGTGGTGCCATCAAATACAATTGTTGCAGATGCACTGCGTCCGGCAGCAGCTGTTGTTGCTCCAATTGCAACTCCAATTCCAGTTCCAGATCCAGTTCCAGATCCACTTCCAGATCCAGATGATGGTGATAGTGATGATGATGACATTGGTGACAATGATGATGTTGATGTTGATGATGGTGATGATAGCGATGATGTTGGTGATGATGTTGCCAGGCAAACGGCTTCATTGACATCTGTTTGTAAGAGAGATAGAGATAGAGAGAGGGAGAGAGAGAGAGAGAGCGAGAAAAGTTTAGTTTAATGTTGCAAGTCAAGTTTTTAATAAAAAATAATATTCATAATAATAATAATAAATATATCAATATATAATTAATATTTACATGAGAATATTCTTTGATATTTCTAATATATTTTAAATCTTTGATATATTTTATTATATTCATTTTATTTATTTATTCGTCCCTATATTATATTTACTCTGATATTAATATTACGAGCATCTAAACTATATTAAATTGGATATATTTGAACTAATTGAATAAATTATTTTATTTTGTATTTATTGTTGCGTTGCTACGTACCGCTAAAAAAAATTAAAAAAACAAAAAATAATTAAATAAAAATAACAAAAAATAAATTAATTCATAAAAAAAATAAATAAAACAACAAAAAATAATAACTAATCATATTCTACAATATCACTTTTAATATCGCCTACTGCGTCACCTCATATGCTCCAGCTGAGATTTTCATACAATATTCAAATGCATTTTTGACCCTCTTCCTGTTATATTCGGAATGCCAACCTATGATATAATAGAAAGCTACAGTAAAAATTGCAAATTTCTAACTTGTACCGTTTGGCCTGCTCGTGAGTCGCCCATCAGTCAGGTTTTTATATATATGTATTTCAGCTGTTTTGTGTCTCTAGCAAAAATGTGTTTTTAATTTGTTTTTGATTAGAAGCTTCTTCCCTACCCGATCGTGCTACCCTCTACGGGGTATCTTTAAGGGGTACTACCAAGTTCTATGAACTAAAAATTTTTTCCGAAATATCGAAGCTCTCCGAATTTTCCCGCAATGACTTCTACAGATTGGCCTGTTCCTGAGACTTCAGTCAGTTTAAAGAGTTTAATATATATAGAAGATATATCTTCTCCCAACCCAATATGACATTTAACTCTATTTCGGCATATTCTAAAATATTTTCCCTGTGTCTTGTGAATTTTAAACTGGCTACAAGGTGTACAGTAGTCGGTTATACTCGACTAGAGCACTCTTACTATAATTTATGTCTTTAAAATATTTTTTTTAACTATTGAAATATTTTTTTTTTGTATTTAAGCATAGTTGACAAATTCAATTCCGCATAATATGAACGAAAACGCAAATGGGAACAGATTTAGGTGAATTTTTTTTTCACTCTAATACATATATAAACATACACATATAATACCATATTATATTATATTCTGTTGTCTATTTAATTATATATTATATTCTGTTGTCTATTTTATACTTTAAGCTCGTTCTATTGCCATTGAATAATATATAATATATGCTTGGTATATAATATTATAAAATTTACATTAATATGCGTATTGAAGATCAATTTGTATCAATACTCGATTGCATAAGCTGAAGGTCGTTTGGCGACGCTTACAACATTCAATAAAATTATATGCAAAACTTGAGCTACTTTTTGAGTTACAAAATGCATGCAAAAAAGTCTGACGACTTTAATTTTATTTTTATTTTTTTATTGTGGCATTCAAGTCTCCCACACAAATGTTGAATGCATTTTTTTTATATTTTTTAAACTACCTTTATCATTTTGTGGAATGCTCTGTTCCGTTGGGCGTCTTAGGCTATTTAAACGCTTTTGTAGCTCAATTTTTTGCTTGGCAAGATGCTCAATTTCCGCCTCCATTTCCCGATCAATTTTCGACAAATGCTAGAGGAATGAAAAAAATAATTATTATAGAGCATAATTAAAAAATAAGTTAATATATTGTATTTGACATTATTACCAAGACATATTTGTGCGCCTTATCGAGTATTGTCAAATTTGATGTCTTTTTGCGATCCTCATCCCTTAAAGGTAGCTCAGTTTTTAATAATTCATAGCAACCCTTAAGATGGGCACGTCGATTCTTTTCCAACTTGTTGTGAACTTCGCGTGTGCCCGCCCTAATTTTAAATTAGAGAAGAGAGAGAATGTGAGTATAAGTATATATGGAGAGATATTTATAAATATAAATATTATAAAAAAATATATATGGGCATTTCCACCACTTGTCACGTAACGCCACGCCTGTTTTTTGCTTATATCTTTTATTCGGAAAGTACGAATATTTTCATCTCTTTTACCAAATATAGTCCAGATGAACTGCTACTCAGATATACATTTTTTTTTTTAAATTTGACTTTTTTTCCCTTTATTTAATTATTATAACATTTAGGCATATGACTGTCACGTAACGCCACACTGGAAATGCCCATATATATAAAAAATATTAATAAATATTATATATAAATTACAAATTACTTTATTTATGATTTTATCTGAATTTATATTTTCCATTAATTTTTTCCTATGTTACATTCAAATAAAATTCAAAATTAATTATAAAAAACATTTGTTTTGAAAAATTAAATAAATTTTCAAGCTAAGAAATTACAACTTTTTTTGAAAATACTCTAATATAAAATCACAAATATTCGATTGATTATTTTTCTAGTACCACAATTATTTTTTGACAAATTTTTATGCTATTTTGAAATAGGCCAAAATAATAATTGTAATTTTGAAAAATTTTCCTTATATAGCTACTTAAGTGTATGACGTTTAAAAAACTAAAGCTCTCTAGAAATATTAATTACTTTGAATAATTTTTTCTATTTATTAAAAGACAATTTCTCATTAGATATTTAATCTAGCTTATGGCATTGGTATTTGACTTTTAAACTATCTAAAATTTAAAGACCTATTTGAATCCGTTCAAAAACAATTTTACATTTTTACTTTTCGTAATTTCTTTGTTTATTAAACTTACTTGTCATTTTTGATGCTCAAAAATATAGCTCAATGTAGCTTCAATGATAATATAAAAATTAAATGAAGAAATTTTGATATTTAATAGAAAATATATCAAACTTTCTTTGTTTAAAATTCTTCAATGCCGTTTTTTAGTTAAATGAACAACGTTCAATATTTTTCTCAATAATTTTCAATAAATTTTCAATATTTTAAAGGAAAAACTTTGAAAAAAATTATTTTTTTGGTTAAACATTTTTTTTTAAATTTAAAAAATTGTTTTTTATGGTTGTCATGTTTTTTTTTTATTTTGTTACCTTGTTACATTAGCTATAAACAAAAAGTCGTAATAGGATTTAGAGTTTTGTTTTTGAGCACAACAAAATTTATTTAGCATACTTTTATTTTTTTTTATTAAACGAAAATAATTTTAATATTATTTTGGATTTTTATACTGTATTATAAATTTTTTTTCTTAATTATTTATTTTTAATTTAATTATTTTTCTTATTAAGTAGAAAATGCTTAATCGCCTATACTCTTTATAAACAATATATTATTAGCACATTTGTTAATTCTCAATTCGTTATAATTGAAGAAAAACGAAAAAATCTTTCAGAAAAAACCATAAAAAAATCATGAAGGATATGCGCAGATTATCAAGTAGGAATCACATTGGTTTAATTCTCTTCTCTATTGTAAGTTACTCTAAGTAATTGTAAGTTTAGAATTTAAAAAAAAAAAAAAACATATTAGTTATAAACTGTTCCTGATATTTTATACTAATATTTCATATCTCTAATTTTTAAATGAAATAAATAAAAATAAAACTCAATATAGCTTCAATGATAATATAAAAATTAAATGAAGAAATTTTCATATTTGATAGAAAAAATATAAATGCGGCACTTCAACTCGAAAAAAAATTGATTTATTAAATATTTATTCTATGATATTTAAATGCCATATTGTACAGTATAATTGAACTATTTTTGAACTTCAACTAATTAAATATAAATTATTAAAATATAAATTACCAAAAGTATTACCCTTTAAGAATTTTGATTGCTAATCTTCTCTATTATTTAAATAATTTAAATATATATATATATTGTAGTATAAACTTACCCATTGCTATTGGAACTAATGGTACGTCTGCGTCCGCCATGTCCTGACAATTGAGATCCTGTCACTGGCGCCGATGTGGACACCGTTGATGATGATGATGATGTCTGTTGATGATGCTGCTGATGTAATTGATGTTGCTGCAATTGCTGTGCATTGAGAATCTGTCGATATGATGTACTGCCAGCTGTGGCAACTGACGATGTTGCAGATGTTGTTGCTGCTGTTGCTGCTGCTGCAATTGCTGCATTTGTTGTGGCACGTCCCACATAGCTCATATGTGCATCCTCCGAGCCAATAAGGACACCATTGGCCGCTGTTGTTTGAGATGTTGCTGAAAATTTATGGGAGGACATTGAATGTGAACGAATTCTGGCATGAGGTTCGACCAAACGTCGAGTTGATGTTGGCGGTGGACTAAGTGTTATTTGGGATTTATTAATATTATTAATATTGTTGTTGTTGTTGTTGTTGTTGTGGCGTGCAAATCCTGGAAAGAATTTTGCCAAATCATTGGAGAATTTATAAGAATTTGCTGCTGCTGCTGTTGTTGCAGCAGTTGCAGCTGTTGTTGCAACTCCATTTGCATTTTTTGCATCCAATACAATATATTTACGTGGCAATTCAGAGGCGCCACATGAAGATACTGTTGCACCAATCGATGGCAATTTATGCTTCAATGTGGGCGAAACTCTTAACGGTTCGGCATTTGTTGTTGCTGCTGTTGTTAACTGATTCGGAATTGCAATTGTATCCGCTCGCAATAGCAAAAATGCGGGAGCAACTGTTAATTTTGCTGTTGTTGTTGCTGTTGTTGTTGGTGATGTTGTTGCTGTTGTTGTTGTTGTTGCTCTGCCTGTTGCTAATTGTTGTTGTTGTTGTTGAGGTTGGGAGTAGGAGTTGGAGTTGGAGTTCAAGTTTGTGGAGGAATTTTCATCCTCTAAAATATATAAAAAAAAAATAAAAAATAAAATACAAAAATAAAAACCAAAAATAGAAAAATAGAAAAAAATAAGAATTGGAAAAAAATAGAGTATGAAATAATAATGAAAGATATATGAAAAGATGAAATTAAAGTTGACATAAGTACAGTAGACGCTCGTTATTGTGTACTACGGTGTAAGTACGGAACATATTTTATTTTTATTTTATTCTAAAATTTATTAGCATTTAGTAATTAATTATTTTGTGCTTCAAGCTAAACTTGAATTTTTTCAAAAAGTTTCTATATAAATTTATGCAGATTTTATTTTCATTTCATAATTAATTCGATTTTTGTTTTTTACTTATTTATTTCCCTCTTTTTTTATAAAATTAAAAAGCTTGTATATGGATTTTGGGTTTTTTTTTTTAATAATTTATTTTATTAGCTATTTTATTTTTTACTTAATTTTTTGCTTCTTTTTATATTTCGGATCTAATTAAAAATGTAAGTTCTAATTTCACTTCTCTGTATACTCTTAAAAAGCTGCTTCCAATAGCTGAACAAACAGCTCTTATATCGAGAGTTATAATTATACAATATGCAACAAATTTAAAAATAAAAAATTTTTTTAAATTGAAAAAAATAAAAAAAATGTAAAAAAAAAATTTTAAAAACATAAAAAAAAAAATTTTAAAAAAATTAAAAAGAAAAAATAAAAAATGTAAAAAAACCTGTTTGAATCAAAAAAAAAATATATGTATATTTAAAAAAAACTTTTTGTTCTTTTTTTTTTGCTAAACACAAAAAGCTAGTTTTTTGACATTTTTAATGTATACAATTTGTAAATAACTCCTAACATATTTAGAGAATATTAAATAATATTTAGCTATGTTTTAAAAAGGCTAATAAAATATTTCAACCCGTTAAAGAACATTTATTTAAATAGATTATTATTTCGGAAATGATTTCCGATTAAATTACAAAATTTTAACCAAAAATTGAGAACTAAAAAATATTGCTAAAGGAATTTTCTAAAAAAAAAAATCGGATTCGGATTGATTTTATATTACACTCTTTACTAATAAAACAGAATTTATGATAAAAAAAAAATTTTACCAAAATCCGAGTTATTAGCTTTTATATAAAAATTGAAAGTTCGCGACTTTTGTGTGAAACTCATAAATGACTACAGAAAATTAAAAAAAAAATATTTTTTTTTTTGATTCAGCGCTCTTGTGATTTGACTGCTAGAAATGTGGAATGCCGATATTTTTTTTCTAAATTTGTTGCATAGTGTAATTAGAATTTAAGTTGTAACTAGAAATTTAAGTTCTTATTTCACAGCGCTGAATACATTTAAAATGCTTATTTCAATTAATAAACAATTCCAATAACGAAAGTTCAAATTGACGAGCGTTTACTGTACATTTAATAGTTAATATAAAGACATAAAATAATAAATTATTAGTAAATAGGTTTTAAATTAAAACATATAACAACAAGCATTAAAAAGGACAAAATTCACAAAAATATAAACAAAACAACAATCACAACAAATATAACAAGTGTTTAACAATAATTTAAAATAAAAATAAACATATAATGAGATGATAATGATGCATTATTTATTTGATATTATTTATAAACATTATTGGAATACAACTAAATAAAATTGAACTAGTTGGTTGTGCGGCCCATTCACTGCAAACATAATTTATCGAAATTTGTAAATCAACAAGTGGCAAATCTTTAAAATCAGAAAATTTAACAAATCTTTATGACAAAGAAAAGATTTTTTTGATATATAAATATTCCATTTTTGTAGACATTATTTCCGTGGCAACTTTATGATATGGTAAATCGATTTAAAGCGAATTTTATTATTGTATAATTTTTGATAGTTTTCAAAAATTGAAAAAAACTTTTTTTTCCATTTAACAAATATTTTTTGGCAGCTTGATTTTTATCGAAACTATTATATAAGATATGGTAGCTCGATTTTTATTAGATTGCAAATATTACAATAAAAATTTTAATTAAATTTGGTTGCAATATCTTGAAAAACAATAGATTTTCTCGAATAAACTCTTTTTTTCCCTAATCGTTCAGATGAAAGCTAAATTATATAGTAATCTGATTAAGATAAATCTAACATATATAATTTCTGCAGCAATTAGAATACATGTACCAAGTTTTATCAAAAAAATAGACAAAGACAGACTTGACTATATAAATTGAGCATTTTATGCCGATCAAAAATATATATATTTTTCTTTGATTTTTTATAAAATTATAATATACTTTTTAGCAATAGAAAAATATATTATAATAAAACATAAATAAGAGTTCTTCTATTGAGAAATATATAATAATAAATAAATAATTATACTCTATGGCAACTCTTTTTTTTTTTTTTAAAACTTACTTAACTTATTAGGCGTGAATGGGCCGCAAAGTTCACATAAATTTTATACTTGAAAAAACTGATTGAAAGACCTGACACACATATTAAAATATGTTTTTTTATTTGCTACAAAAAAGGTTTAAAAAAAATTTACTTTAAAAACAAACAAAGAAGTTTAATTACCCATTAGTCGTCTTATTTGCGTAACAACAAGTTGATGATTAAATGTTGTTAATAACCAATAATAACTTAAGTATGGTAATTTAACAATTATTTTCCCAGACCCCAAAAAGCAGTGACAAATTGTCAATCAAAATTAGACGTAATTCATTTGCGTGTCTACAAAGTGAACCAAACGTGTCATATTGTAAAATGCACAGAAAAAAATAAAAAAAAAATACAAAATTTTTTATTAATATTTAATATTTCTATAACTTAAAGAAAAAATTATAGTATTTGTAGGATGAGGAAATAATGCACAAATCTTGAAAAAAGATAAACTAGAGAGAGATAAAATACAATTTTCTGTTCTTTACAATAAATTGATGAACTTTAAATTGTTTGAAAAAATTTAAAAGTTTAGCTTTTTACAGCCTTTAAAAATCCCTCAGAATCCATAAACTATATATATGTATGTGTGTATTTATATTCTTGATCAGTATCTATATATTCGAAATTTGACACAATTGATATTTTTTCTATATATATAAAACAGTTCAACCTGACTGACTGACTAAATGGCAACTCACGAGCTGATCAAGCGGTAAAAGCTAGAAACTTGAAATTTTTACTGTAGCTTCCTATTATATCGTAGATGGATACTTCGAAAAAATGTTGTCAAAAATATACAGAAAAGTGGGCGGAAAATGCATTTGAAAACAACAGTCGGCTAGAATCACGGTGATAGTGTATGATCAACCGGAGCGTAGCAACGCACGCCGGTAGCGCAAATATACTATATGTTTGAATAATCCGTTTTATATCAATATATCACATATTTTCCATATAAACAAAGGTCAACGAAAAAGTTTTTGTAATTTATATAATCTAAATAGATTTTTTATGAAAATTTGACTATATTTTATAGCTGCCCTAGAAGTTATTGGGCAAAAAAAAATTTTACTAAAAGAAATTTTATTCTATTTTTTTTTTGTTTTTCCAAATTCCGCTCATATCGAATTTTTCGTCAAGTCTTGCCCTATTCCATCTATTTTACAGGGTACAATAACTTTCATTTTAATTTCGCTCTCCAATCCACCCACACGCTTTTTACTCTATCGCTTGCCTGCGCCCTTTCTCTCTCTCTTTTGCTCTCTCTCCCTTAATGAACTGAGCTTTTTAATGTGCAAAGCAATTATCGAATGCTGCTGCTGCTGCTGTCGCTGCTGCTGCGACTGCTGCGCTCTCGATCGCCACGTGCGCTTTTATCACGTGGCTCTCTCTCAACGCAGCGCAGTCACAGGCTCTGCTCACACACACACATACCATGATAATAATGACGATATATCCATTTCTTTTTGGGCGGCGCTTTTGCTGGCGTCGTCATCGACTGCGACTGCATTTGTTGCGCTAGCAGCAAAGTTTGCAGCTTCTTGTTGTTGCTTTTCTGACATTTCTCTTTCGCACTTATTAAAATCTAATTGATCTTGCGGCCACCGCGTCTAAACGATAAATGTGATTCTAACTGGCAATTGCTAACGGCAAAACTGATAATAAAATAAATTACGTATAAAAATGCACACTTAAATATGCAAACTAATAGCACACGCATACGTTAGCATATATTTACTGTTACAAGTACAGCAACAACAACAATAACAAATGCAAATTGTTCTCTTTGCCTTGGCAGTGCTATAAAATTTTTATTGTGTGCTTTTAGGCGACGCAGTAAAGTAGAAAAAACTGAGAGAAAATTTTAATATTTGTTCAATCGTTTCTAAATAATATAGCCGTCCGATTTAGATCAAATTTAATTCGATTATTTATAGTATAATCAAGTTTTGAATAGGCAAATTTGGTTGAAAAATCTCTAAAAACAAAAATGTTGCTCATGGAACACATTTTTCACCCGATTTTTTTTTTGTCAATTTTGCTTTTATTATCTTGTAAAAAAATATTTTATTTAGTTATATCATATAGTGGTAACTGTAGCAGAAAGCGAGTGCACACTGTACATGGTATATATATATTTATTAAAATTCTCGAAAAGGATTTACCGCAAGTTTTATAGTCCAAAACGCGCCCCAAGTCTAATCAGCTCCAAGTAACAAAAGCTCAACACCCACACAATCATATATAAAAACGTTCACTCACACATACGTACATGCATGCATGCAGTCACACACACACACACACACACACACACACACACACAAGCTGTTCTTCCTAGTTGCATAACAGTTTGCAGTTTGTTGTTTTTGTCTTTGTCGTTGTTGTTGTTGTTTCGGCTGAGCTCAGCTGAGCGCAGGCTGCCTACAAAAACAATGCACACATAAACACAGACACACACACACATACGCGCGCACACAAAATATAAAAACAAAAACAACAACAACAGCAGCAGCAGCGGCAGCATGCAAAGACAGCTGTCAAAATATTACAAGCGCCAAATTAGCGACATGCAACAACAACAGCAGAGGCAGAGGCAGCGGCAGCGGCAAAGGCAAAGGCAAAGCATAAATTTGTAAGTGTCAAAGAAAATAAACATAAGACATAAAATAACATTAAAAGAAAGGCAGACGCTAATAAAAATATGAACGGGGAACTCTGTCCGAAAAAGCAACAAAACAACAACAAAGCAAATGAAAGAAAAAAAAATGCGTACAAAGTTCATTGACTTTGTTTTACACTGCTACGGCGTGCGGAAGAGAGCGCGCGCCTCACAGTTCTCATATTGTGTTTGCAAAGAAACCAAAACAAACACACACACACAGACAGAGAGAGCAATTGTGAGAGCGCGCGCTCTCGCTCCCTCGCTCTCTCTCTGTGGTACGTTGTCGCTCACGTGGGGCTGCTGGTGAGCTCGCATAAACAACAATGGGGAGCGTGCGTGCGTATGTGTTTGTGCATGTATGTACATGAATGCTGCTATGACTAATTTGTCTGTCTGTTTTTTTTTTATGGTTGCGCTTGACTGGCCACAAGAGAGCAAAAAAAAAGAAGAGCGCAAAAACAAGCGAATGAACGTACGAGCGACGACATGACGTGACCCCAAACAACAACAGCAACAAGTACGAGCGTACGTGCAAAAAGCCAAAGACAAAATGGTAATAGCAATATAGCATATGTATGTATGTATATATGTTTATAAATATGTATTGTTTGCATAGTTTGTTTTTGTATGTGGCAACCAAAATGAGCACAGCAAAAGCTACAAAAAACGATCACCCTTCCGTCTCCCCACCTCTCTAACCATTTTATCAAAAACAAAACACTAACACTTACAAAAGTAGGCAGCAAATTTAGCACATGCAAATTTGGCTTGGCTTGAGCTGAGCAAACAGAAAGCAGAAACAACAGTGCTAAAAATATAACAGTACCTGCTGCCGTACTTGCAACCTGCCCTGTTAAGAGAAGCACACACAACAATAAAGAGCAATAGAGAGAGAGAGAGAGAGAGAGCTCCACTTCCACCTATGCTCAATTTTTTGGCTACCAGTGTATGTTCACACTGTACAGTGCGCGCCTACACAAAGTGCAATGCTACATACACACATATGTACACATACGCTGCTTTATAATGTTATTGTTATTGTACTGCTATTCTGGCTGGGCTGCTGCTGCTGATGTCTCGCAAACAAGGTCAAAGCAAATTTAAATGCAGCAGCAGAGCAAAAAAGAATCCAAGAAAAGAGAGCAACAATTGCAGAGCAAATTTAACCCTTTAATACCCCACCGCTTAGTGCTTAGATAATTTCATACAATGCCTGTAGAGCCCCTAACCAGACTTGTTTATAAACTATCTAAACGACATAGCAATTATTATATAATATAATTTAATATAATAATTTTCAAAAAGCTACAACAAAAAATGAAAAAACAATATTGGTTTCAAGGCTCTATACTTTTTTATTTATTCGTCTGTTAAGCATAAAATATACATTCCTGAGAGCACATTTGCAATGTATAGCCCGTCAATAAATTTGTATTTCATTACATACATATATTTTTATTTTACCAATAATTTAATAACATTTCAATTTAAAAAAACCATTTCTGTACATTAAAATGAATGCATACGAAAAATCAAATTAATTTAAAAAAAAAACATTTTTTGGTTAGGAAAACAACGACAACAATTCCAGCACAGAATAATAACAAAGAAAGCGTTCAAGAGCTTTTATTGTGTTCAAGTAGTATTTTTAAATAATTTCACTCAGAAGCTCACGTAAATTTTTTTGTGTGCCCTCAAAGGCACGCTTGGGTATTAGAGGGTTAATATGATTTGTGATCTGATGCATCATGATTTGTGAGAGCGCACATACATATGTACATATGTACTTAAGTATGTACGTTTGCATGTATGTTTTGAACTTACCCGAAACTATGCTGCTGCGACCTTCGCTGCTGCGTCCCGTTGGCTCCAATTGTCCATTGCTGCCCGGTACGGCGACGGCGCCGGCGCCGCTGCCGACATACTCATAATCATGAGCAACAACTAATTGACTGCGTGGACTGCTATGGCCATTGCTGAGAGTGACCGCTGCTGCTGCTGCTGTTGTTGCTGCTGCGGCCGCTGCAGCAGCGATGCCGTTAGTCAGCCCGTTATGGCCGTTTACATTGGCGGGTGTTGTTGTTGCTGCTGCGGCTGCTGTTAGAGCTGCTGCTGGCGTATTATTTCTGTTAAGTTGGCTTGCACTATTGTTGTTATTATGATGATTGTTGTTGTTGTTGTTGTTATTGGTGCTTTTGCTGCTGTAGCCATTGATGAAATGCAGCGCCGACTGCTGCTGCCCGCTGCCAATTGTGATCCCAATACCGCCGCTGCCCACCGTCTGTGGAGGGGAAGCCTTAAGCTTCTCTATCTGCTCAAGGTATTGAGCAGCTTTTATTAGCGATTTTATGCCTCCCGATGACATAGCCGCGTCTCACACAGCACGCCTACACACACACACACACACACACGCACACAAACACGCACACAAACACACACACAACGCACACACGACGCGATAGAGAGGGAGAGAGAGTCACACGAGATTTGGGTCGACACGTTTACAGTTGAATTTTTGATAGTGTTTGTTGTTGTTGTTGTTGCTCGGCTTTCGTCGATTCGCTTTTGCCGTTTAATTCTGTTTCTTTATCTTCGTATTATTCTTGTTGTTGGCGTGGGCTGCAGTTGTTGCTTATCGGTGTTTTTGTTTTTTTTTTTATTGCAGTTGCAATAAGCACCGCTATTTTTGCTTAATATTGTTTATATGTGTATATGTGTGCATGTATGTTTTGTATTTATGCTGAAACGAGAGAGAGAAAGAGATAAAAGCATAAAAAAGCTCAATTAGTATGCAATATGACCAAGAAATTATATATGTACATGTATGTATGTGTGTAAGTATGTTAAATCAACATATTCCATAACAATAAACAAAGGCGACAAAATTGTCGTGTTCTTCTTCGATGTTGGTATTTGAATATTGAAAAGAAAATAATAATTTCCAAAATACAACTTTTCAAAATTAATTTAAAAAAAACGGTTTAAATCAGAGCTCAATAATATGCACTAAATTTAAATAATAAAATAATTTCCTCAATCTAAATTTTTAAAATTAATTAAAAAAAACGGCTTTAGTCAGAAATTACACTCAAAATTTAAGCGTAAAAATAGCTATTTAATACTTTTTTATTTATTAATTTTTTAATAAAAAATATTTATTTAGTTACTATTTACTTTTGTTTTGAAAAAATCCAAAACGAAATAAACACTTTTGTCGCCTGTCTGCATTGTGTGTTTAACGGTGTGCCGCTGCTTAAGTCAACCGCGCTGCGACGCGTCGCTGCTGCCAGCAACGACAGCTGTTGCGTTTGCGCTAATTGTGCACAGCTGCGTGGCGGCACAAAACACAAACACAAACACAAACACAAAAACAAAAACATACACACACAAACAAAAGAGCGGCAGCCCCAACAAGTTGTTCAGGCGACGGCAGCGACAGCGGCAGAGCTGATCCACGACGCCGACGCAGCGGTCTAATCAATGGATATTACATTGGCGCGTGCGCGAATTCAACGTCAACGCTGCGACGTCAGCTGCTGCTGCTGCTCTTGTTATAAATGTATGTATGTATGTGCGAGTCCATTGACAACTAATGCCGCATTGTATATTTGTCATAATTCATAAAAAGGTCAAGGGTCGAGCCGATAGTCGGCACCTGGCGGCAGGCAGCAAAAGGACAAGGCAGCCTAGCCGGCTGCTGTTTTGTACAAAAAGCGCAAAAGAATGAGCGAGAGAGATACAGAGAGAGAAAGTGCAGTTAGAGAGCGCTCAGGCAGGAGCTTTTTATTGTTGTTGTCGTGTAGGCGTTGCAGTCTCGCTCTTCTCACCCACACTCATGCGCTCTTGTATGTGTGTGTGCTTTGCCTTGACATTAAATGCGCTTTGATGGCCGCCTCAGGGTTGCCAGGAGCAAAGCTTTGTTGTTGTACGTACAGACACACATACATACATATTTACGATACATATGTATGTTTGTGCTGTCAGGGTGCGACGTTGACATTTTCATTTTGCAAAATAGTAAAGAGAGTGGGTAGATAGAATGACAGAGAATAAAATAAAGAGAGAGTTTGAGCGTAGGAGGAGCAGCGTGCGTGAAAGAGAACGCTTAACAGAAAACGTTGCGCGTGGCAAAATTCTATTAAATATTTAAATGCAAAAACGCTTTAAATAGAAAAACAATTCGCAGTAATTGCCTCAAAAAAAAAGGAAGAAAATATGACGAAGGTGACTCTTAACACCCGCATCTCCTCACCCACAAATTTAAGGGCTGTTTGTTGGGGGGGAAGGGGAACGTGACTAAAGTCAGCGCGCAAAAAAAAAAAAAAAACGCTATGCGATGACGACGTGCGGCTTGCCTGCCTTATCAGCGCTCGCTCTCTCTCTCTCTCTCTTTTTCTTTCTTTGTCACTTCCTACCTTAACCAGAAATCGACCCCAGTATTCAACCCCATGGGTTAAGGGTCGCACCTTTAGACGCCCTACGTCATATTTCCCAATACTTTATGGCCCATTGTCGTCATTCTTCTTCTTCCTCTCGTCAGGCTTTCTTTAATTTCATTTCATTTTCTTTACATTTTTTTTTTTTTTTTGTTCTCGAGAGTGAGAGCATCGTGTGAAAGAAACCTTCCAAAAGGCGACGGCAGCCCATACTCAGACTCTGGACACAGGGGTAGGGGTACGGCGTAGCTGTAGGGGGGTCCATTCAAATTATATATGTATATATATGCATATATACCTTATAAAGCACTTAAAAAAAAAAAAACCGGAACCTTTTCGCCTGAGAACTAAATAAGAATGAAAAAAAAAAAAAGTCAAAATAAATTTTTCCGACTTTCGACTTTTGTGTGCAAATCTCTAAATGAGATACAAATTGTTTGGTATTTTTTTGTGGTTGAATTTGAATGATAATATGAGATATTAAAAAAAAAAAAAAAAAAATTTAAATCAAGAAATATTTTTTTTTATATTTATAATATTTTTAGAATACATCAATTTATCTAATCTTACTAAAATATTACCCTAACCTTACTTTTAATATTTATAATATTATTTTTAAAATTATTTTACTAAAAACTTTTTTAAATTTCATAATAAAAACAGAGTGCTATAGCGTGTATACCCTACCATAGCAGTGCAACATTTGTGCTTCAAACAAGCAGCCCGAAAAAATTATTTGATTTTCTTATTCGATTATTATGAGTTATTAAAAGTGAATTAAAATTATGCAAAATATTTATAAATAATGCTAAATTTTGCTTGAAAATCGAAAATATAATTCTAATTCGTTGAAATATAAAAAAAATTTATTTTTGTATTTTATATCTCATTATCTACAAGTTATGTACAGACGAACGATCGACTGCTGATCCAGCATATATATATTTTATATAGTCATAGATATCTTCTTTTGTCGCCAAAATATATTTACACTGCCTTCTTATGGTCTTTAACGGAATTTGTAATTGGATACAGGGTGTTAAAAAGAATTAAAGAGCACAAAGTTGAAAAAATTAAACTAAAAATTTAATTAAATTCACAAAAAAAAGAAAAACCAATACAACAAAATCCTATATAATAACAACAAATACATTTTTGCATTTTAGTAAAATTGGAACGATTTTTTTAAGCTCACGACATGTTGTCATTTGATACATTTCAATGTTGAAACTTAATATTTTCAAGTAAATAGTATATAATAAAACAACCTTAAATAAAATTGATCGAAAGTGAAGTGTCCTCAACTAGAAATATATATGTATATACTAGATATACACATACATACATATATCTTTGTTATATATTTATAAAACTTTCTTGGTATTTGAAAAATCCATAGAAAAGAAGACTTAATTCTTTTTTTTTTTTTGATAATACAGTAGCGGCTCAATAAGTATGACAACTTGATTTAAAAGACAGTTTAAATTATCATAAGTTAGTAGTTTACGAAACGTATTAAATTTGAGTGATTCGATTACAAAAATTAGGTGTAATCAATTTTTATACAAATTTTTTATTTAAATATATATATATGTATTTTTTTTTTAATTTTTTCCCAATTTTAAATAAATAAAACAAAATTTAAAACATCAATATTCTTTTGAATATTAAAAAAAAACAATCTCAATCTCAAGATATAACTTTAAGAAAACAAGCAAAAATCAAAAAATCAAAAATCAATGAAATTAATAAATATTAATATTTATTTATTTAGGATGACAAACAATGATATGCCATAGATCAAAAGGTTATAATACTTTACTTATTATAACTTTTTTTTATACTCTTGCAAAAGGGTATTATAAATTTGTGACGAAATCTGTAATGCACGGCAGAAGACGTCTTCGACCTCATAAAATCTATATATTTCTGATTAGGACTCGAGTGAAATTTGGCACGTTTGCTTTTTACTCTTGCAGGCAGTACATTTTTTAGAATCAGCCGGATCGGAACAATATAACATACAGCTGATCGGTGTAGTAAGGTCGATGCTTACAAATCAAAACTTGTAATTTGAATTTTCCGAAATCAGAATTAGGGATTGTAATATATTTTGTTACATCTATTTTTTAATTTGAGGTAAACATATATTTTTAATGTATCTAAGCAATCTGATCAATTTTTATCAATATCAAAACACTATATCTTATAGTTGTCATAGCAACGATCTGTTAAAAAAATAATTTCTAAGAAAAACCTTTTTTGTTTTCAAATTATCGATATCAAACTAAATAGTTCAATGTAGAATTATGTCGTTGTCAATTTAACATAATTTTATCGTAATCAGACTACTATATCTTATGGTCAATTCTTAGTTTGATTATTCTTTAAATATTCTAATTAAATTTGATTAAAATCTGATCACTATAGCATATAGCTGTCATAGGAACAATCCGTTGAATATTAAAATTTTTTTAGAACAACATTGTAAAAGTATATAGCTTCGGCATGTTGAAGACAGCTATTAAATTTTTTTATTATATTTGTTTTTTTATATATTTATATATATTTTTTTTTTGTGTGAAGTGATTGTATTTTTGTGGTCACATATTGTTAGGGTATATAGCTTTGGCATGTTGAAGACAGGTATTCATTTTTTTTTATATATATTTTTTTTTATATTATATTTTTTTTTTTTAAATATTTTTTTTTGAAGTGGTTGTATTTTTGTATTCAGCATTGTATTTCATATTGTCACGTGCACATGCACATCTGTATAGTTACATAGACTTATGTTATCGCAACAGATGCAAAAGTGTATGTATGTATGTAGGCATGTGTGTGTGTGTAAATGTGTGAACATACATGCATATACATACATACATGTGTATGTGTGTGTACATATGCAAGCAGTTCTGAGCTTGCAGCGACAGTTGCTATTACTCTTTGCTTTTCAAAGTCATTCGCAAGCAAAACTCTGAGATGTTCACACATACATACATACGCATATGTACACACATGTACATACATGTATGTAATTACGTGTGCATAGATATGCATGTATTTGCAATGTGACTTTCTACATTGTCAAAAAAAAAAAACAAAAAAACAAAAAAAAAAGCTTAAATTGAAACCTAAACTGCAGTTAAGCAGGCGATACGAGAGGCAGAGAGAGAGAGGGAGAGAGAGCGCGTGCGAGACTGCGAAATGTAGAAAGTGAATTTTCAAAACACAAACGCAACTAGAGAGCTTACAAAAACAATAAAAACAAAAACAAAAAAATAAAAGAAGAGCAATCAAAGCAGAAAAGCGCAAAAAAGGCAACGCAGAAAGAAAGCAATAGAGAGCGCAAAAAGACAAAAAAAAATATACGAAAAACAAAAAAAAATATACATATATTCTGACGTTGCGAAGAGTAGGCGTAGAAAAGGGGGGCGGCCTGGTGTTGGGCGGGGGGGTTTGCTTGCTAAATGCTTTCATGTTCAGTTTCGCACACACACACACAAACATATATACAAAGCACAAACACACGCAAGCATTGCGAGAGAGCGAGAGAGAGATTCGAGATGGAGCCACAAACACACACACACGCAGCTGGCAAGAGAGCCACAAACATACACACACATAGACACGCACTTTCTTTGCATTTCATTTTGATGTCGTGTACGTGCGCTTATGTGTGTGTTTTTTATTATTGTTGCTAATTTTGAATTTTTTATTTTTTTTGAGGAAGAGAGCGCTATTAGCTGTTGTTTCGTTCGTTGCTTTTTTTTGATTTATATTTTTTTTTTCATCATTTTTCTGCTGCATGTAAAAATAGCCAAACGTTTTGTCTGGCGGGCAGCAAGAGCGTTTTTGTGGTTGTATATGTACGTGTGTGTGTGTGTAGAAGGAGTCGCATAAAGGACATTGGCAAAAAAAAAGAGAATTCTCGTTTTTTTTTTTTTTTTTTGGCATTTGCTATTGTTGTTTTCTTTTGACGTTAGTCAGCCGCACACACACACACACACACACACGCTCAAGCTTTATTTGTCATGCTTGTATTTATACAATTTATTAAAAACAATAAAACACACACACACACAAACACCGTGACAGACGACAGCTGCATGAGCCAAGGCACGCGCTTTGTGGCATGAGCACGAAAAAAAAAAGCTCACGTAGCCACCGACACACACACACACACGCGCGCGTTTGATGAGAACAGCGAAAAAAAAAGCTAAGCCGAAAATTACTGTATTTGTTTTTGCTTTATTTCTTTGTTTGGTTGTAAAAAAAAAATTGATTTCATTTTTTATATATATTTTACCACCTACTTCTTTGTGTTTAATTTGTTGCAAAATTGTAGAAAAAAAAATATTGTAGTAATTTTTTTTTTTTGTTATTACTGACGCAACGGACTGACGTCGTCTGCTGCTTGCTGCGACTGCGACGACGACGCGCACGGCACGGCTAAACAACGTATAATGAAAACGTCAGGCGGCAGCGCCAACGTTGACAAACTGCCAACTAAAAAGAGAGAGAGAGCGAGAGCGAGTGTACTAGAGAGAATGCATGGAGCTTGCGCGTGCTTATGTGTATGCGTATGCGTGTGTGTTTGTTTTTGTGTGTGTAGGTGAAACGGTGAGAAGCGCAAATACATATTGAGAGGAAACGAAAAGCACGCGCGCCATGTACAAAATGTGTCTGTTGTGCATGCTGGCAGCGCCCCGCCCCACCCCGTGCAAGTAAGCAGCGCACACACAGATACATACTTATATTTATATGCATATATATATATATATATATATGTATGCATTTATGTATGTACAAACATACATATGTATGTATGTATGCATGTTTGTATTTTGCACACTGAAAAGGGCACATGCTAAAAACAAAACCAAAAGCTGACGAACTGGTCCGCAGCAGCAGCAGAAATCGACTTCACTGCTGCTGCTGCGCTGCGCCCTGCACTTTGAACCGAAATTGCTTTTACATACAAGTACATATGTACGTATTAATGTATGTGCCAACATACATACACGTATGTATGTCTGTATATATGTAATTGTTGTTGTTGTTTTATTTTTTGTATTTACCGTTGATATAATGAATTTTAGTTTTTTTTTTGTTGCTGCTGCTTTACACATGCACACACTAACACAACGAAACACCGTAATATACACTTTAAAAAAAATATAATATTGCAAGTACGATATAAAAAATTGCGAAAAAAACTCAATAAAGCTTCGTTCTACCAATGTTTTATTTTTATTTAGAATTTTTTTTGTATTTTAGACACAGTTCGCCTCTGTTAGTCGATTTTCTGTTTTTACTGTTTCTGCTTCTGCTCCTACCCGCACACACTGCAATGACACAAGCAAAAGCAAACTAAATGCTGGCGCTGTCGCTGGCTTTAACTTTGACTGCCACAGTCGCAGTCGCAGTCGCAGCGCGTCAGCAGAGAAGCATTCGCAAAAACAACAAAGGCAAAACGCACAGTGCAGCCGCCGCAGTACGCGAGAGCAGAGAGCGCGAGCGCACGTGACGTGGTGCCGTTTTCTGTGTGAGCGCGAAACAGGAAGAAGAAAAATAACAACAACAGCAGCACCAGTAGCAGTAGCAGCAGCAGCAGCAACATCGACGACGGCAGAGCTATGTAATTGTAAATAGCAGCGACGCGACGTCAAGAACATTAGGGTGGCACCGAATACACAAGCGTAAGCCCGGAATGTGCTGGAAATTTGAGAGCACTGTTTATTTTTAATGAACTTTAAGGCAAAATGCTTCTAATGACAAGTGCTGTACTGTCTGTCGGGCGGGACGGCGCGGGGCGGGGCGGGTTGGGGGGCTGCCACTTAGGGACTGGTATCGCCATTACCGTTGACTTTCCTAATTGGGAATTGGGTTACAAGGCCGACAAATTGCAAAAGATTTCTAACATTCTTGTATTAGTTATTTTAGACTCCGTATGTAAATAAATAAATTACAAAATGTTATGTGTAAATAATATGTGTGGTATGAATAAACAAATAAATAATGCAAGGCATTTTTTATAGATACAGTTATGTGTCAATAATATATTTGAATTACAAAAATTTATTTATAATTAGCAAGAAATATTATTTTCTTCCATTTCTATATTCTAAGAGTTGTAATCCTTAACTTATTATATAGCGTTAAATTTTTTTAATTAATTTTATGTTCGATTACAAAATAACCAATTAGTAAAATATACAAAAAGTAAATTGCACTTGCTGATGTTTTTACTATTAATTTAATTTTTGTTAATCCTTTTATTAAAATATTCAATAACAAAATTGCACTAATGATATTAATTTAATTTTTTTTTTTATATTTTCGTAGCACTATTTATTTTGTACATATATTTATCAAAAAATAATCGAAAAATTAATAAAAATTGATTTAAAAATTAAAAAAATTGTAGCTTTCTTATCTTTAAATATCATTCTACAGAATAATGTAAGCATTTTATCAATTTGAAAGACTGTACATATCAAAAAGAGTTTTAAATTGTTTTGTGGGGTAATGTGCCAAAAATGTAAAGCATTTGATCAATTTGCAAGACTGAACATATTAATAAAAAAAAGTGTAAAGTTTTGTAGAATACTTCGCGAACTACTATTTTCATAAGCCCATTACGTAAATATTCATTTATTATTTTTTTTTTTTGATTTTTTTGATTTTTTTTTTTTATTTATTTTTACTAATTTAAAAAATTTTTTTTTTTAGTTATTAGCCAATTAGTTCTTTTTATTAAGCTTTATTAGAGTCCATTAAGAAGGCTGCTTCTTGAAAATAATAAAATAAAAAATTATGCTGAGCATAGGCTTAAGCCTTTATTTTTTTGGACCACCCTAAGATGCTGCTGATTGCTCTGCGCTTTATGCTGAGCCGCAATAGCTGCGAAGTTGACGGCGACGGCGACTGCAGCAGCAGCAGCAACAGCAGCATAGCTTATGTTGCATTGTTTTTTGCTGCTGCTGCTGCTGCGTTGTAAGTTATTGTTTTTGTTTTTGTTGTTTTTTGTGTGTGTGTTAGTCGCTGCGCTGCAGCCGCTTTTAATGGACTGTTTCGTTTTCCAAAATGTTTTGTTGCCGGACTTTTGTTATTGTTATGATGCGTCGTCGTTGTTGTCGGCAATTTTGAAACGTGCTGGCATTTGTGTGGAACGGAACTTGTTTTGATATGCATGGGCTCGTCGTGGCGGCTGCGCTGCCAAGTAATAGTGGCAGCAACAGCAACAGCAACAGCAGCAGCGGTAGCAGCAGCAGCAGCTGCCTGGGCCCTGGGCAAACTTGCAGCCCCAACAACAAAACAACAACAATAAACACAACAACAGCAAATTGTTTGTTTTCACAATTCTTCTTGCATTTTATTTTGTTGTGCGTTTCCCTATAGATGTACATACATACGTACATACTTACATACATACATACATGTATGTACTATGTTTGAGGGGGCAGCTTGCAACAATGCTTCAACGGCGCTGCCAGCGTCGCTGCCAGCAACCCAGCGAAGTTTTTGAAGAAGAAGGTTCATTGTACTTTTTTGGGTTTTCGTCTTTGCCTCTCTTGTCGCGCGCGCGCTTCTTCTCCATTATTACATCTTACAAACACACACATACATATATTTTAATTTTGTTATGCTCTGTCGCGCTTATACAAATGCAAACATACAAACATACACATGTATGTATATGTATGTGTGCACATACATATGGGTCAAAATTTACAATTTGAAGTGCGTAGTTTTTGTTGCGTCTTCTTCTTCTTCTTCTTCTTGTTCCTCTTTGGCTTTGCTGTTGTTGTTCTTGTTGTTTACATCCTTGTCCGCTGTTTGGCGTGTAATCTGCACACACACATACACACACACATACACATGTTTATTTGTATGTATGCATGTCCAACTGGCGAAACAAGTTGCGAACTGCAAAGCAAAACAGGAAAATGCCAAAGCAAAAAAAAAAGAAAGAAAAAAAAAACAGGCTCAAAATCTGATCTGAATGCTCCTTACATTCTAGGAACCCCGTTGTGATCAAATAAACTCAATATATGTATGTACATTCGTACTTATGTACATACATACATATGTACGTTTTTATGTACACTGCCGCTCACTTTAAATCAAGTTAACGTACATCCACCCCATTTTTAAATATTAAAGATTAAAAATTATTATATATTTTTTTCCCAAAACTGTCAAATTTTGTCAAATCAATCAGGGTTGACACAGCTAAAAATTATCTTAAAGTAGAAAGTACTACTATTATTTACTCAAACAAAAAAAATCAAAAAAAAAAATTTTTTTTTTGTTTATTTTATATTTGTTATTATATTACTTATTTTTTATTTATATTATTTATTTTTTAAATATATAAAAATATTCAACTGGGCAGATCGATTAAGCATTGTATTTTAAGATATTTGACCAAGTTTCATAAAAATCGGACGACTTTATCTTATAACATAGCTCCCATAGAAAAAATCCTTTGAAAAATGTGTTGTATGAACAACATTTTTGTTTGAGGAGATATCTTAACCAAACTTGCCAGTTCCAAGTTTAATTATTTAATAAATAATCAGCTAAAATTTTATAAAAATCGGACCACCATATCATATATACATAGGTGCTATAGGAACATTTGGGTAGAAAAAGAGTTTTTCTATGTAAAACCTAAGTTGATTTTCTAGAATCAGAAACAAACTCACCATATCGATATAGAAACAGTTTCTGATAAAGTTTGAGTGAAATTGGAACACTATATCATATGGCTGCCATAGGAATAATCGGTTGAGTATTCAAAACTTTCTTAAAAGACCATTGCTAGGGTATATAACATCGGCATGCCGTTTCTTTCTTGTTTTGTCTTCAATTTTGTTTAATTTGTAAGTTTTCACCTTAAGGGTAACGATAAAAAATATTAATAATAATAATTATATATATAATAAGAAATTTATTTTTAAAAATAATTTTTTTATAGTATAGTATAGTAATCAAATATTGCTCTTAAGTTTGATTATAAAAGAAAAGTAAGTTACATACTAAAACCTACTTCTTACACGATTTTTATACTACAATACAGATTATAGATTTCCAAGAAATAAAATTTTAATATTCTACAAAGAGTTTTTTTTTTTTAATTGAATTTCTTGACTATATTTAATGCTCAACCTTCCCAAACCTGGTTAATTAAATATTTACATTAAAAATTAAGTTGCATTTATTTTTATAAATTATTTGCACAATTGTACGGTATTGACGGTACGTGTATAACAACTGTAATACCTAGAGTCCTATATAATGGGAAAGTTGAGCCCAAAAATTCAGTTTTTATTTTCACTTAAAGAAGTGAAGTGATCAAACAGGATTCTCATTGAAATCTTTAAAATGAAACTGACCATTGCCTGTCTTATTGGTATATTCCTTATTTATATATAGACAGGACTTAAGGATCATATATTAATCAAATTAAATTTTATACTTTCAGCGAGCTACCTGCTCCTAAACAGTGTGAATCTCTGTGCAGGAACACAGGAGTGTGGATGTATATCTACAACAACCACACATAAGCCGACAACAAGAACAACCACACATAAACCGACAACAACCACACGCAAGCCAACAACGACAACAACCACTTGTGGGCCTATAACCACAACAACCACATTAAGGCCTACAACGACAACAACCAAACCAACAACCACACCAACAACCACACCAACAACCACACCAACAACGACACCAACAACGACACCAACAACCACACCAACAACGACAACAACCACTGCCACGACAACAACGACAACATCCGCATGTATGACAACAACAACCACAATCAAGCCTACAAGACCTACAAGACCCACAAGACCTACAAAAACAACAACAACCACTGCCAAGCCAACAACGACAACAACAACAACCCAGCCAACAACGACAACAACAACCACACCAACAACGACAACAACAACAACCCAGCCAACAACGACAACAACAACCACACCAACAACGACAACAACCACTGCCACGACAACAACGACAACAGCCGCATGTATGACAACAACAACCACAATCAAGCCAACAAGACCCACACGACCCACAAGACCTACAAAAACAACAACAACCACTGCCAAGCCAACAACGACAACAACAACAACCCAGCCAACAACGACAACAACAACAACCCAGCCAACAACGACAACAACAACAACCCAACCAACAACGACAACAACCACACCCAAGCCTACAAGACCAACAAAACCTACAAGACCCACAAGACCCACAAGACCCACAAGACCTACAAAAATAACAACAACCACTGCAAAACCTACAACGACAACAACAACAACCCAACCAACAACGACAACAACCACTGCCACGCCAACAACGACAACAACCACAATCAAGCCTACAAGACCAACAAAACCTACAAGACCCACAAGACCTACAAAAACAACGACAACCACTGCGAAACCTATAACGACAACGACAACAACTGCGAAACCAACAACTAAGCCAACGAAACCATCGAATCCTTGTCATCCATGTGGACCTGGAGGAAGAGACTGTTTTGGATGTCCATCTCAAAAAGATCTCTGTAAGGAGCTCCTAGCTCAGCTGGATGCTATCGACAAGAAGATCAGGAGGTGTGTCTGTGGGCAGAGTGACTGGTTGTTGTAAGGAAAAGATGGGTGAATCTCACTGCGTATTGTGAGCGATTTCGTGATTTGATTCCGATTTTTATACTTCTGTTGTTTAATTTCTAAGAAAATAAATATTTGTTTGCATTTAAATTGATGAATTTTTATTATGAAGATTTGTAGTCAAGCTTATAAAAAAAATATATTTTCCTAATGATCTTAGAGCAGAATAAAAGAAACTGTAGGCTCTTAAGCACATCATATTTTATATAAGCAAAAGGATTGATTAGTATGCTCTGGCTAGTAAAGGATCTCTACATGACAAAGGAATACCGATAAATTCGCATGTTTGCTTCTCAATTCACTAAAGGCAAGATTTTTCGGATTGAAATCACTCACAACTCAGTATTAAATTAAAAAAAAAATAAAAATTAAATAAAGAAGTTACAATAAAATTCATAAATTGGGAATATAATATAGCAAAAATAATAGTAGATTAATTAAATAAATAAATTAATAAATTGCGGTAAGAATTAATTTTAACAAATTTATATTAGATACAAACAATCTCTGCTTTGTAGTGCCTAATGCCTTAATATATAAGTTTCCAGTTAATAAAATAAATGGATGTAATTAAAAAATTATTTTGTATTTAATTCTTCAATTGTCATTCTTCAGACAGAATCATTTTTAAACGGATTACTTACAACATTACTATAACAATTTTGGAACACTGCAAACTTAAACGATAAAAAAAAAACTGGATTCTGAAAGAAAATAAAGTAAAATTTAGTAGAATCCGAAAGAGGTTGGGGCTGAGTCCCTCGACAACATTGATGATAAAAAAAGAAAATTTTTGTTTAAAAACCATTTAGAATGTGTTCAGCTACGTTTATACATATATATATATCTTAGGTCATTTACATCAAACTACCATATAAACTCATAAGTAATTAATTGAACTTTATAAACGAAAATAACTGTGCTACATATTGCAGTTTAGTAAACTTCTTGGCTATATTTAGCATTTAACCCTTCGAAAGCTGGTCAAATCAATATTTACATAAAAATTAAGTTGCATTTATTTTTGTAAATTATTTGCGCAATTGTTTAATTCCAAAATAAGACGTGAACAATGGCACTAAAGCGTCCTATATAATGGGCATGTTGAGCCCTAGAAATCATCAGTTTTTACCTTCACTTTGAGAAGTGAAGTGATCAAAAAGGATTCTTATTGAAATCAACGACATGAAACTGACCATTGGCTGTCTTATTGGTAGATTCCTTGTTTTTATTTAGACAGGATTTAAGGATCACATATTAATCGTACCTTCTTCTATATTTTTAGCGAGCTTCCTGCTCCTAAACAGTGTCGATCTCTGTTCAGGAACGTTGGAGTGTGGAGGTGAACCAACAACCAAGCCAAAAACTACACGTAAACCACCAATAACCACCCGTAAACCTCCAATAACCACCCGTAAACCTCCAATAACCACACATAAACCTCCAATAAGCACCATTAAACCTCCAATAACCACACATAAACCTCCAATAAGCACCGCTAAACCTCCAATAACCACACGTAAACCACCAATAACCACCCGTAAACCTCCAATAACCACACGTAAACCACCAATAACCACCCGTAAACCTCCAATAACCACACATAAACCTCCAATAAGCACCATTAAACCACCAATAACCACCCGTAAACCTCCAATAACCACACGTAAACCAACAATAACCACCCGTAAACCTACAATAACTACCCGTAAACCTCCAATAACCACCGGTAAACCGCCAGTAACCACAAGCAAGCCAACAACCACATCCAAACCAACAACCACATCCAAACCAACAACAACATCAACTACAATTAGGACAACAACGACAACGACAACACCAACGACAACATCAACGACAACATCAACGACGACATCAACGACAACAAGATCGACAACAACTCCGAAACCAACAACTAAGCCAACGAAACCGTCAAATCCTTGTCATCCATGTGGACCTGCAGGAAGAGACTGTCCTGGATGTCCATCTCAAAAAGATCTCTGTAAGGAGCTCCTTGCTCAGCTGGATGCCATCGACAAGAAGATCAGAAGGTGTGTCTGTGGGCAGAGTAGCTGGTTGTTGTAAGGAAAAGATGGGTGAAACCCTCTGGTATTGTCACCCTTGTGTAAGAAAATTATGTAAGACTCATCATTGGTATTGTGAGCGAATCTTTAGTTATGATTGTTATTTGAATTAAATTAGTTATGATTGTGATAAAAATAAAAATAATTATTGTTGCATTTTAAATTGTGTGTATTTTAATTTTAATGTGATGCATTTTTGGAAACCTCCATTATATCCCGAGTCCTTATAATTTATATCAATATGGAGATATTGAAGTTAAGTTCTATTAAACAGAGAGTCAAGATTATGTCCTATCAAAATCTGAACGCAGGAATTACATATTAAAAGAGACAAGAATAGGTGCCTTAGAAGAAACTTTCCTCGGTTAGACATAGGTTTCCTAGTTATTCACTCTGTTGAGGACCAGGACCGTCTTAAGGGTATGGCACACAGGGCATTGACCAGGGACCCCGAGTGGCCAGTGTCGTATTTAAAAATCGTAGTTCTTAGAGTAGGGTTGCCTCGCTTGTGAAATTAGCCAGGGGATCCGCGGTAACCTTAAAAAGGCATTGATGAGGATAGTAAAGGAGAATATTATATTTTGTTTGCTTCCGATGATATATATTACGATTGGGATATTGACCTCTATAGAACTTGATCCTAATGCTGGGGACTTTGAAGATGACTTGGTGGATGTGGATGACTCTAATCTGAATAATGAAACGGGGTTCTAAATTAAATATGCTTGATTTGATATTAATAATAATGTCATTTAATAGCTCTACTGCCGATGAAATTATGGGTTTAGGGATCAGAATGTTATTCTTACCTGTTAAGAACAATTCATAAGCTTTTCTAAGAACAACCCTACTTTCTACCGAATTTCAATACAAAAAAAACATAACAATATCGATATTATTGATGACTGTCTATAAATGTAGTAACACGAAATGAATACTATATGTTTTTTTTTAAATTTTATTTCAATTTAAAATATTCGATAGTATTATCGATATTATCGATATTACGATAGCATTATTTTATTCCAATTCAGAAACACCGATAACATTGTCGATATTTATCGATTAATGTATACGAATGAAATGCATGATATTATATTCCAATTTGAATGGAAAATCGATAGTATTTCCGATATTATATTCCAATATAAATGCAATGCGATATTACCATTTAATTTAAAATTAAAAAACATCGATAATATTATCGATAATTATGAATAAATGTAGAAGATGGAAACGTCTGCTATTATATTTCAATATGAATGCTATACGATTTATTTATTTATTAATTTTTTTGGCCAATGGCAAAAGTTCAAAGTGCACATGCATTTCTGGCCAGAAGCGGAAGCAAAGCATAATTGGCGACAGCGATGCTGCCGGGCGGTAGAGAGAGAGAGAGAGAGAGAGAGTAGAGCAGTGACCGTTGCAGCGTCGCTGAGAGCGATTAAGAACGGGAATTGGGAGCGCGTACTCTAATTGGAGTTTATTACGTTTCAAAACAACAACAAACACAAACAGAGAAGGCAAATGCAAGCAAATGGCGAAGAGAGAGAGAGAATGTTTTGTTGTTGTTGCTGTTGTTGTTGGGGTGGCAGTGGGCGTTCAAGAGCAAAGGAGATGTAAGAGAGAGAAGGACTATGGAAAACCGGGTGAGTATGGCGCATCGGGCTAAAACAAAAACAAACGCAATTGTCATAAGCGAGTGGGCAATAAAGAAGAAGAAAAAGAGAGAGAGAGAGGGCTATAGCTACAGGATGATGAAAGACGATGTAAAGCAGCAGCAAAGGAAAATGCGTCGCAAATATACAGCGCAGGTGCGCAGAGTGCAAGTCATGGCGACCGGCAGGACGACAAAAAAAAGAAATAAAAAAAACGAATAAGGAAATTTTGAAAGCAAAAGCAGAAACAAAATATTATGTACGCACGAACTGTAAATACTTTGATATATATACATACATACACACATATGTATGTATGTATGGCATGCGAGGATGTGTGTGGATAAACAGGAAGACAAATTGTCAAAACAAGAAGCAGCAGCAAACGGAAAGCACAAAACAGAATGGCCAAATAATAACAACAACAGTGCAACGTGCGTAAATCAAAGAGAGCGTTAACAAAATGAGGGAGTGGGAGAGCGAGAGCGAAAAAAGAGAGAGAGAGAGAGCAAATGGCCACATATTTTGCCACGCAGTTAAATGTGAATGAAAACATTGGAAACGCCAGCGTCAGCCGCTGACTGTGCAACAATTTGTTGCCGCAACATGCTCCCAGAGAGTGCGCTCAATAAAAGAGAGAGCAAGAGAGCGAGCTAGAGAGAGCGAAAGAGAGCGCTGTGTGTGTGTTTGCAAAAATACAACAACAACAACAACAATGAGCAACAACTGTTAACTTGTGCAATGAAGACAACAAATTGTCAACGTCGCGTCGCGTCGCGTCGCATCACATCGAATCGAATTGAAGCCAGACATGACGCAAGCAACAAACGTCGACAGCGCTGCTCGCTGTCAGCGCCCACACACACACACACACACACACAGCCAACTTTGGCCTGCTTCGGTTCAGCTGCAATATCCTGGGCAATTGTTTTTGCTTCCTCTTCGTCCAGGGGGGTTTGGGGCGCATGTTTAACTATTTATAAAGTGGCCAAGTCAAAGTTCAGGATGCGGACCCAGACATATACTAGATTGACCCGGACATTTGCACTGACAGGGGACACAGACAAGGACATGGACACTGACATGGCACCCAGGACATGTCCTTGTTGTTGTGACAGTGACAGGGACATTGAGCGCTCAACTTCTTGCAATAATTATTATAATATTGCAATTTGTTGACATTAAGTTGATAGAAAAGCTCAACAGGGAAGAGAGAGAGAGACAGAGAGCAGGAGAAAGAGTAGGACGATGCCAGTATAACAACAAACTAATTGAGTTTTCGTTTTAATGGTTACAAAGTTATTTCAATCGATATTATCGATATTTTAATAAATAGTCACATCCCGAAAAAATTTCAAAAAAGTAATTTCAATATGCCCATCGACGTTATCGATAGTAAACTATCTATATTTTTATATATGGGGACATCCTAAAAATATATAAAGTGATTTTCAATATACTCATCGAAAATATCGATAGTAATATTGATATTTTGATATATGGGCATATAAAAAATAAGTAATTTCAATACACCCATTTATATTATCTATAGTAATATCCCAAAACATGTTAAAAAAATAATTTCAATATACTCAACGATAATATCAATAGTTATATCATGTTTTTTTTTTGTTAAATATAGGAGAGCACACCAAAAAAAAAAAAAAATATAATTTCAGCATACCAATCGATATTATCGACATTTTAATGTATGGGCACATCCCAAAATAATATATAGTAATTTCAATATACCCGATTCGATAATATCGATAGTAATTTAATCTCAATGCCGCTTTTAAATATGATTAATTTATTTAATGTTTATTTTTAATAGCGGGAGCGTATCAACGCACGCCAGAAGATCTAGAAATTTATAAATAAATTAAAGTTAAAATTCAGATAGCTGTATTGTATAGCTGTTATTGGAATAATCGGTCAATAATAAATTTTAGTATCAAAATCTTTATAATTTTTCCAAATATCGCAACAAGATATTGCAGCAGTTCCAAGTTTTATTATAGACTCTTTGAGATGATTAAAAGTTCAATTAATTAGGATTGCAGTTGTGTGAAAAAATTTGTTGCAAGGATACATATATATTTTTAGAAGACCAGTTAGTCATTTCTTTACCTTTTAAAAAATAAATGATTATTCAATAAATTCCAAAATATCATTTAGAAATTATTAAACTATAGATAAGAGAGAATACCAGCCTACACACTTATCAAGTCTATCTAACAATTGTAGTACAAATTCTATTCTATTAAGTGATACCCTTTGAGTAACCCTATACCAACTAATCTATTAACAGATGCACAATAGTTGTTGAGATAATGCGGGAATATAGTACTATAATATATATATATATTATTTATTTATTGTTTATTTTATGTTATTAGCTGATTATAGCTGATGAATTGATTGAATTTGTGGAAGGCACAATCAAATTATTTATTTTAAGGCAATGTTTATTGTTTTCTTTTGTTCTTTTTTTTCGATTTTTAATCGAGGCCATCTAATATATAATGACCCAGGGGGGACATCTAATCCAATTAAATCCCACAGCTGTCAGCTGTTCGGCACATGATAATGTTATTATTGTTCTCATATAATTTATTTGAAATGCAATATAGGGCGTAGATAAGGGGAGGCAAAAAAAAAATCAATCAATCGGAATGTGCAAGAAAATTCTTTTGGAAAAACTTTTGCTAAAAGCTATAGAAAGTTTGTTGCATTTTATGGCTAATAAATTTGTATAAAAATGGGAATAACGCCCAAGTCCATGACTGGAGAGCTGTTTACGACTTTTGTATGCACTACCATTTAGCACCCTTTTAACCCCGCCTTCCGACTAAGTCTGCAATACCCTCAGTCACGTTTTTGCATTCCTTAGAATGTGTTTTATTTTAATTTTTTTGTTTTTCTTATACCCTATACTCATTATAAATGAGTGAAAATAGGGGTATATATGTAAAGCTATTTTATAGTTGTATTGATTAATAAATAAAATACTAGTGTACTCGGCGTGCGCTGCTACGACCTTCCTTAAAAAAAAAAAATTAAAAAATGTACTAATATTATAATATTATATAAATTATTTCTAATTCAAATAATATAAACTAATTCGTATTTAATTTAAAATTAATACTGCCTACTGTCATTTTCGTATTTAATTTTAAAAATACTGCCTGATTGTTGTAACAGTGCTGTGTACATTAACATACGTTAACAGTGCTGCATACGTTTACAGTGAGTACATCTGTTGAAGCTCTAGCGACTTTTTCGGAAAGTTTTCACTAAATTTTCCTTTTTAGAAATCTTCTCCTGGAAATAACGAGCATTTAAAAAAGATCAAAATAAAAAATTCGTTTTTAAATAACTCACATAATTAGTTAGAGTACAAATAGTAGTTTAATATGCTTATTTGCAAAAATATCTATATTTAACAAAACGATTAAAAAAAGCCTTAATGCATTACTAAAATAAATAAATAATTAATTTAATATGATTTTTTGTTCCTTTCAATATTTGAGTGCAAATAATAATTAAATATTTTTTTTAAATAAACAAAAAATCATATTAAATTAATTATTTATTTATTTTAGTACTGCATATATATTTTTTTCCAATCGTTTTGTTAAATATAGATATTATTGCAAATTAACATAATAAATTAAATATTTCATTATTTTAATACTGTTATAGGATATTTATAAATGGTTTCGTTAAATAAATTAAATTTTTGCATATATGCATATTAAATTAAATATTTATTTATTTTTTTACTGCATATAGGGTATTTCTTAATCGTTTCATTTTTATAATTTATATTCAAACATTCTAACATGTTTGGAGCTGAGCTAAGTTTTTTAATTAAATTTCTATGGAATGTCAGCAGTTTAAGCATTTGACGTAACATTGCACTTGTTTGTTGTTGTTGTTAGTGTTGTTGTAATTGTTGTTATTATTGTTGTTTTTGTTAGTGCAATTTACACTGCATTTGTCAGGTTTTGTTGCGGCGAGCCTTGTTTGTTACGCATACGCCACGTTGTGCCACACGCATTTTGTTTGCAAAACAGCCATTGAAACTCTGCTCGCTGGTTGTTTATACTCTATTTTACAAAATTGCTAAAGGAGTATGCCAGTTTTGTGGTAATGTATATAAAAGTAGATCAAGAAATTTTTTTTACAATTAACAGACAGTCTTCAATTCTTTCAAGTATACTCGTACTGCAACAATAAAAAATGAAAAAATTAAAAAATTATGATAAATAAAATTATTCAAAATAAAAAATAAATTAATAATAATATTTAGCTTATATTAATTTAGTAATATTATCCGAATATAAACAAGAAACAAACAAGAAAGAAACGATAATATATACACCTATAATAATCATAAAAAAATTTCAATAGCCGACCGATCGTTCCTATGCCAGCTATAAGATATTTTCTACCGATTTTATTGAAATATTCTTTAATTATTTATAGGTTAAATTAACTTAGAATTGACAAGTTTGGTTTAGATATCTCCTAAAACAAAAAATTCGCTCAAACATAAATTTTTGAAACGATTCCTCCTATGGGATCCATAAGATATAGTTATCCGATTTTGCTAAAAATTGGGCAAATTGTCTATATTTCTATTATACATTAAACTGAAGAGGTTGATTTTGATATTGTGAGAAACAAAAAAGTTTTTCAAAGAAGAACTTATTTCTCACCCGAATTTTTCCTAATGCTGACAAACAGACTCATATATCGAATATGCTCTTTATACATAGACTAAGCTGATTAATATTATATATACATTTTTTATGGACTTGGATCTGTCTGCTGTGATACTACAAAATAGAGTATATAACAGTTGGATACTTGCGTTAACAAAGCCAAGTTCAAAAGCAAATGGGGTAAAAACACGTTAAAGGGTTAGAAAAGTGCTTCAAATCGATGTCAAAGTAAAAGTACAATAATGTAAGTAGTACGATTATATAAAACCCAACCCAGATCTGTTTATATTCGATATAAGACTTCTTAATATAAATTTTAAAACTTAACCTATCATCAAACGATGACTCATTATTAGTTCTATGGTTTTTTGACTTTTGATTATATATTTAGTCTATAACCAAACACTTGAATTTATTATAGATGCAGATGAAAGATAGATAGATATAGAATAAAAAATTATTTGCTGACAAATTAATCGAGTATGTGAGCGTACTTTTAAACAAAGTATTGCTAAGATAAGAAAATATTTAAGTTTTAAATAAAAAAAAAAGAAAACAACTTTTGTTATGTAGATTAACATTTATTTAACTTTAATTTTTAAGTGATTAAAACATAATATTGAAAGTTTTTATTTTAAATAAATTAACTTTATTAAAAAAAAGTTATTTTTAATATATAAATTTAAAGGAAAATTAAAAATTCACTAAATTCAAAATTCACTAAAAATAACTTAAAAAAAAAAAATTAAAAAGAAATGTTTAATATATAAATTTTAAAAAAAATTTAAAATTTACTAAAAATAACTTAAAAAAAAAAATTAATAAATAAAGTTTAATTTATGTGTATTAAAATATACTATGAATGTTTATGAATATTATTATTTTTAATACCATATTTTATTATTTAAATTAGTTATAAATCTGTTGAATATTTCAGAACTAATTTATAAAAATAAATAATATAAAGTTTTAATATACCTTTATAAATAAAATAAGTATAAATAAGTATAAATAAAAAATCGTATTTTTGTAATTTTTCATATGAGAAAAAAAAACAAAAACATTTTTTGATTATAAATTAAATCTTCTATGAATTATTAACTACAGTGGATATTGAATATATGCTAGTTTTATAATGCAGAAATATATATAATTATTATTAGTTTATGCCTATTTAACGGCTCAACTTTGATCTTAAATTTTCTCTAATATTTTTAGGGTTCATAAAAGTATATAAAAAATGTATCGGAAAACCATATTAATTAAATATATTCTCTTTAAATGCATTGTCTGCATCTAAATCCTTAAAATTCACAAATATAATAAAATAAAGTCTATTATTATATAATTTCCGCTATTATTATGCAGTTTATTATTTTTGCATTTATTGTGTGTATACAAATAAATACATATTACATTGAACTTGGAGCATATTAAACTTACCCCCAACCTCAGGCTTAATTTTCAACAATTTTTACCCTCTACAGATTCTATACTATGTGTATATATCCATGTATCCATGTATCTCTGTATATATATACATATATGTTCATATATGTATTCATATTGTTATATATACAGATACACTTGTTGGGTGATATTTTAAGTACATATGTATATGAAATACTTATGTGAGTTATACACTTAAAAAAATAAAATAAAATAAAAAATAAAAAAATTAATTGGAAAATAATGCTTTAAGAATGTTGAACAAATTTTCTTAATAATTTAAAAATAAAAATTGTAATTTTAAGCATAAATTTTACAAAATATATTTTTCGTATATTTTTTTAATTTTCATTTTGTATATATTGAATTCATTGAACGATAATTTTTATTGATCGACATATTGCACAAATTTTGACTTAATATATATTTATTTAACTGATTTATTTAACTACTTTAGATAAAACATATAGAAACGAAAATATAAAAAGTATAAGGGCCGTTAAAAATTGTATTGAATATTTTTTCTCTTGACAATTTTAATTTAGATTTTTTAATATAATTATAAAATATTTTCTTAATTATGAAAAATAAATTATTTTTTTTTAAGAATTTTCAAAAATGTTTTTATAATTTATTTTCAACTGAAAATAAAAATAATAAAGGTCCATCATTTGTCACGTAACGCCACACCTAATTTTTGCTTATATCTTTTTATTTATATATTTATATAATCTATTATCATTTTTTTTATATCTGAGTCGCCATTTAGCTGGACTATATTTGGTAAAAGAGATGAAAACATTCGTACTTTCCGATTAAAAGATATAAGCAAAAAACAAGTGTGGCGTTACGTGACAAATTGTGGAGCTTTCTGTGGAAATCCTCATCTATGTAAGAAAATATTTAATATATTTATTTTCGCTAACAAAATTATTATTAAGTTTATTTAAAGAGTTGATATAAGTCGCAGCGATAATTTTATTAAATAGACAAAATTAAATTTATATTAGAAAAACTTTAAAAATGAATAGGAAAGAAGTAGTAATAGTATATTGTATTGAATTATTTGTTAAATTATATAAATATTGTTTTATAATTTTTGCAAAAGTTATAAAAGAATTAGATATATAATGCCTGATCTGCCTGGCAGAGAAACAAACACGAATTTAACTCAAAAAAAGAAAAAAAAAATTTACAAAATATAAGTTACAATTTTTTTGTATGTATTTTTTTTCAGTGTAGTCAAACTGACAAACTGACGAACTGACCAACTGACTGACTGACCAACTGATTTGCCATGCACTGACGCGACTCGACTCGATTCGACTGGACACTGTGATTATTATAGGCCTGTCGATATAGTCTCTTATTGTTTGAGTTGGGAATTATGCGGGAATTCTGGAGGGTGATATGCAATGCACAGATAGAGGAGCGGAGAGAGGGGCAAATATTTCCATTGTTGCGCTTTTTTTTGTTGTTGTTGTGTCTTGCACCCTGTAAACATTGCAAATGTACAAAAGGGTATAAATAAATGGAGCAAATTTTATGTAAAAAAACAATTCTATAAAATTATATTTAGGAGGCTATGGAAAGCCTTAAAACTAGAAAAATTCTAGAATTTATTTAAGAAATTTGTGCTGAAAGAAAGGCACTCTAAAAGGGGGTTAAATAGTTAACCCAGTAAAAATAATAATAATAATTAATTTATGCCAAAGGTGGCATCTGCTACCATATAAAGTATTAAAAAAATGAGCCAAGACGGCTTAGTTTATCTGCTTAGATCTTGGCGACTATAAGAGCTAAAGATACAAAATTTAATATGTAGAATCCTTCCTACTATATGCACATAATAAATTAATTAAATATTTGTATACTCTCCCTAAATCTATTATAATCGATTTACAGTCAAAATTTCAAAGTTGAAATTTTTTTGATTTTTGATTCGCATTGGTTTTCAATGATTCTCTTAATCAACTGTAAATATTTAATAACAATAGTAAAGAAAACATTAAAATTATTTATTATTTAAATTTATTTTATTTTATTATTTTACTTGTCATATAAAATGCACTGCTTGCTTGAACTGCTTGTAGTTAAAATGCAGCAACAATCATCAAGCAGTGTAGTGAGTTGAAATCGCTTATTTACTTGAGAAGTGACATAACTCACAAAACATAATACCTAATAAAAAAAATAATAATGCAGAAATATTACTTATTTAATTTTTTTTATAGCGTGAAAATTTCATTATTCTATCTTGAATACTCTATGCGTGAGAGAAGAAAATGTGACAGCATCTTTGTGTAAGGTGCATTAATGGTATTTGACAATTCTAAGCGTGTTTTTAAAAGAATCATAATTTTTTCTTAATAAATTAATAATGCAGAAATGTTTATTGCTGTATAATTTATAGTGTAACAAAATTTAATCATACTATTTTAAATACTCAAAGCCTGAGAAAAGAAAAACTGCGCAGTTTTTTGTGTAAGTCGGATAGATGGTATTTGACAATTTGAAGCGCATTTTGTTAAAAATAACTATTTTACATTAATTTTTCAAAAATGCAAAAATATTTATTGCATTATTGTTTATATTGTGTAAAAATTTCATTATTTTAACTTGAATACTTTTCGCGTGAGAGAAGAAAAAGTATTTAGTTCTTTTTTTAAAATGGACTACATTTGACAAATTTTCAACAAATTTTTCTTGAATGCTTACAGGGTATACTATATAGTCGTGTATATCTATATATATATCATACTTGTTTTTATTAGCTCTGTCTCTGTCTGCGGTTCTTTCATTTTTGAATGCATTCACAAATGCAACGCCCTTTGTAGCTGCAACTATTACATATATATGCATGTATCTGTATCTGTATCTGTATCTGTATCTGTAATTTGTATCTGTAATTTTGTATCTGCATCTATATGCCTATTTTACGTGTGTGTGTGTGTGTGTGTGTTTGGGCATGTTTGTTGTATATATACTATATGTATTTATATATATATTGTATATATACAACAAGTAGTCAACTTTTGTGCCTCTTTTCATGCATAATTTTCTGTTTCGCTTTTTGCTTTTTTGCATTTCCCGTCCCCGAAGTCATTCCAACATTTAACATTGAAAACGTACGTTGACATAAATGCAATCAGCACGCGTCATATAGACAGTACGACAGACAGACAGACAGCCAGAGGAGGGTGTAGAGTAGAGAGAGATACTCTTTCCTCATAAAAATATACTTATATCAAAGATTGAAAATGCAATATTATATGTACTAATAAACATAAACATCAGACAATTATTTATGTTTATACTGCATTTTTTATTCCTTATTTTATTGTCATAGTAAAAAAAATTTAAACAATCCTAACTATAGAATTTTTTTTTGTCTTTTCAAGCTCGAATTTCTGCAAGTCACATAATATCATATTTAATAAGTATTTATTTATCAATCGAGTTCATACATTGCTGAAATTTAAGCATAGAGAATTTAATATAATTAGGCCAAGAATTTGATAATCTATAAACATTTAAAGTTTATTTTAGAAACTATTTGTAATGGAAAGCTTTATAATAACAAATCTACAAGCATTTAAAGTTAACTTTGAAAGAATTTGTAATGGAAAACAATAGAAAAATAAATCTATTAAAAATTGAAAATTGTTTAACTATGAAAATGTATACATATATAATATATAAAAAGGGAATTTATGTTTCAAAAAATATTTAATTTAATGCCCCAGATGTAAATATAGATCAAAAAAAAAAAAAAAATATTAAATTTAATTTTTTAATTTTTTTTTGGCCGATTCGAATAAAGTTTAAAATGCGCTTTCAAGAACAAAAAAAAAAAATGGTAAAAAACCAAAAATTTAAAATTTGTTGAAAAGCTTACTAAGATTTAGAGAAAAAACAGAAATTGCAACTTATATTTTTTATGTATACAAATTAAGAATTACTTATGAATTACTTGTGGATTTTTTTTATAAAAAAAAGTGTTTAAAAAAATTTAATTTTCGACCGATTGTTTCTATGATAGCTATATAAAACAGTGATCTGATTTTTAATTGAAATTGAAATTTTGAAAAAACAATTTTTTTATAAAATTAGTGCAAAAGTGTTGACTTCTCGGCACTCAAAGTTCAAAAAAATTGTAATAAAAAATATTTCAATTTGACTGCTCGAAAATGTTATTTTGATTATAATTCCAGATTTTGCGGTTGACTTTCAAAATTTCAAGTATGCGAAAATATTCAGAAATACATTAAATACATGCATTAAATACATAAAAATTATTTTCTAAATTTTTTCACTTTTGCAAATTTTTGTAAAACGCATTTCAATTTAATTTATTTTTTTTATTTTTTTAATTTTAAGGCATACGGGAAACGGGAATTTTGTAACAAAACTTTAAAATTTCAAATATGCGAAAATATTCAGAAATACATTAATACTATACTCAAGCATTTAAAATTATTTTCTAAATTTTTTCACTTATGTAAAACACATTTCGATTTAATTTTGTTTTTTTTCTTATTTTTTTTTTAATTTTAAAGCATACGGGGATCGGGAATTTTGTAACAAGAATTTAATAAATTTATTAATTTAAGAGTGTGCCTCTGTTCACAAACGTCGTCTCATCTCTGCACTTATATTTCAGCCTAATTTTCGTGCTTATTTTCATTTTCTTTCCCATTCCCTATTTATCTGGTGCTAATGTTTTGCTAATTAGTTGACTTGAATTCAGCTTGATGCCTCTAATTGGCTACTTAGTAGCCTTAGCTACTTACACACACACACACACATCATCCACATCAACTTTGGTTGCATTTAATGGCAAATTTCTTGCCACAGATTCATTCAGGACACAAATGGCCAATTACACTTTTTTCCCATTTGAAAATTGCGTTAATTTCAATTGCCTTCTTCAACATTTTAAACGAAGAAAACTCCTTCAGTTGCGTATGGAAATAAGTCAAGAATATGTAAAATTATAGAAGATATATATATATTTGTGTCTTCTTTAATTAAGCAGCGTCTCAAGTATTTATTCTCCACATTTTCTCTCTATGTTGCACAAACGGGAAAAGAATTTAGCATGAACTCAGACATTTTTTATAATATTTTTGAATAGAACAAATATACGATGTAGAAGAGATATATGGCCCAAGACTTTATTTTAGTCAAATTTACAAATATAAATCTAATGCAAAAAAAACTCCTAATAAAAACTAAAGATACAAAATTTCAACTAAATAAAATTTTATAAAAAATATAAATTATTAAACAAATATAAGTGTAGTACCAAAAAAACTGCTAATAAAAACAAAGGCATAAAATTTGAACTAAATAAATTATTATGAAAATAAAGTGCCAAAAAAAAAAATATTTTTTTTTTTAACTATAAAAAAAAACTTAATAAATTTATTCTGTTATAAATCATTTTTCAAGAATATGAGAACAATTTTCAATAAATAATAAACATTTATTAAAAATAAAAAAAAAACATCGTACTTATTTATCCAATTGCAAAAATATAAATAATAAATAACTATTTATTATTTTAACCATAAAAATAATTCTTTTAGTAAATGTAAATTAAAAAAAATATTAAAAAATTTTTTTAATATTCTATTGCATTCTGCAACGAAAATTATAAAGTTCAACTTTAAAGCTAATAACTTCTAGATTTGTTAAACGATATTTATGTTCTAGAAAGTAATATAAAATAGCTTTAGAAAACTAAAAATAAGTTTCAAACAAGTTTATACAAAATTTTTTAAAGGTATTTGGAATTTAAATTTTACAAATAGATTGCTAAAAAAATAGTTTTTTGTAAAATTTAAATCCCAAAGGCGAAAATTAATTTTTTTACTTTAAGCTCGAAAAAGACGCTGGAAATTTGTTCTAAAAATTAGATAAATGAAATTTTCAAAATTTTTTGCTGAGTATTGATATTTTTTTAGTTAATCTTATATATAAGTCAAAAGTAAAATGTTAAAAAACTTGTTGTAACAATCTAAAAAATAAAAAGTTAAATAATATTCAGCTATTAATATTTTTCAAATAGAAATATTTCCTTTATTTTTATTTTAAAAATAGAAATTGTATAATTCTTATTTTAAACATCAAAAAAAGTTTTTTTTTAATATTTAATTATGTAAAAAATATACAATATTAGATAATATTCATTATTTATTATTCATATAAATAAAATTATTATTTTAAAAAATAATAAATGTAAATGTAAATAATAAATAAAAATTAAAGAATTATATTTTTAAAAAAATAATAAATGTTGAACATTATCTAATTATTTAAAGAATTATTATTTTAATTAAAAAAAAAAAGAATTTTTATTTATTTAAGATTAATTTTATAAATTAAAAACAATAGTTTAAAAGTGTAATTTTAAATATCAAAAATAGAATATGTATTTTAATTGTATCTTAAAAATACAAAATAATTAATAAGTTTAATTTTCATTTAAAATAATAACAATGCGAGTTATTTTTCAACTTGTATTTAAAATATCAAAAATTAAAAATTGCAAAATATTATTAATATCAAAAGTTCTATATTAAAAATAAAAGATATTTATTAAAATATAAAATATCAAAAATTCTCTGAGAAATTGTTATATTTAATATTTTAAATAAAAGTTAAAAAATAACTCGAATTCTTTTTTTAATAATAGTTAAATGTAATAATTGTGTTTTATTTTTAATAATGAATTTTTGATATTTTAAATACAATTTCTCATAGAATTTTTATTTTTAAATTATTTTAATTATCTTGAGCTTGTTTAAAATGTGTCAAAATTTAATTAATTGTTGCATAAATTGTTGTTGTTGTTGTGGTTGATTGTTGTTTTTTTTTTGTTGTAAAACTTTGTGCAACAAAATTTGTCAGTTTTCAATATATGCAAAAGCAAACTAGAACTGAGAGCAAAGATTCTTTGACAAGTTTTCGATTGCTTTAAAACTTGTGTAGCAATTTTATGGTTCAGCTTTGCAGCCATGCCACATGCCACATGCCACTTGCAACTTGCAACTTGCAACTCAAGTGCTTGATTTTCACTTTGCCGCCTTGAAGCGTTCTTATCACCAGCAACAACAACTTTATGCCGCTTCTTCTTGTTTGCTGATTATGTTGCAGCTTCTGCCGCTGCCACAGTCACTGCCCCACCCGTACCCCCTCTCTCTTTCCCTCCCTGTGACGCGTATCTCTGTCGACAGCGTTGATAAGTGCTTGCATTTTTTTTTTTATTATTATTTTTATTTTACTTTTTTATATATTTTTATTTTTTTATTTTTTTTTTATTTTTTTTTAATTCTTTTTTTTATTTTTTCTTTATTTTTTTCCCCCACATTTTGAGGGCAAGAAGAGTGTGGGCGAAGCGGGGGTGAAACAGATAAGCACACACTGTGTGTTGTGTGGTGTGTGTGTGTGTGTATGTGTGTGTAAATATTGCATAGTCTCGCACCAACATACAAAAAAAAAAAAAAAAAACAAATAGAGAAAATAAAAAAAAAAAACGCTGCAATTACAAAACAACAAACACGACTTGAAATTGCACTGCAAACAACAAAATATCATATTATGACAGACTAAATAGATACCCTTTTGGTAGCATTAACTATAATATTATATGCTCTTGCAGTATAGAGTATTTAAAATACAGTCAAGAATTGTTTAATGGCTGCCCGAAGAGTCTATAAAAAATAAACATATATATTCGTGATCAATCGATATAATAATAAAACATAATATAGATGCTTATATTTTTATATAAAATTATTCAGTTTAAAGATTTATTATGCAATCTATATTTATATAAAATTATTCAGATTAAAGGTTTATTATGCATTCTATAAGTTGACTAAATTTGATCAAAATCGAAGTACTATATTTTTTAGCTCCCATAGAATTTATTCGATCTGAAATTCTTTTTTAGTATGAAAAACTTTTTTCTTTTTTTTTTTAAATATCTCAAAACAAAACTCAAACAGATAGAAGTTTTATTGTGTGATCTACAACATGAGTTAAGATGAAACTAAAATCGGTAGACTATATCTTATAGTTGTCATAGATAATAATCTTTAAAAAATGAAAATTTGTATGAAAATTTCGTTTTTCCTTCAAGATTTCGCAACCAAATTCACCAAAAAGTCTTCTTATTATTTTACTTTCATCAAAATTGAAATGCTGAGTAAATTTTAATTAAAATTGGAAGACTATATTTTTTAAAACTCCCATAGAAATAATTTGTCTAAAAATTATTTTTTTTATAATGTTATTTTTTTGTTTTAAATATCGCAACAAAATACACCAAAGTCTTTTTGTGGACTCTACCTTTAAGCTACATTTTTTTTTATGAAAAATGAATCATTATACATATATATACATATGTATATATATATATATATATTTATATATTATTCATGCAAATATTAATTTTGTCGAACGATTGTTCCTATGACAGCTATATTATTATATAATATATATATATATATAAATAATTTTGTGGCATACTGTTCTCTCTTGCCTTATTAATTTTTTATTTAGTATATAAAAAAATATTTCATATGCCCTGTTCTATGGGTAATAAGGAAATAAATATCTTTAATTTATTTAGTAATAAATACTATCTATATATAATAATATATACTATAATAAATATAAGATATATATAATAATATATACTAATATATACTATCTATATATATAAAACTGTGCAACCTGACTGACTAATTGACGACTCACGAGCAGGCCAAACGGTAGAAGCTAGAAATCTGCAATTTTTACGTAGCTTTCTATTATATCGTAGGTTGGCACTCTAAAAAAATTTTGTTAAAAATATATTGGAAAGTGTGTGAAAAATGCATTTGAAAATTGTATAAAAATCTCAGCTGGAGCATACCCGGCTATAATCCTAGTGATATTGTAGAATATGATTAGATTACTATTTTTATTTTTTTTTTTAGGTGGAAGCGTAGCAACGCACGTCGGCTGAACTAGTATATTCTATATGGCAAAATATTGGCTATTTAATAAAAAATTTATTTATTTTAATTTCATTTATGTGTTTATTATGAATTTACCAATTATTCTAGAATTTTGAAAAGTATTAAATAAATAATACCTTGTACGATTTTAAAGAAAATGTAAGCTATGCAAAAATAGGTTATAAAAGTAAATAATATATGAAAATTAATTCGAAAATTATTTTAAAATTAAAGGTATGAGGAAATATATGTTATAAAAGATAACTTTTAACGAAAATCATAATGGAAAAATCAAAAAAGCAGAAAAATAAAAAAACCCTAATTTTTTTTTTATTTTTTTATTTATTTTTATTTATTTATTTATTTATTTTTTTTTTTTTTCGTGTAAACCTATAGCTAATATCCCCGCTGTTGTTTCTACATTTTTTCCAGGGTTTTGCATGGCATACAGAATATTTGAAAGTGAAAAGCTTCAGTAACAGCCCTTGTTCATACACACACCCACACACACACACACACCGTCTGGGTTGTTGGGCATGTTATTGAAAATGTTGTGCCTGCTAATTAGAGTGCCATACTTTGATTACAGATACACACATGCATATAGTATCTGTGTGTGTGCAGGTGTGTGTATGTGTGTGTGTGTGTGTGTGTGTACATATGACGATTAGAGTTTTGGCAGGCAGCCGAACAGGCGACGCGACGCCATCGCATTGATAATAATATTTGTTAACAGACATCAATATGAATTTTGAAGCACTTTAACTATGTCATTACTCATGTGACAAAGTAAGAAAAACAAACAGAAAATTACGATTATCTTCGCTTACACTTGCAACAAAATTGTTCATATAAAAATAGTCAATTTTCTACCGATTGTTCCTATGGCAGCTATATAATATATTGTTAAAAATAATTCAGCTTATAGAGCGCCTAATAAGACTTCGAACTGTTGAATTTCTTTGCAATATCTTGCAGGAAAAAATATCATAAAAAAAACTGATTGTTAGACCGTTTACACTAGCTAACACACAAATTGTATCCTCTACCTCAACTTACTGTTTCCGATAAATATGAAGACTTAGATGACAAAAAATCACTTTAAAAAATTTTTTATAGTAAAACTTTTTTATGAAAAGTTTTTGAAATTTAGTATTTTTTTTAAAGATTTTTTTTCAGAGATGAGTCTGCAGTTTTGCTCATTATTCAAGAATTTTGCAGCATATTTTAAAATGCTTTATTCTTTCTAAAAGCAGCTCTATTAATCATTTATATACTTTATTATATTTATTATTATTTTTATTATATTTATATATTTTATTATATTTATATATTATATTTGAATTACTAGCACTATATTTATCAGAAAAAGTAGGTTTGGTAAAATATACAATTTGTGTGCTACCTAGTGTTATCATATGTAGATCAATTTTTTACAGTATTTTGCAATTAATAAATACCAATTTAGAGTTATAATTTTAAAGACATTAACTTGATTTTTCGGTCACAAAAATTTTAAATTATAATTTAGTTAATGTTCAAATTTCAAAACAATTTTATAATTGTATAATATAGAATATAAATATGTATATAGTACATATATGTATACACCATAAAATCCCAGAATTTCATGGAGTTGAGTTTTTCAAACTTTTTATTAATTGTAAATAAATTGACTTATATAGATTTCAATTTAAATTCAAAGTTGTACTTAATTTTTACCAGCGTAAATAGTGTATTTAATTTTCACATATGGTTAATTCTCCAAAATAAAATTTTCGTTGTTTTTGTTCTTCTTCTTCTTCTTCTACTTCTTCTTCTTCTTCTTTTTCTCTTGTTTAACAACGTCATCAAAAACTCGACAACATTTTGTGTTTGGCATCGTTGGCAACAATTCTGGGTACGAAAAGTGGGCGAGATGCATTTAACACTTGGAACGCTTTCATGCCCCTTAAAGTCCAAAAAAAAAATATACATAAATGTAAATATGTAGCATGAAACGAGTATGCCCGACTGTGGTATACCCAGTAAGCCTGTAACAGAATACAGTATACAGACATACAGAGCTAAGTCGACTAGCCCATCGATCCTAATCGAAAATATACTCATATAAATACCTTATAGATCGGAGTTGTCTTCGTTAGCATTATACATACATAAATTTGGAATTTTTTATGAGCCCCTTTTAAACATTTTAATGTCTAGAGGATGTAAAAACTGGCTTATATATTGGTTTATATAATGCCCTATATTTTAAACTAGGAAAAAAAAAAAATTTAATTTAATATGAAAAAATTTTAATATTGAAAATAAAAATATAATTTGATTTTTTGAATATTGCATATAATTTTACTTTACTTATAAATTAAATAAATATAATAAATAATTTATTGGTTTATATAATGCCCTATATCTTAAACTAGAAAAAAAAAACAATTTTACATTTAAAATTTTTAAAATTTTAATATTGAAAATAAAAATATAATTTAATTTTTTAAATATTGCATATAATTTTTCTTTACTTATAAATTAAATAAATATCATATTTATGATTTTTTTCAAAGTTTCTAAAAAGATATATAATAAATTTTGATTTTTTAAGTATTGTATATTATTTTTGCTTACATTTGAAAAAAAAAAACAAAATTTATAATAATTTATAAAAAACTATTAAAACTAAGTTTTTTTTACTAGTAATAAATAAAAATAATCTAACTATAAAATAATAAGGAACATACCATACAACTAAAAATAAGGGAATATCATATTAATGATTATTTTTCACAATTTCCATAAAGCAAAACATTTTAAATAATTAAAATATAACTTTGGTTTAAACATTTGCACTTTTATTTTTATGTGTATTTTTGTTTTAAAATTGATTTAAGATATACTACGAATAAATAAAAAAAATATTACAATTTAATTAAGTAATTTTTTAAAGAGATATTTGAAAGAATTTGATCATCAGCAATTAATTAATTAATGTTATATTATTTATATCAATAAATTTAAGTTAAATGAATATGTACTTAAATATAAAACTGCTTACAATATACAATAATATAGTCGAAGTTCTAAAAGACTATTACTTTATATTTTTTCAAAATAAATAATATATATATATTTTAATATGTTTTTTCAGAATTATTAAAATTGAACTTTACAACATCTAATTAAATTAAACAAACTAAATAATTTCTTTTTTTTATCTACTTTTAGATTTATATGAATAGAACTTTTTATCGAATATATTTTTTAAACATTTAAATTTTTAGCTTGAATTGCAAGAATAGGTTTCTTAAAAGTTTTGACATTGTTCAAAATTGAGAAAATTATATTATTCTTATGATAAAAAAAGTCATAAAATAAATAAATAAATAAAATAAAACATAATTATTAAACTGGCTTCTAGTATAGCTGTTATATTTATAATAAATTCATTATTATTTATACAATAATAAATAAATTAATAATTAATTAGTTATTTATATAAAATACTGATATAAAATAGTCTCAACTTAAAAGTGAAACTTAATTTAATAAAAACACTTGAACGAATATTAAATCTAAACTTTTAAAATGTATTCTATTTATTTTCTATTTTTTGTATTTTCTATTTTTTTTTTGTATAGAACTAGACTTTACACAGTCGCAACTTATTTATTTTATTTCTACTTTAAAAAACGTTTTTTATAAAATTCTAAAACAAATATAGCACAGTTTAACTAAGTAAATAAATACAGTAAAATAGCGATCACTAACTAAGTTAATAAATACAAATAAAATGACAATCACACGATCAGCGATCAAATTGCACTGACAATCAGGCCAAATTGTAATGATTGTGCGCTGACGAATCAGACAAATTTCTTATTGAAAAGTTTTCTAGCTTAGAGTCGAAACTTTAAAATATAAAATATTAATTCTATTAAAAGTAAATATGCATATTTATTACACAATTTATTGGGTATCATAAAGTCGAATATTACTTTTATTTTAATTTTTTTTTTTTCTACCTTTGTGGCAAAGTACTTGATGCAGAGTACGGCATACATAGATACATATATGTGCAAACGTATGTGTGTGTATGTATTTATATGTTGTTGTTATTGTTGTTGTTGTTGTGACTACCCCTATATATAGTCTTGATATTTTTTCTTTTTTTTTTTTTGATTTTTTTTTTTTTTTTGATTTTTTTTATAGTATGCATGCGCAAACACTCTGCTTGATTGATTTATGCATGCAAACAGCAGCTTCACATTTTTAAGACCGGGGCAGCTGCTGTTGCAAATAAAACAACCAAAAAAAAAAAAAACAAAAAAAAAAAAACAAAAAAAAAAATACCTAAGTTTAGCTTTTGGTATTGTTATGGGCTGTATTATGAGCTCTGGCACTTGAGCGTTTCACACACATCAGCAAAAGTTTACAACGTGTCGATTTGCATTAAGAATCTTTTAAATAGGCAACAAAACTGAGTTGAGTTAGGGTTAGTATTAATTTTGGAACACACCAGATATATACAGTTTATATAATACAGTGTATACCTAGAGGTATAATATATATATATATCTAATTTCATACAATCATTTATGAAATTAGATAAAAATAAAAAATATCATTTCTTTTTTTTTGGCTTCAGTTAACTAAGCTATTTATTTCTATTTTGCCTTTATTTGTTTTTTAAATTTTTCAATGGTGAGCCTTTATCTTTAATTTTTAAAATCTGGTATTTTATTTAAAGTTTCTTTTAATAGATTTTTTGTGGTTTTATACAGAGTTTCTCATAACCGATTTTACGTTTTCTGTAAGCTAATAAATATATATAAAAATCTTTCTCAGAAACTTTTAAGCTTTATTCATAATTTTTGCAACTAAGTATTTAATTTAAAATACGGAAAATGTTGATATATTGTGTGGTATTTTTTACATTTTTAAAAATCTAAAATAAAGTCAGCAGCGATTTGAAAAAGTCCTACTATTTCTGAAAGATAATTAATATATCAATTAATCATTCATAGGCATTTTGAAGTAAAAATCAACCGTTTTGTGTGGTATTTTTTATATTTTTCTACTTTAGAATTCTGGGAAAAATCAATCCGACTAGAAAGAAGCTTCAAGATTTCTGAAAGTTAATAAATATATAAGCTTATTATTCTTTAACTTTTTAATTTAAATCAGCAGCTTGCAGCTATATAATTTGGAGTTAAGAAACTTGATGATTTATTGTGTGGTATTTTTTACGTTTTTAAAAATCTAAAATAAAGTCAGCACCGATTTTAAAACGTCCTACTAATCCTGATAGCCAATTAATATATCAATTCATCATTCATAGACATTTTTAAGTAAAAATCACCTGATTTGTGTGGTATTTTTTTACGACTTTTTAACTTTAAAATTACTTAAAAATTCTGGGAAAAATCATAGCCAACTTCAAAAAGCTATACATTTATAAAAAAAATATTAAATATATAAACAAATCATTCAATGAATCTTTTAAATTTAAATCAGCACTATTGCAGCTATATAATTTGGAGTTAGGAAATTGATGATTTATTCGTGGTATTTTTTACGACTTTTTTACTTTAAAATTCTAAAAAAAAAACAGATTTTAACACGTCTCACGATTCCTAATAGCTAATGTATATATCAATCAATCATTTAAGAAACTTTTAAGTTAAAATCAAAAGTTTTGTAGCTATTTAATTTAAAATTAGGAAAATGTTGATTTATTGTGTGGTATTTTTTTCGACTTTTTGACTTTAAAATTTAGGAAAAAATCTAAAAAAAAAAATTTATCGTTTTCCTTCTTTATTTACATAGTTGCATTAATTGCACATCATTTAAGTTATAATTTATCGATGGATCGACACCTTATTCCAATTTTTATGGCCAGCAGTGTAAACAGAGTATTATATAAAAATTGTCATATGCGTCACGTTGGGTTACGACGATTGTAAGAAAAAGGAAAAAACTGTTGTCTATTTAATAGTTATCTTGAAATCCTTTTATTCAACTTTGCTGAATGTTTTTGACATTTTCTGGGTTACTATGCTGGCAACAAATTCGCTAAAAATGATGACAATACATTACGACCTAGAAAGTTTCAACAGTTTCTTGCCACGTGCGTCACAACACTTTTTAGTACATTTATTTCGTATTATTTAAATGATTTGTATTGCCAATTGAAAGTACACCTGAATCCTACTAGTTACTGTATATAATTAGAAGTTATCTTATTTAGAAGACTCTAAAATATTATCAATCATTTATCAACTCAAAAAATTAAACGTCCATTTTTACATTTATATATATAAAACTGTTCAACCGGACTTTTTGCCGACTCACGAGCTGGCCAAACGGTAGAAACTAGAAATCTGAAATTTTTACTGTAGCTTTCTATTATATCATAGGTTGGCAATCTGAAATTTTTTTTTGAAAAATATTTAGGAAGGTAAGTGGAAAATGCATTTGAAATAGCCGCAGTAAAATATGATAAGTTTGTTTTTTTTTTTGGAGCAGAATCGTAGCAACGCTCGCCGGTAAAACTAGTATGATATAGGCTTTAATATATATATATCAATAAATATATAATTTAAAGTATATATAATTCAAAATGTACTGTGGAAATTTATGTCACGTAACACTTTATACTAAGGCTTGTAAAAAAAAGGGAACAGATTTTTAAATGAAATAGCCGGAAAAATTAACTTATATAATTCATTACAATACTAAAAAAAGTTTTATACAAAAAGGCTTAAAAAATTTACAAAGCTTTGTCATTTTACAACTTTAAGTCGAAACCGACTTCTATTCTTGTCACGTAACGCTACACCTGTTTTTTGCTTATATCTTTTAATCGGAAAGTACAAATGTTTTTATCTCTTTTACTAAATATAGTCCAGCTGAATTGCTAATCAGATATAAAAAATTTTTTTTTTAATATGACTTTTCTAGCTTTTTTTCACATTTAGGCGTACGACTGTCACGTAACGCCACACTGGAAATGCCCATATATAAAAACAAATATAGAAATTATTTTTAAAATTTTTTAAGAGATCATAGACGAACGTCAATATATAATTATACAACAGATACTTCCTATAAAAACAGTATCATATAGTCACTAAATTATAGTTTTTCGATTCGGCTAACAATGAAACTAAAAGATTTTTATTATTAGTTGCATCAAGAAAATCAAAGACACTAGAACTTAAAACTAGGGTAAACAAATATATACTAGAATAATAAATAATTCTTCAGAAAATTATATTATTGTTATCAATACAAATAATTGTTGCTTGAGATTGTTCGCTGTTCCACATATGTTGTGTATTTCCCCTAGAAATCTTATAGAAAATAAATTCTAAGCAATTTTGCTTTTTCGAGTATTTCTTAATACAATAGATATTTTCCATGCACAGATACATTTGTATCTATTATCAGTTGCAGTTGGTCAAATGGACAGGAAATGGAAATGGAAATGAAAATGGATTTTCTAGAAAATGCATTTTCTTCTTTGTTTTGAGAACACAACAAACATTAACAACAATGAAAACTTAAGATAGGATACAAATGTATATTTATGTGACATTATGTTATTTTTTTTTCATTTTTTTTCTGTAGAAAATCAATTTCCGTTAATTTAAATGCAGCGGTAATCTATCAGAAGCCGGGGAATAATGGAAAAAATTAAATATGTTGGCAAAATGGACAATAATTGTAGGAAGGCGAAACTGTTAATCGTATCAGTCTCTGGCAAACAAAAAAAACAAAAACAAATATAAACATATATACATATACACATCGCCATTGGCAATGATCGAGCGGAAAACTACAAAAAAAAAAACAAAAAATAAAATAAAAATTAATTAACTCAAGCGCAAAACAACAACAATTTCTTCTTGTAACATTTATATGTATATATTAGGGTTGTAAATTCGACTATAGTGCGGTTACTCGATTTGAGTATAATTATCGTTACTTTCGATAGTATCGATAACGTATAAAAAGCTTGGAAGTCCATAGAGCTGGGAAATCAACGATAGTGCGGTTACTATGACAGCTTTGATTTAAATATGGTTTAGATTATCGTCACTTTCGATAGTATCGATAAATATAGTATACAAAATATATGGCTGGAAGAGCAAGGATACAGCAGCAACTCAATTTCTTCGATTTAAATATGGTTTAAGTTATCATTGCTTTCGATAGTATCGATAACGTAAAAGAAATTTAAACAATAAACAAATGTAGTTTGTTTGGAACATCTGTTTCAACAGCTGTTAACTTAAAAGTGGACAAAAATCTTAAAATTTTTGGTATGTAACTTTGAAGTTTAATGTATTTATAATTTATTACAATCAAAAGTTTGCTAATTTTGACAAATTGAAAAGTGAAATTAAAAAAAAAAAGAGTGGTAAAATTTTCCATATTGATCAGCATCGGCCGGTTTGAATCGCTGTAGCATAAAGTTGTCATATTTAAAATCCGTCAGAAAATAAAATTTAATTAGAAAAACTTTTTGGTTTTGTCAAAATATCACAAAATATTAGTCCTAATTTTGATTTTCTTTCTTTTAATTGTTTTTATATAATATTAATAAATTTAAATTAAAGAGAGACATAAAAGAGATTAAATGATAAAATCAAAAAAAAAAAAATATTTAATAAAATTTTAATTGATTTAAATTTGTTAAAAAATTACAGTGAGATAAAATGATAAAATAAAAAAAGAAAAAAAATATTAAAAATTAAATATACATATATACTTAAATCAGCTTTTCGAAATTAAATTATTAGCTCAAAAATTTCAATCTATATAGCTGCAATAGGACAAAAAATAAGTGTTTCTATAAAATAAAAATGTTATATTTTTTTTTTATAGAAATTCATATTTTTTGACCGATCGAAAAAATTTTTTTTTACAGAAATACTTATTTTTTGGCCGATCGTTCCTATTAAAAATAAAAAAAAATTTATTTTTCAATTTTTTTTTTCTAAATAATACTAAATTACAGCATGTGAATTATTTGGAAATATTAATGTTATTGAATATTTTGGGCGATATTAAAATTGTTATATTTAATTATAATTTTTTTGCAACAGAGTATTTGGTAGTCGTTCAAGTTTTGAACTATTTATGTACATATATATGCATGTATTTAAATGTACAAACATATGTACATATATGCATATGTGCACTTACTACCTGACGCTGTATTGCGCATACGTCATGTTGCAAGTATGTACATATATATGTATGCATATGTATACATATGCATGTATGTACATATATACATAAATGTACATAAATGTGTATGTACATACATATGTACATAAAGCAAACTTACATTTCATCACATTTTGATTTTTTTGCATTTACAATTTATTGCAGATTTTGTTTTGTTTTGTGTTATTTTTGTTTGCTTTTTGACAAATTAGCTATTTGTTTTGCTTTTGCATTTACTGTTGTTGCTGTTATTATTGCAAGCCAAAAATGCAAATGTTGAGCGCGCGCTCTCTCTCAAAGCAAATGCAACAGCAGCAAACAAAGCGCAAAGAAGAGAGTGTGTGGACATACACACACACACACACACACACGCCATAGGCGTATGAAAAAGCAATAGCAAACATGCAAAGGCTAAAGAAAAAACAAAGTAAAATAGCAAAAGAGAAAAAAATAACTGCATGCAAAACACAGCGCGCTCAATTTTAATTTGCTTGCTCTCGCAACATGTGTGTGTATGTATGCGTGTGTGCTTGTGTGTGTTACGCTCTCTCTATTTCTCTACTTCTTTGTGTGCCTGCTACTGTGCGTGTGAGTATCTGTGTGTTAATTGCAATGCGTCAGCTTTGATTATAGCCACGAGACAGCCACCATTAGCAACAACAACAACAATAACAATTGAAGTAATAAAGCTCACAGACTCAAAACAAGTCTAGGCTAGCTTAAATTAATGGTGGGCGCTATACATACATACATACATATGTACTTTATTTCGCCAAGCTTTTTCCCATTTATTGAAAAGTGATGAAAATTGCTTAGAAGTTTTGTGCATGCATAAACTTGCTTAGATCAGGCTTGCTGCTTACGCTGCTTACCCAAATTCTCAGTCATATATGTACACACACACACCATACTCAATATTTTCAGACAGTCTCTCGCTCGCTCTCGCTCTCTCTCTCGCTCTTTGGCAATTACTCACTCACACAACGGCAGGCATTTTGAACACAAACAAATGCAGTCATGTGAATGCATTTATGACCTACAATAATAAAGAGACGAACAAGGCGCGCAAGCGAGATGGCAACAATTGGCCAGGCGAGACACCCACACACATGCTAAAAACAACAAAAACAAAAAAACGAAGAAAACAAAGACAGCGAAGACAGCGAAGAGAGGCCAGAGCGAAATTTTGGAATGCTTCATGTGTTGTGTTTTCTTTTTGGTTTTTAAAGCACAATTCATATGAACAACGCCTTTATTTTTTTGAAAAAATCACGCGACAATAATTGTACGGGTTCAAACTTGTTTACAACACATGAAATGCGTGCGATTGGGGGTGTATACATACAAGCATACATATGTAAATACATACATACGTACGTATGTTTGTATATGTGTCAGGGTGTTGTTGTTTAAGCAGTGCAAATGCAAGTGCTCGGTCTCGTATCTTCGTCCTCCTCCTCCCGCCTCTTTGCTGTTTGTCAAAACAAAACACAACAAAGCCTGCTCACATTTTGTCATTAGTATTGGTATGCAAAACTTGTTTTTGTCTACGCACGCTCTTCGCTCTTTCACAACAAAGCTCACGTGTCAGTTTCTTGGGCTTTACGAAAAATACAAAAAATACAACAAAAAAAAACAGAAAAAACTACCAGCCGGTTTTTTCTGACTAAGCCCCGCGCTCTCTCACTCGTTCTTGCACTTGCTCTCTTCACCAATTTTTTCTACTTAGTAGTCTCTCTCTCTCTCGCTCCCGCTGTGTGCCTCTTTTTTTTGTGGCGGCTGACGTGTTTACTGGTTTCGGTTTTTTTTTTGTTTTTTCTCTATTTTTTCTTTTTTGGTTTTGCTTTTGCTTATTGTGCTTTGTTTTTGCGCGACGCGCACGTTGCTTTGTTATTGTTGTCGCTGATGTCAGATACACAAATACATCCAAAAGCACCACGCACACACACATGCACATGTCATATATGTACATATGTATGTATGTATGCACGCTTGTGTGATGATGGAATACCAGGCAATGGCAAATGTGCAATGTGTGAAATGAAATTGAAAAAAAAAAACTGTGCGATAAAAAAACAGTCGAAAATTGTATAATAAAAATATTTACAAAGCAAAAGCCATAAGCTGCATTCAATAAATTCATTTTGTACTTGTATGTATGTATGTATTCACATACATATACATACATTTGTATGTACATACATGCAATATTGGCTTTAGCCAGCCACGCCTCGCCGCCCACTGCACACACCTAACGGCAATTTCTTTGTTTTTGGTTTTGTTGTGTTTTTTTTTTGTGTCGTGACGCAAATGCAAATGCAATAACAAAGCAAACAACAAAAACAAAAGTTACCCGCTGTGCTATACTCTTTTTGCAGTCTGTGTTTAGTAAAATAAAATAAAAATAAATAAAATTCAATTTTTAAGTACACAAAAAAAAAAAAAAATAAAAATTAAATAAAAAAGAATATTTTTAATTAAATTTTAAAATTTTTTCTTAATCATATTTTTTTTACCTTTTGATATGAGAAATTAATATTTTATTGATATACCAAATATGCTCTTTTATTGCCTCGGGCAAGAACAGAGTATAAAAAAAACCACAGCTGAAAATTATTATATTCAAGAATTGTGAATACAAATATAAATAAAATTGTCATTATAATTGGAAAAAATAATATATTAACATATTGCTTGTGGTATGGTATATTTCCCCCAATTTTTGAATTTTTATGAAAAATTTAAAATTTATGAAAACGTTGACATTGAAAATAAATGTACATACATATATACATATGTATGAATATGTTTAAAACAATTTTAAAAAGAATTTTTTTTTGATATTTTTATTAACAAATTTGTGAAAATGTTTTTCTTTGCAATTTTGTGTTTTTAGGTTTAAAAAGCTTTTGAAGTGTTTGCGTTTTCGAAAAAAATCAAACAAATAATTTATTTATGTATTTATGATGTATGTACATATGTTCATACATATTTCAAGAAACTGAATACAAATGGTAAAAATTTTAAAATCTGTTTTCAATAAAAGTGTTTTTGAAATAACGAAAATTAGCTTAAATTTTATTTCATAGTCAGATAAAATACAATTTTTTACTTATTATTCCATTGTAGTATTTTAAGTTTATTCTTATAACAAATAAATATTTTAAATTATATTTACATAATAAAAGTTATAAATAATTCTTATACATACTTGATTAAATTTAACAACATTAAAAATCTACTTTTTATAAAAAAAAAAAATATTTAAATCAATAAATCAAAAATTTAAATATTTATAAAAAAAATCTTTATGTTCTAAAAAAAATCAATCAAAAATAAATACAAATAATAAATACAAAAATAATTTATAATCTAGTTTTAAATATAAATTCTAAAAAAAATTCAATCAAAAAATAAATACGAATAATAATAATAAAAAATAATTTCTAATCAAGTTTTAAATAAAAACTCTAAAAATATTTATTTATTTCGATTAATCTTAAGTTAGTTTTAATTTGTTTCCAAAAAATTGTTGTTATTAAAATTTTTATTATTATTATGCAATTGATTAAATATAAGTTAAGTTAAATTTTTGCTTAAAATCGATTTTACATTTAAAGTCGATTTGTAGTTACAATTTTAAAGTTGTAGTTTTTATTTATGGTATTATTAAATATTATGCCCATCTTATTTAATTTATTTATTTATTTTAATTAGAGTTTGGCATAATAAACATCGAAGTTAATCAACATATTTTTTAACTTTTACTACTTCATTAAGTAGTTTTGTGTTGTCGCTTATAATTCTCAATTGGTGTCAGTTGAAAATTTAAGGCATGCTGAAAATTCTTGGAATGCTGAAAATTCCCGTGTTGGGTTACATTGTTGTGCCCGAAATAGTTTCCCTTTTTTTATGATTATTGTTATTATTTTTTTTATTATAACGATTTTTTATTAAAAAAAAAAAGAATTTTTGCACATCTTTTTTTTATATCAATTTTATCAATAATTTAATTTTCATGCGGATTTTAGCTTTTTTAAAAATATATTTTACATAGTTTAATTACAATTTGTTGTTTACTTTGACATTGACATTAGCTGAACTGCTTGAAGTTTAAATTCTGATTTTAAATTTGTATGTATAGGAGAGTGTCCCGTTTGTCGGGTATGCTCGACCATAGCATTCTTACTTGTTTCAATTGCACATTTATTTGGCTTTGAATTTCATCATATGACGTTAGAATTAAGACGTTGACGCTCAGCTGAAGCTAACGCCGACCCTGACTAAAAAAAAAAAAAAAAAAAAAAAAAAAATACTTGAAAGTGTGTATGAGTGCGTGTCAATGATGGAATGGGGGGAGTGGAGATGAAGAGACAGAGGATTAGTCAGTTGAACTAGTGTGGAGCGCATGTCGTGATTTAATTTATGACACGAAACATGCACGAAGTGAAAGATATACTAGATAAGATATACTAGTCTAATAAAATTTGGGTAGATTGGTAGCATTATAATTGTAAAAAAAAAAAAAAAAAAAAAACTCATTTTTCGATAAATTGTTCCTATGGGAGTTGTAAGATAGATTGGTCCGATTTTGATAAAACTTTTTGAGATTGTTCACATCATAATACTACATCGATGTGTTTGATTTTAAAACTTAAAAGAAAAAGGTTCATGTAAATTTTATTGCCCGATCGTTTCTATGGCAGCTATATGATATAGTGCTCCGATCTAGCAGATTTTACCATATGCGCTGCTTGCAGCAGGAAAAAACATCTATGTTAAATTTTATCAAGATAAAAAGTCTAAAAACTGAGAGTCTAATTTGCTTTAAATCCGACGGTCATGATTATATCGACTCAGCTAGATATCCTGATCAAGAATATATATACTTTAAGGGTTTGGAGAAGTCTCTTTCTATGCGTTATACACATCGTGACAAATTTATAATACCCTTTTAAAAAATATTTAAAGTTGGGGTTAGCCATAAATTGAGCAGAGAGAAATGCACTGCTTGCTTGTGTTGCTTGTTTGTGCTGCTTGATGCGTGTGCATGTATGTGTGCATTTTTAATGTCTGATTTAATGGTATTACGTAGTCGAGCATATATGCTTATAGCACTTAAAATTTTCACTACTTCTTTGTGGAGAAGTAAGCATGCAATAAGCCCTTTTGGCATGCATTAAATTCCCACTGGGTACTCCAATTACATTCCAAGGAGTTAAACATAATTTCGTGTCGTGCCAAATGTTTGAACAAACGTGTTAGCTCACGGCACGCAACCATCTCTAGCTTCGAACACGAGCACAGTCACAGTCACAGACTAAATGGCACTTGTTTGCCGTGTCTTAAGGTGGGCTGCTCCGTTTGTTGTTGTTGTTGTTGTTGCTGTGGCTAACTAGCGCACTGATAAGCCCAACGGCAGCTGACTAATGTTAAGCATACCCAATCCAGCCACGCCCCACCCCGCTGCGCATTGTTCCGTTCCGTTTCGTTCCGCCCCGCTTGGAGGCCGTAACTCAATAAAGCGCTCGGGTTTTAAGTGATTGTGCGAAGGTCGCTGCAGCAGCAGCAGCAACAGCAGCAGCAAACGCTGCAATGGCGCCCGGCAAGGCGACCAACGACCGGCAAACCGACGACCGACGAGAGACGACCGACGACCGGCGACCGGCGACCGACCAGACAAAATCCATCCACGAGCAAATTGCATTGAGCCAACGGCATTTAAAGGTCGTACAATGACTTTATACAGCAACAACAACGCAAAGCAGCAGCAGCAACAACAACAACAATAATAATATTGCAAGGCAACACCTGCCTGAAAAAGCTCACTGAGAGAGCGTCAAACCTCTCTCTTTCGTTCTGTTATTCTCCCGCTCTCTTTTGGTGGCCAAACTTTGCCAGCAGACAAGTGCATAAAGCGCGCACAAACACACACACACACACACTTGCATTAGCTTTAAATTTTATTGCTGTGCTTTGCACTGCGAAAAATTGGAAGTGAGTTTAAAATGAAAAATAACTCTAAAAATAAATTTAAAACATTTTATTTTTAAACTTGCTTGACAGCAGTTGAAATAAATATCTAAGTAGCGAAAATATTATTTTTTTTAAAATTTTTTCAAATACCCCCTAAAAAAGTTACAAGCACGTAGGAAAAATTTGAATAAATAATTAATATTTATTAAAAGTTATAGATATAATAATTGTACTATCACTTGCAAAAATATACACTATGATAACATGAAGAGGATTAAAATTTTAATTTAATTTAAATTAATTTTTTACAAATAATTCATTATAGAGAAGGAATATTTTTTACTCTGAACCCTATCAGAAATATCAAAAACATTTTTTTTTATTCTCGTCCCAATAATGATGCAATTATAGCAATCCTTTCGGCGAGTGGAGTTGGTTATTTATGCGATATTATTTATATTAATTATATTGATATCTAAAAAACTGAATTTTGATGGTTTGATTTAATTCAATGAAACAAACATATATAAAAAAAATATGGACATTTCCACAATGACGTGACGTTACGATCGTACGACAAAATGTGCGAAAAAGCTGGAAAAAAGTTAAATTTTCGAAAAGATTTTTTATATTTATGTAGCAATTTAGCTGGATTAATTTTAGTAAAAGAAATAAAAACATACGATCTTTTCGATTGTAATATATAAGCAAAAAGCAGCGATTTTATAAATAAAAATATATCTTAATTCAGCTTAGCAATTGGGAGATTTATATTATTTTTTTAAGGTTCTTTAAAATTTTATTCAAATAAAATCACTAAGCAATTTTATTTTATTTAAGATTATTTATTTATTTAAGCTGTTAAATTTGTTTTATATAGATTTTCCACATTTTTTTCAGTGTACTTTCAGTCTGTTGCCATAGAAGACACATAGCATTTTGCTTTATAGATAATGTTTTTATGGACTTTCTTTTAGCGAAAAATAAGTACAACTTAGTAAACTTTAAATTTTATAGTTTTTTTAATATTATTTTCAACAATTTTATTTAAATTTTTTAGAGTTAAACTTACATCATTTGCCCAATTTATCATACATCATATGCGTCATCAAAAATTGAGCTGAAAAGAATATAAAACAAAGGAAAACAAAAAAAACAAAAAAAAAAACATTGTTTTCATTCGTCAACTTTATTTTGTTCACACATTAAAATCAAATTAATTTGTAATTTTTATTTTTTGTTTTTTTTTTTATATATTTTTGTTGTTATTTTTGTTATTTTTGCTGATACTCGTAATTATGAGCAGCTTTTAATATGATTATAATTGCCGAGACATGTTTGGAAACTGTTTTAAATGATAATAACAAAAAAATAAAAACAATAAAATTATTAAAAATGCTACAAAGTTTCAGATACGAATATGATTTAGTAATAGGATTTTAATTAAATAAATTCATCTAGGTTCTAGAGTGCTTAATAAATCTTGAAATTGCTGATTTTGATAGAGAAAAATAATATATATATAAAATTATTTTCATATTAAAACTAATTGCTGTAATGCTGCAAGATATAGTACTTCGATTTTAATCCAAAAAATATATACAAATTTTTTTATATTAAAACTAATTTTTTACCAATTGTTCCAAAAGCAGCTGTAAGATATAGTACTTCGATCTTGATCAAATTTAATAACTTAAAAAATAAAAAAAATTTTTCTCAAAGAGCTTTTTTTTATAGTATTTTATGGATTCGGGAGATATTTCCTTCAAAGTTCCTGATAAAATTATAAAATACTTAGAAATTTGATTATTTTTTGTTTTTATTTTTATTTTAAGCCATTTAGATTCAGATTAATCAGATTGCATATTGATAACTTAAAAAACAAAAGTTTTTCACAAAATAACTTTTTTTTCTATAATATTTTATGGATTTGAAAGATATATCCTTCAAATTTCCTGATAAAATCACAAAATACTGAGAAATTTGATTCTTTTTTTTAATTATTTTTTAAAATTTTATTTTAAGACATTTAATATAAATTTAATGTTTAAGTGGCTCCATCTGTTGTCTGTTTTTTAAATTGTGTTTTGATCGAAATACTTTCGCTTTAAAAATTGTCACGCCCCCGCAACTCCCTGTCAAAAATTTAATTGTTTATAATCATAATAATAAACAACATTTGAAGTGAGCGAATGTTCAAAATTTTATTTATTTTTTTTTTTAATTTTTTATATTTTTTTTTTGTCTTTTTGTTTTGTTTTTATAGTATTCAGATTGCCCCGCATGTATTTTTTGTTAATTGTTTTTACAAATTTATTGGGGTTAAGGCCTTCTTGACTCGTTGTTCGTGTTGTTGTTGTTGTTGTTGTTTTTGCATATTTATTTTTATTTGCTCAAAAGCGCAGATATAATATTCATACAGAGATGTGTATATAGTATATATTCATATACATATAATATATATATTTTTTTGGCGCTTTATTTTGAAAACGTGCGAAATGCAAAGCGATTTCTCTTTTTTCCTACACCCTGTATTCAGGGAAATTGTTTAAAAGGGTATAATAAAACTAAATAAAATGATCATATTTTATTCTGTATATTTTCTAGATAACTCAAGCTATCCCTGTAAATAATTATCTGTCTGTACAGAAATCAGAAATTATATAATAAATAGGGTTACAATATACCAACCATAAATCGATATAAAAAAACAGGAATCTCAAATAATAGTTTTGAGTTTAAAAAAATCAAACCCGAATAAAATTATCTAGATACATGAAAAAATCCTAAAAATAGTCTATATTTTTTTAATTTTAGTGATACCCGATTCTAAAGATACCAATTTACATTCAATTATTATATTCAGAATTTAAAAAATAAAATTTTTTTATGAATTTTACATAAAAATTGAAATTTGATTACAAATTATTATTATTAAAAAAAAATATAGAAATTTAATTTTTTTAATAAAAATCAACAAATATATTTTTTAAATAAAAATGCATAATAATTAATTTAATTCGATCTTTATTAAATTTTTACAGCAATTTAAATGTGCATAAGAATTCAAACAAAAAAATGTGCGATAAATTGAAATTTTTTTAAAATTAACAATTTATTTTAAAAATTATAAAATTCCCTGATAAAAACAATTTTGAGCCGCAATTTCTGAAAAACAAAATATTAATTTTTACTAATTTTTTTAAGATTTCTATACACATTTAAAACTGGTGAAAAATTAATAAAAATCGAATTAAATTTATTATTATAAATTTGTATTTAAAAAATATATTGGCTGATTTTTATTAAAAAAAAAAATGTTTAATATTTTTTTTAATAATAATAATTTGTAATTAAATTTTATTTAAATCGAATTATAAACACTCAATTTATTTATTAAAAATAGCTATAATTTAAAGTGCTCTGCTTGATTGTATGGCCGTTGAACTGCTTGAAGTTCGAATACTGCTTGTAACTGCTTGATTTAAATATTCACATGTGTATGGCCGTTGAACTGCTTGAAGTTGCAAATACTGCTTTACACTGCTTTAAATGTTTACGTATCTGTTTTGCACTGGCTACAGAGTGCTTCGTAGTCGGGTTTATCACTCTTATTTATTTAATTTTTGCTTCTTTCTTCCAATATTTCTGTTGATTTTATTTGCAATTTTCTTTTTGTTTGTTAAGTATTGTCTTTTTTTATTTTTATTATTGTTGTTGTCACTTTTGCTGCAAAGTGACATTTTCGTGTGGGCGTTGAAACAATTTTAGTATAAATATATAAAAAAGTATAAAATATAATAACAAATTCTTCGTAGACTTCATAGTTATGCGAGCAATTATTAAGTGCCTGCCAGTTTACATTAAAATATTAAAAAAAAAAAGCAAAAAATCAATTTCAATTTCAATTCATTTGACAGACCACATATGTATTTTATATAACTTTGAAGAAAAATTGCAATTTCTGTTTGTTTGTTTGTTCTTTATCTTATCACACATATACATTAAATTTGATAGGTTTTTGTTTTTATTTTTTTTTTGTTAAAAGTAGAATGCATTTGGGAAAAAAATAGCTTATATATAAGGAAAGGGCGTAGCCAGCTTTTTTATTTAGTAAAATTGAGTCTGAATTTTAATATAAAATGAATTTTTAGTGGATTTTTTATCAAATTTTTGTAAAATAATTTTTTTTGAATATGGATTTTTTTTAATGAAAAAATTGGTTTTGCGCACTTGACATATAGAAAATATTGTTAATATTAAATTACTCTCACTCAAGAGCTAAAAAAAACATTAGAAACACCTTGAATTAGTGTAAATTTTAATCTAAAATGTATAATTTTATGGTTAAAAAAATCTAATTATAAATTTAATAGATAATATAAATGGGTGAAGAATTTGAAAGAAATTTTCTACTCAGATCCGAAGGATTTGAGGATCCAAATTAATAAACTAATAATACATTTTATCGGATATAAAGTGTAATTAATTATTTTCCATGAAATATAGTTTTAAAAATTTAAAAAAGTTTTTTTTCTTTTATTTTATTAACAATAGATTTGTATTTATTTATTTCGGAATAGCTAAAACCAGATGATCTGAAGTCAAAAAATCTAATAAACGTCAATAAAACTTAACTTATATTGTATTAAATGTAAATGTGATTTAATTTTCTTAATATGGATTTAATTAAAGGGCTTTAATATCAAAATTTCAACATTAAATTTATGCATTAAAAGAAAAATAAAGTTAGAAATATTAAGAAGCTGTTTTCCTACACAGAATTCTTAATAAATTGATATTTTTATAAAAAAATTAAAAGTCATTCAATACTTTTTTTAAAACTTTAATTATTATACAGAAATGTCCAAAATGTAATAAATTAAAGGGTTCAAAGCATTTTTTAGTTGCATTATTAATCACTAAATTGCTTCTAAGTTGAAAATCATGTTTTGGTCAAACTTTGTGCATTTTTAAGCATATTCCCCTAAAAATTATTCTCCTAAAAATTAAAAGTTTTGTCATAGCAACATTTTACCAAAAAAAAAAAACATCAATTAACGATAAAATTTTGATTTGCTTTTAACATTCTAATATTGTAATGTCACGTAACGCCACGAAAAACAGCATTTCGTATCATTATATCTGCACTGATGAACGCAGGTGATTGATATTTCAGATCTATACAAAGTTTCAAACAATAATGTAAATATATTAAACTTTCGGGTCAAAAAAAAAATATTGTATTTTATAGAACATTTTAAAAGAGTGTCACGTAACGCCACTTTGGAAATGCTCATATTTTTTTGGGGCAGCTTTTTTTTTTTGAAATTTTTTTTTCTTAAATATGTCAATATTTATTTATTAAAAAAATATCCTAGATTTGATATTTAAAAAACATTCGACATCCCTAGCTTATATTTCTTATATATGGACTTGCCTTAAATTTTTCAATTCATTAAATAAAATAATTTCTAAATTCAATTTAATAAATTTTTTAGAAAGGATGTCAAAATATCATTAGGATTAATCCATTAGTTTGCAAATATCGATAGTTTTATATATTTGTATAAATATTTATTATGTGTATTTTTGTATATAGTAAAATTAGAATAGAATAGAAAAAACATAAAAAATGTCAATAAAAATCAAAATTTTTGAATTTCAATATAATGCTCACAAAACACATTAAACCCGATCCTGCCCGATATTTCGATAATTTCAGGGCTAAATTTTTCACTATTATATATTTACTATATATGTATGTCCATTGTACATATATATGTATGTATGTATGTACATCCATATGTATTTAATTATCCAAGTGTCATCAACAATTTGTGATTTTGTTGTTGTTGTTGTGGTTGTTGTTGTTGTATTTTCGGGCAACAAACAAATAATAAAGAAAAATTTGTTTTTGCTCGCGTTTCTAGCTTTGTTTGTTGACTTGTCATCACGTCGACGGCGACGTTGGCGTTGACGTTGACGTCGACCGAGCGTCAGTCGTCTTTAGATATGGCTATACAATTTTTCAAGGTCATGCGCGCATGTGAAAAATTAGAAAATAAAAGAGGAAGCAGCATACAAATGTATGACTGTGAGTGTATATATGTATGTAAGTATATTTATACATAGGTATGACAACATGCATAGCTACATATTTATGTACAAAGCACAAACACAATAAGAACAATAGTAAATGTTTAAATGCAGCAAAACTAAATGTGGAAGAAGAAGAAGCAAAAAAAAAGACAAAGCTCTAGTTGGGTAAGCGACCCGCCGCCTAGCAACACGTGGTCAGCCACGCCTCTTTTGCTAACTGCTTGCCCCCATCCATGCCACCCCTTATTTTCACCCATTATACACAGTCCAATTGTTTCTATTTATAGACGCAGCAACGTTTGCCCGCAAGTGTATGTATGTATACACACACACACACACACACACACCTATGTAGGCTTGTTTGTGTGCGTATGAATTGCATTTGCTTCGTGCTCCACACGCCCACTCAAAATTGCGCTCACATTGCTCTGCCGCTCACACTCAACCTCGCTCTCACTCCATTTTGCCGCTTCCTCAGCCGCCCACTTACTCCGCTGGCTCAGCACTTGATCGCTTGACGCGAAGCCCCAAAACACAAACGCAAAGTGCAAACAATGCAAAACAAAAACAAATTGTTTTTTTTCTTTTACTTACTCGATTATCGCACCCTCTTTGTTGCTTTGTTTTTGTTCTTCGCTGTGTTTTGTTGTTGGGACGCAGAGACGCAGACAGCAACAAATTGGCAAACGTGCGCCAAGTCGCATTTAATTTATCGTTTTATTTTTGTTGCGTTTTTTTTTTCTTTTTTTTTTTGCTTGCATCGGTGTGTACATATGTGTAATTGTATATATTTAATTGAAAGCCAAAGTACTAAGCGAAAGGGAAACAACCAAATCAGTTTGCCAAACAAATTTGGCTTAGCTACCGCACACTTGGCAAATTTTAGTGCAAAGTGCAATTATACATGGTGTGTGAGTGTGTTTGTGTGTATGAAGGTAGATACCCTTTAGTTCGTGGTAACTGCTACCAATTGCCACCAGTTGCATACCTTGTTACCAGCCTTTAGTTAACATATCACAAAAAAAAAATAAATAAAATATAAATAAATATATAAAAAGAAATCAAATATAAATAAATGTATAGAATATAATATAATATAAAAAATAATCTGTTATGATTTCTTTTGATTTTTTCATATGAAGCTTGTTGGGAGATATTTTTAGTGTCAAAAAAATTATATTTTTAATTAAAAAATTATACTAATATGAAAACAATGTGAGTTAGTGCTGATTAGTGTTTTACTTGCAGCTCAAGAATATATGAATAAAAATAAATAAAATAAAATAAAATTCAACAATCTAACGCATCGAAAAGGAAATGAATCGGTGTAAGTAGTGTTTCTCTATGCAGCGTCAGTTTTGTCCTGGAAGGTGGTACTGAAGGGTAACCTCAAAGATCAGAGAGTCTTCGACTGGACGTTGGCAGTACTAAAGGGTAACTACAAATAGTTTCATTTTGATTTTGATCAGCTGTTTATGTATGCACGCTCAATTGAAAGTTCAGTTATATGAAAAATCTTTTCTTTTTTTTTTTGCATTATTTAATTAAGCGTAACAGTTATGCAACATTGTATAATACTGAAAGTTCCACTTTTTAAAGAAAACCAGTTGAAATCCCAATAGACTAAAATATACAATCCCGAAATGCTTTGGCAAAACAAAACAAAAACAAAAACAAACAAATATAAACATTCGGGATCATGTGATCAATAGAGAATTTATACAATGCCATCAATAATATTTTTTGTGCATAAACTTAACAACAACAATAATAATAATAACAATAAATTAAGCAATACGCTCGTTTAATTTTAAAGCTTGTCGAAGGCAAAACAAAACGCTTTCGATGCTGCTCGCTTGCAATTGACGCCGACGTCAACGTACGCGTCGCTGTTGCTGCGGTAGCGGCAGCGCATCGCGTTTTGTGGCTGCGTTTTTGTAGTTCATACTTGAGGTGACCTTGAAAGTTTAGTAACATTTCGCATTCTATATGTGTGTGTATGTATGTAGGTGTGTATGTGCATTTGTGTATGTACATTTCATTGCCTGTGTGTCTCCTTATGCTATGCTCTGATGCTATTGCTTTGTTGCTTTCACTGTTTTCGTTTGTTTTTGGCACCTGATTTAGACGCCGCTGCCAGCGTACCTGTTTGCAGCGGCCCAGCTGACGCAAATACAAGCAAACACACACACGCATACATATGCACAGATAAAAATTCACACACACATAGACAAGGCAAAAAAATAACACACAGAGAGCGCCACAATGCGTATGTGTATTTCTAGGTTATGGTCAAGGCGACTGCGGCGCAGATTTGGAGGCTATACACATACATACATACACACATACACACGAAACCTATTTGAGTTTCGCGGTTTGTGATAATTTTTGTTTTTTACTTTTTGCTGTTGTTGTCTGCTTTTGCTCTTTTCATTTGTTTACGCCTTGAAACTGCCTGTGCCATGTGACGACGCTCACGCAGCTCCAAAAACAAAATTCAGAAAGAGTTCCAAATAGAAATCAACAAATGGCAGTTAGTAGAAACTGCGCAGCTAGCAGCGGCTGATTAGACAGCGATAAAGGTGTGTTGAACTCTGCGAAAGTACTTAACATGCAAACGTACAAACATACAAACTTACAAGCATACATATGTTCTTACGCACACACATATGTATGTTTGTATGTATGGGTGCATGCAAAACATTTGGCATAAACACAAGTTTCAATAAAGTGCAGGTTACATCAAGCACGCCACATATACACATATATTTCTCACGCTCACTCGCACTCTCCTGCATGACGTCACGCGAGTTAAGACTAGCTTAAATAAAAACACCATACACTATAATTAAATATATAAAGCAGCTAAGGCGTGGGAAAATTTAACAGATTGGCCTATTACGAAGCACTACACATTTTTACAATAAAATTTATTGAATTTTTTGCAATTTAACTTTTATTAAAATTCTTATTTTGATTTAAAAGATTTTGTAAAATTTAACAAAAAATTCATAGTAGTAAATTATACCGAACATAAATAGGGTGTCAATTAAGATAACTGATTTTTTTTTTATCTAAATAAAATCTAAATAAATGGCCGTTATAATAATTTAAAGCTAACAAAATTAAGGTGGACTTTTTATTGTGAAACAAAGGAAGAAATCATAAAGTCGAACTTAATTAAAATTACTAAAACTTGGTCATTTATACATAAAATATATATTATAGATGATATTACCGAAAAAATTCCAAATATATACTACATAATCTACAAAGTTGGTTTATAAAACTTTTGCAATTATGACGTCACGCCTGCTCACACAACAGCATAAATTGTGTAAGGAAGCATTAAAAAAAATGTTAGAAATGACTTAATATGCTTTAATATTCTACATTTTTAATAGCAACTTTTAGCAATTATAATTGGTATAATATATATATTTTATTTAAAATAAATTTTGTTCATTTAAAATTTAACTAAATTCAAACCTGCCGCGCGTTTCTTTTAAAATTAACATGAAGTTGGCTGCGCGCAATTTTGCGCTCACTTGAATTTGGCTGCGTGCATATATCGATAAGAAAAACCATTTACGCAAAAAGTAAAAAACAAATTATTTAATCACATTGATTGACTTGTAAAATCAAATTAAAATAGCTTATATTATTTATTAATAATTAATTTTCTCTTTTCTAGATAAATAAGCAACAATATTTTTAACATGCTGCTGCTGCCTTACTGCCGACGCTTACCAACACTGCATAACCATTTGGCGTCGATGTCGCGTTTGCAATTTGTTAAATTTTTTAAAGTATTTAAACCAAAAAACTGTCGCGATTGTCAAATGGATGTGGAAAGTAATAGCAGCATGGAAATTGATACTGTCTGTCAAACAGATAAATCCGATGATAAAACGTCTAGCTCAAATGGTGAATAACAAAACAAAAAAACAAAAAAAAAACTACAATGCCCGGCATTTGTTCGTTTTGTGATTATTTAATTACATTTTAGGCGACAGCAGCGATGATGAGCAATGTCATTGGCGTTGTCAGCCCATTGAGGCTGTGCAGCGTGGCTTGCAACCATATGAGCTGGACCATTTGGCCGCCGTGCAACATGGGGCACAACATCAGGTGCTCTATCGCCAGCCCATACGTGAAACAATCAATCTGCCACCACGCCCCCATCGTGCCACACACAAATGGGATGCCGAACATGTACGTTTACCCTGTGCCACAGAGAGTAAATATCCGGTGGAAGCCGAGGATGGTACATCAAATATTGAATCACGTTGGGGCATGATCGAACGTGCCTTATTGCGACCGATAAATAATAGCAAAGAATTGCAAAATGCAATATTATCCTATAATACAACATACAAGGATCAATGGAGTTTTCGTGCATTGCATAAACTCTTTGATGTCGAACTGGATGAGAGCGAGACGCGTGTCTTCTTTGAGGATTTATTGCCAAGGATTTGTCGTCTCGCCTTGCGTCTCCCAGAACTTATACAGGCGCCCATACCGCTCCTGAAACAAAATCAAACAACAGCCTTATCCCTCAGTCAACAGCAAATATCCTGTTTGCTGGCAAATGCATTTCTATGCACATATCCCAGACGTAATACATTGAAACGCAAATCGGAATATAGTAACTTTCCGGATATTAATTTTAATAGGTGAGCTATATAATCAACATAAATATATATAGATTGTTACTCTAAGAAAAACTTCATCGTTGAAATTATGTGTAAAAAATTTGGAAATCTTTGTTAACTTTCTGAGGATCAGATTTATAGCCTAAAAGACTTTTTTTTATTATTATATTAATGCATAATTAATTTATTTTTTACCTCGCACATATTATTTGAAAAATACATCATATAGGAATAAGGATAATAATTATCTCAGCTAATATATATGCAAACGTGACATTTTTTATTTTAATTTTTTTAATTTCTCAGAGTCATCAGATTTAGCTGAGTTGGGGAAAAAAAAACTCTTGAATCTGGCATTGAGATAAAAATTGAGTTTTAGTTGTGTTTGATTTGTCAATTTGTTTGCATCTTTGTGATTTTTCGCTGAGTCAACAGCAAACTTCCTGTTTATACTGGCCAACGCCTTTTTATAAATAAAATATAAATAATAGTAAAATATCCCAGAAATAAAAAATCAAACGTGAATATAATTAACTTTTCTTATATATTAACTTTATTGAGTGAGTTGTGTTTTAATTACAAAAAAAATGTTATTTAAAAAATTGTTTATCAAGTGAACTGTGCGAGGACTTTGATTAAGATTCTTGTCTACTTTGTAGTGTAAAAAAACACTTCATGATCAGCTCAAGGCTCTGAAAAAAAAATATTAATTAAATTATAATAAAATATAAATAATGTATAAATTTGGTCTCTTACCTCCCATGAGATAGTATAAGACCTACTTGAATTATGAATTATTGCTAAAATATTTTTATATTTCTTTATTTATTCACTTTAAATTATAATTTATGTAATTTATAAATTGAATATTTTTATAATTTATAAAAATTGAACCGACTAAACTCATCTCAGAACATTGGAATTTTTAATTGGAATTTTTAATAAAAATTTTTTACCAACTTTTATTGAAAAGTTTAATATAAAAAGTTATTTTTCAATATTTATTTTAAATGTTATATAATAAAAAAGTTGATATACTAATATAAAGGTATTGAGATTAAGATAATTTACATCTTGTCAACTTTTAAATTATATAGCCTAATTTACAAGATATTCAAAATCAATTTTTATTTTTAAACTTGAAATTGAAAAATTTACATTATTTTTAGCTTTTAAGTAAAAATTGCAATTTTATTTATTTATTTTACAATTCCTATTTTTTTATCGCAAAAATACAAGTTTTAATATAATTTTGTAATAAATATTGAAAAGGATTAAAGGATTCCGCATCTGGATTATATATATCTTAAGATTTTTCCATTCATCTAGAACATTTTTTTCATGCTTGATTTTTTGAACTGAACTCTTAAAACTGTTTTAAACTTTAATAATATCGATTTTAAGTTTTCTTTTTTTTTTTTAGAGATAGAAAAATATTATTAATACTACAAAATAATATTGTAAAGCGGAATCAAGAGTATTTTTATATTATATATCTTTATATCTTATATCTTTATATTTTATATTTTATATTTTATATTTTATATTTTATATTTTATATTTTATATTTTATATTTTATATTTTATATTTTATATTTTATATTTTATATTTTTATATTTTTATATTTTTATATTTTCTTCAGTATAATATTCCTAACCTTTTCCTAATCGTCATAAAACTAATATATATATATTTTATTTTCATCAGGCTCTATCAATCAACTGGTTCATCTGTGCTGGAGAAATTGAAATGTATATTTCATTATTTCCGTCGTGTTTGCCCCACGGAACGTGATGCCAGCAATGTGCCCACGGGTTGTGTGACATTTGTGCGACGCAGCGTCAAGCCGGAGAATCAGGTTAATTGGAATTTAAGCGGTGCAAATTTATCGAGTATACCCATACACATAAGTGCAAGTGGCACAATTGAGGATCAAGGCATTGGATTGTTGCAAGTGGATTTTGCCAACAAGTTCCTGGGCGGCGGTGTGCTGGGCCAGGGCTGTGTCCAAGAGGAAATACGCTTTGTCATATGCCCGGAATTGTTTGTATCGAAATTGTTTACGGAATGTCTGCTGCCATCGGAGGCATTGTTAATTGTGGGCAGCGAACGTTATAGTAATTATGAAGGATATGCCAGCAGCTTTGTTTGGGCTGGCAATCATGAGGATCGAACGCCATTCGATACTTCCAGACGTCGCAAATCCGCAATTGTGGCCATCGATGCGCTCAGTTTTGGCCGTTTATCGCCATTGCATCAATATCGCGAGGATTTAATATTGCGTGAGCTGAATAAGGCATCAATTGGATTTAAACATTTATTGGCCACACCGGCACCAGGTGTGGCAACTGGCAATTGGGGCTGTGGCGCCTTTGGCGGTGATCCGCACTTGAAGGCGCTCATCCAGCTAATGGTCTGTGTGCAACACAGTCGCCCTTTGGCATATTATACATTTGGCAATTGTCAATTGCGCGATGATTTGCATACATTGTGGCAATTGTTTCGCACACATGCAACAACGGTGCAACAACTCTGGTCTGTGTTGCGTCGCTATAAGAAAGAGAGCGCCAATAAGACGCTCTATCAATTTGTGCTCGATGAGCTACAGAAGCTGCATGGCCAGGCAAAAGTACAACAAAAATGTCAACCAACTGTGGCAGCAACAAGTGCAACGGCAACGGCAACGGCAACTGCAACTGCCACGCAACATAGTCCCGTTTTATTTGTAGACAGCTCAGATAATAGCATTATATTGTCGGATGATGGCGTTGATGTTGATTGCCCCGAGGTTGAAGACGTTGATGTTGATGATGTTGATGCGGAGCAGGAGGAAACAAATGCCATGATGTTTGCTGCCACATTGGAGAGTGCCGGCAACAGCAGCAGCAGCAGCAGTAACAACAGCAAAGCTGCAACAACAGCAACAAAAGTTGCAACAATTAATTCACCAGTTCGTGCAACAACAACGGGCACACGTCAATTGACGCTACTCGAAATGCTTGATCGGCATTATGATCAGGGTCAGGCCAATGGCTCCAAGCGGCAACATCAGTCAACAAATGCGGATAAAAGTGGCAAGACGCGCAAAGATTGTCAAGATGGTGATGCCAGCAGTGGCAGTGGCAACAACAGTGGCAACAACAGTGGCAACAACAGCAGCAGCAGCAGTCGCCATTAGACATTTTAGACAAACAAAGCTTTAATTAAAAATTGTTTTATAGCATAGAAAATTTAACATAAAGACACGAAACTTTTGCAGACAAAACAAACATTTCTTTTAATAGTTAAATTAAATAATTTAATTGTAATAAATTGAGCTATGATTTGAGTAACATTTATAGAGAACTATTTGTAATTTTGTTATTGCATTATATATTTAATTATTGCATTTTGAATGTAATTTTAAAAGTCTATTTATGACTTTCTTCTTTAAATTGTAAGCTAAAAGAATTGAAAGAAAATTACATATTTGATATAGGCTAGAAATTAAAATCAGCTTATTAGTTTTTATATTTAATTATGGCATTTTAAATGCAATTTTAAAATTCTATTTAGGGCTTTGAAATTTTAAGCAACTTCTGTAAATTGTAAGCTAAAAGAATTGTGAGAAATTCATACACAAAATTGCATAGACACGGAAAATGTATAAAAACTTTTGCAAACAGAAAACAATTTTTTTTAATAGCTAAATTAAATAATTTAATTGTAATAAATTGAGCTATGATTTGAGTAACATTTATAGATAATTATTTGTAATTTTGTTATGACATAATATATTTTATTATTGCATTTTAAATGCAATTTTAAGATTCTATTTAAATTTTTCAAATTTTAAGCAATTTCTGTAAATTGTAAGCTAAAAGAATTGAAAGAAATTTATTCACAAAATTACATATTTTATATATTATAAATTCAAATCAGAATATTATTATTTTTTATATATAATTATGGTATTTAAAATGCAATTTTAATATTCTATTTAGAATTTTCAAATTTTAAGCAACTTCTTAAAGAATTGAAAGAAACTCTTACACAAAATTGCATAGACACGACAAATGTATAAAAACTTTTGCAAACAGTCAACAATTTTTTTTAATAGTTAAATTAAATAATTTAATTGTAATAAATTGAGTTAGGTTTGGTTGAAATTTATATAGAATTTTTTGTAATTTTGTTATTGCATTATATATTTAATTATTGCATTTTAAATGCAATTTTAAAATTCTATTTAGGACTTTCTTCTGTAAATTGTAAGCTAAAAGAATTGAAAGAAATTTATTCAAAAAATTACATATTTTATATATTATAAATTTAAATCGGATTGTTATTACTTTTTATATTTAAATCTTAAACACGCTTTAAATAAAGCTTAACAATTATAGAAAAAATGTAATTTAAATTTAAAATTATGCACATTAGTTTATATAATTGTTGTAGGGTTTTTTTTTGTTAAATCACTTTGTACATTTTATAAGTTGATTAAGAAAAATGGAAAAACTGAAAAGTGAATTTATGTTTGCAAACAAAATCTCATCGTTAGTCTCAGAATTATTTCTACAAATTAAGTTTCTCTACATATAATTTTCTACATAAAAATATATACATAAAATTTAAAAATATATTAAGTTCAAAAATCAGTTAAAAATCATGACAGTGTGATAGAATTTTCTACATAAAAATATATAAAAAAATTTAAAAATTTATTAAGCTCAAAAATTTCAATTGCACTTGCTGTTGCCATCTCTTTCATTTTTGTAATGCACATTGCTTGAGAAGTTAATTTTCCAAAAGTTTAACTTAATTTTGTTAATTTTAATTCATTTTAAAAATATTCCTAAACAACATTTTTATAATGGAACCAAGAACTATATGATATGCTCAGTATATATTTTATTATACAAAAAATTAAAACACTTTTAACCAAATATTGTTTAATACTATTAATAGTTTCGTTTTCGTATGAACTCTTGTCAATATTTTTGCGAATATTGAATTCACTTGACGCTTAAATTCACTTTCGATTCAAATTCACGTTTATCAATCGAAAAATTATTACTTAAATTAAAATGTAGCACATTCTCTAGCCATTGTGACAAATGAACGCAAATATATTATTATTAAATATATATAAAAGCAACTTATTAAATTTAGATTACAATTTTTAATTAGATTATTTTTTTTAAAATTTATTTTGCCTTTAATTTAAAAATGTCTAAAATACTTGCTAAAAAGTATATATTTAGTATTTAACTTGGAAAAATGTTGAAAGTCTTAATATAAAATCAATTTTCTATATATCCAAAAAGTTAAGCAAATTATATTCTAAAATAAATGCTTTAATTAAACTTTTAGTTTTTAATTTATTTTAACAAATTAACGAATTGTTGATATCGCAAATAAAATAACAAATATGTGAAGGCAACTTAACTTAATTTATAAAATTAAGATTAAAATTTGTAAAGAGATTTTTATATTTTTAATTTTTGTTAACTAAGAAAGTTGGACATATATTCAACAAAGCATTTCTAGTTGAAAAATGTTAAAAGATTTATAAGAAATTAATTTTCTATATATCAAGAAAGTTAAGCAAATGATATTCTAAAACAAAGTTTTTAGTTTTTAATTTATTTTAACAAATTAACAAATTGTTGATATCGCAAATAAAATAACAAATATGTGAAGGCAACTTAACTTAATATATAAAATTTAGATTAAAATTTGTAAACAGATTTTTTTATTTTTAATTTTTTTTGTTTGTTTCTAACTAAGAAAGTTAGGCATATATTCAAAAAAGCTATTCTACTTCGAAAAATGTTGAAAGATTTAATACAAATCAATTTTCTATATATCCAAAAAGTTAAGCAAATGAATTTCTAAAACAAATGCTTTAATTTAGCTTTTAGTTTTAAGTTTTTATTTATTTAATGGATTATTAAATAACTAACATGCCAAGCATTAAAACATGGATTTGTAGAGACCTAAAAGTCTATATAATATTATTTAATTGTCTAGTTAGACTCTCTAAATCAAACGATGTAGAATGTACAGTAATATATTTTTTTTTTTGTAGAACCATAGTATAATAATATCTATGTAGCGCATATAAGTATGTAAACCTAACAAAGACAATGCAAATTGTATAACATAATTTGATAATTGTATTGTAGAAACTCTATAAAACACATATATGTCTATAATTTGATAAGCATATACGAGTAAGAGCACAATATTTAATAAATTATTATTATTTTTAAAGATAGACAACTTTTGATAGCTTTTAGATACATTATATATACACATCTGCTCATTATATATGTAGGTTCTAGACCAAAAAATAAACAAAACACACAAAAAAGATAAAAAAAAAATATTTAAATTTACATTTTGTTTGTTTTTACACCTTTTCAGGAAAGAAGACATATAATGCTGTCATTATCTATATATATAATTATCTATATATAATAATATAGAATCTATATATCTGAAATTTATGGCAATAATTCCCATATTATATCGTAGGTTTGGCACTCTGGAAAAATTTTATTAAAAATTTATCGAAAAGTTTGTGGAAAATGTATTTTCAAATTATATATGAAAATCTTAGCTGGAGCATTTCTGGTGGCGCTAAAGGCTACAATAAAAGTGACATTGTTGAATATAATAATTTTTTTTTCTTTTCTATTATATTTTTTTTTGGGAACGGGAGTATTTTTAGTATTTTTTTTAGGCTGAATAACCTATACCCAACCTCAAATATTGCCAATGAAAGCAAAACGGTTTTAAATAATCATACTTTACATTTAATTTAAAAAACAATAATTAAAATATTTTGACAATTACAATTGCGTGTTTATTGAAATGCTTACATCTCCGCCGTCTCTTTATCGATTTATATTATTTATATCTTAAATGAAGCCCAATTAATGCAACTATGTAAAAGCAGAGGAGAGGAAAACGAAAAAAATTTTTTTCGACTTTTCCTCGAATTTTAAAGTCAAAAAATCGTAAAAAAAAAATACCGCACAAAATTTCATCATTTTCTAAATTCAAAATGAGATAGTTGCAAAATCAGTAATTAATAAAATATATATATGATTAATAGATCCGTTCATAAGCTTTCAGATAACGTAAAGCATTTGACAATCGGCTGTAAGATTCTCGAATAATGCTAAAATCTGCAGGCTTGTCTCTGAAAATAAAGCTAAGAAATAAATACCAGATTTCAAAAACCTTTTAAAAAAAAGTCTTACCATAGAAAAATTTTTAAAGTGGTTTTTCGTCATCTGGGGCACCATATGTATCAGAAAAAGTAGGTTTGGTAAAATATACAATTTGTGTGTTACCTAGTTTTATTAGACAATTAAAACAGAGATAAATAAAAAAAAAAAATAAGAAAATATTGGAGAACTGTTTGGGGAGCAACAATGCAACCCTAGACAGAGATATACTCCTACCACTTAAACCAGTTGAGAATTATAAGCGTCAGTAACGTTAAAACTACTTTATAAACATACAATAGTCAAGTTTACCCGACTACGGGACACCCTCTACCCAGTTCGAGATCTGCAAGCACACATATACATACACATTAAAATCAAGCAGTGCAAAACACAATTTAAACGTCAAGCAGTTCAACGGCAGGCAGTTGAGCTGCTTCAAATAAGCTGCATTTTTGTTGGTACCATATACCCTTTATTTATATTTATAATTCTTTATAAATGTGATGTGCGACAAACAAATAAGAAAAAAAAAAAATTACATAGTTTGTAGGCAATACTATTATTACAAACAACAACAACATCCAGAGGGCAGGGAGCAGGGGAATTTAATAATGATTACGACGCTTATTTGAAGGACAATACTCGGCATATTCCTCCCAGGTGCAACCAGCCTTGGTGCAACACTCATTGGTAATTGAAGGGGCATCGGAACGTCGGGTGCGCAGCAGCATGTTGGCATAATTCACATGCAACCAGGTGGAGGCAGCCGTACCAGGGTTGTCAGCTATATAAGAAAATACATATATACATATATATAAGAATGATAGTTATATAAAAGATAGATATATTAAGAATGATTAGGTCTTTGGAAAATATAAAAAAAAATTTGTTTTTTTTTTTGGTAATAGGAAATTGTGTTTTATTTAAAATATTTTAAAAAAAATATATATTTAAAAAAAAAATAGTTTTTATGTTTAATACCATAATTATATAATTTTTAGACCTTGTTAAGCAAGAAAATAATTAATTGAAGTATCAAGAATCGCATAAAACTTAAAATTCCAGAAAATTTGTACAGTCCTAATTTTTAACAAAGTTTTTTTAAGAATTTTTTTTTGAAAAATTATAAAAAACCCCAAGTGTTTATTAATATATGAAAAAAATTTAGCTATTAAATATATGATATTTAAATTTTTTATACCCTAACAAGAGGGTATTATAAGGAGATATCTCCGACCCCACAAAGTATATATATTCTTGGTCAGGACGACGAACTGAGTCGATATAGCCATGTCCGTCTGTCTGTCTGTTTCTATGCAAAATTTTTGGCTTTACCTTTGAGCTATCTTGATAAAACTCGGCACAGATGAAGCTTGATAATGTATGTAGTTTGTATGTCAAAATCAGCCCGATCGGACCACTATATCATATAGCTATGGAGGAAAAATCGAAGATACTTAATTTTCACGAAAAGTGTTTGAATGAATAACTTTTTTGTTTTTTAAGATATCAAAATCAATGTTGGCATATCGGTGCATATTTAGGATTTGTACAATCTGACTAAGTTTAAACAAAATCAGAGCACTATATCTTATAGCTCCCATAGGAACAATCGGTCGCAAAGTCGAAAAATGTTCTTAGGAGACAATTGCAAGGGTATATAGCTTCGGTTTCTTTCTTGTTTTTTACTTACGATTATAGCTACGCTTAGTCCAGGGCTCATCGCCATTTCTCTTACGATTGCGTCGCGTTAATCTATAAATATCCTTCTCGCAGGCCCAATAGAGCTGGCGCACCAATTTATCCCGACAACGGGAATGCGTCTCCCGATGCCAAACATTCTCCCAGTCCGATTGTGAGCTGTGCAAAAAAATTTTAAAATCAAATTTAATAAAACATTTATAAAAATTAAAATTTTTGATTTTTGGCAAAAAAATGTTTTTGAGTCATTTTTTACACTAAACAGGTAATGCAAGTTTTTGTTGCATACATTTTAAAAATATATAAAAAAAACATTAAATAAAATGTGAAAGTTAATAAAAACAAGCTTAAATGATATAAACACATTTACTTAGTATTAATATAAGTCTAGATTTTTTTCTTATGGTTTAATCGCCGGTCAATCAAAAAATTTTCTCTGCAAACATATTTTTTCTTAAGTTTTTCTAATTTTAAATTGTGCTGTAATTTAGATAAATTCAAATTAAATATCCAGGCAGCGTAAATAAAGAATATTTTGTTTATTTTTTCTTATTAAAAAATTATGTTCTTGGAGATAATTTATGGATAAAAGGACTACACCAATGTGATCCTTACGGCATCTACGCATAGCTCTCATGATTATTATATTCATGTGTTTTATAATTACATAAATATGACTTTTTTTTTTAATTTTCATATAAGTCAATTATGAAATAATTTCAACAACTTTTTTGTAACGTCAAATTAAAGAATCTTTACAAAATTTTTTGCTTTGAATTTTCTAGATTAAAAATAAATATTTTTAACCAAAAAAAAATATTTTTAACCAAAAAAAAATATTTGAAAATAATTTTCAACACTTTTTTAAAAAAATCTTCATCTGCTAAGCATGATTTAAACTTGTACAGTTTTATTGATTTATAATTTAATAAATTAACTTAAATGCACAGTTTATAAGACTACATATCTAAATAGGTTTTTTTTTTTGCTTTTTGATGGGTTAAAAATAGCTAACAATTATATATATATATATATATATATAAAAAAAAGCTTAAAGCTTTAAAAAAATTAAAAATTAAAATATTTACTAAAAAAATTATTTAAACAAGATTTTCGTCAATTATAAATTATTAATTTGTTATTAAATATGTGACTGAACAATTTAAAGTATTATCTCTATAAAATTTTTTTTTTTGCTTTTATTTCATCGCTTAAAACTAGCTTTAAAAAATTATAAATACAGCTAAAGCTCTTGTCCGTCAAGAGAAGTATCTGCCTACTAGGCGTGCTCTTTTATTAGAGTTTTCACTGTATATTACAAAAACCGCTAAAAGCTACAAAAAATTAAAAAATAAATATTTTCACAAAAAAAAATAAGGTGTCCATTTGGAGAGTTTTCACTGTATATTACAAAAACCGCTAGAAGCCTCAAAAATTAAAAAAAAAAAAAATTATACAAAAAAAAAAAAAAAAATTGTCCCCCTACTAGAGGTGTCAAAAAAACGCTAAAAGTTGAAAAAATATAAAAAAAAAATAAATAATTTTCCAAAGAAAAAAAAAATTTTTTTTTTTAAATTTTTGTGACTTTTGTTGTATCTTAAGCGTTTAATTGATTTATAACTGGATGAATTGCCTTACCGCTCTCGAAATAGTAGCTCCAAGCCCTCCTCAGTGTGCTGCAGTGCATTCGGGGTCTGGAGGAGCTGCAGCGCCAGGAGCAGGACAGCGCCACGTAGTGTCCAATTACGTGGCCGGGCGGCTGTAGCGCCGATTTGGCTCATTGTGCTTATTAACTGAAAGAGCTTTGCTAACTGGATTGAATTTCGAATTTGGCTAAGACTACGCGGACTACTGACTACTGACTGGGAGCGCTTAGTTCTGGCTAGGACGAAGGACACTGGTCAACTGAACAACTTGCAGGCTGCGCTTGCCGGTTTTGAAATATATCCGAGGCGGCAAACTGACGGCGTTTGCATAATTAAATGAAAGGTCGCTTTATTTGAACTAATGAGATAGGTGAGAATAGGAGAGGGAGGGGGATGTACCAGTTAACACCCACCTAGCAAAAGCTGCTTTGTCCTAATAAGGAGCAATGGCAACAATTGTCCTTTCTTTTTTTTGTGACGTTTATATTGGCTCTTGGCTTATTTGTGTTAACCGGAGAGCCAGCGCATTCTACCTGGTTACCTTATATATATATATATATATATTATTTCTTTTTTTTTTTATTCACTATTTTTATACCCTACACTCACCACCTGTTGACAAACAAACAACATAAAATTGACCACATTACGATTATTTTCGTTTCGCCTCGTAAAATTTGTCCATACTCCAAAGTTCACTGTTATCCTGTTAGTCCTGTGTATACGCTGCGTTTCATTAACAAATTCGCATAAATTTTTTGCACGCACTGTGACCATAATATCTTTGTGATTTTTGCAAAAAAATAAATTGAATTGCTTTAAAAAATTTAGTTTTGTAATTTTTAAACATAAAAATCTTTTTTAAAAATATATCTATTAATTTTACCATAAAAATTTGACTAATTTGCTATTTTTGAGCAAAAAAAAAAATAATGTTATAATATTGAAATTTCAATTTTTATTTAAAAATCGTTAGGTAAATCGTATTATTTTATTTTTATATTAAAAATAAAATAGTTGAAAATAGTATTTATTTTTTTTTTTTTTTTAAGTTAAAAATTAAAATTTTTACCGTGTCAAACAAGATTTCAGGAAACTTTATATTGATCCATTAAGGACACATGATATGCCAATTAAAGGGTATTTGAGATTAAGATGAATTATGTATATTTAATGATTTTTTTTTATATTAAAAAAATAAATACTTATTATTTAGTGTCAAAAAAAAAAACTATGATAAATTCATTTAATTGAAATATTTATTTAACAAATTATAGACTAACTCAAATTGTAAAATTTTTATAAAAAAATAAATAGTTATTTTTTAAATTTTTATTTTTAAAGTTAAGAATTAAAATAAAAAAAAATATATATATATATATATGTATCGAATTTGTATTTAAAAAATAATTAAAATTATGTGCAAACCTTTATTATAAAATTAGAAAATGAAAATTTATTTTGAATACTTTATATATTTTTATATATTTTTTATTTTATATTATCTTTTAAATAAAAATTCCAAAATAATTTTTGTTATAAATTTTAAAAAAATCAGAGCTTTTTAATGTTTTTTATATACAAATTTAATTATTATTTCATAATTTTATGGTGTTTCAAAAAGATGTTCAATATCAACTTTTCTTATTAATTTTTATAATAAAGGCTTGCAAATATATATTTTTTTCTTTTTAAAATAAAAATTTAAATATAAGTTTTATTATAAATGTAAAAAAATTTCAAAATAAGTTTTATTATAAATGTAAAAAAAAAATAATTTAAGAATGTTTATTAAATATAAATTGCGATTTAATTATTATTTGACAACTTTATATTTTTGATGGAAAAATACGAGCTAAAATTTATTTGTAAAATAAAAATAGAAATACAAGTTTTTTCAGTTTCCAAAACAAAAATCCGGAGTCCTGTATATCTAAAAATTTTTCAATTATATTTGATAATTATGTAGATGATATTATTCATTTTGTTCAGCTTATAACTCTTAGTTGCAATCCCTGATTAAAGCAATTAATATTATTAATCAATAATAAACTAAATATTTATGCTGTACCATAAATTTAATTTTGAAAATAATTGTGGAACAATTTATAGTTCGTAGAGTATTCTTATTGCTATGGTAAAAGTATGAAGAGAAAGCTAATTATGCAAAATAAAATAAAATATGTCAACATAATTTTTAGTATAAATTTGTTTAAATTACGCATCCTTTTGGTTTTCATTTTGGCCATTTGAAAATTTGAAGATTTTTCAAAAGTTTGCATATTTCGAAAACTTGCGTAATCCATACGATAATTAACATATATTAAACACAATTCATTATCCAGCTGAAATTCTGTTTCTGGTCTTAAATTCTCATCGGTATTAGTTTCATTTTGTTCAGGCAAAACTAAAGCCAACTCTGACCATAATCTTTTGTTATAGATATTAATAAAATTATGGCTAATTGGATTAATTAAATTGATTAAATAGTGTCTCTTAAATTTCTTGATAAATGAACTTGGCATAGGTTCATTTTTTGCATTCAATATTAATGTTGTGCTGGGCTGAAACTGTTGAATACAAAATTTAAAAAATTCAAATTTTTAATATAATTTTTAAAAATATATTTTAATATTTACCTGTTTTGCATTTTCTTTTATTTCTATTAATTTTGCAATCTTGAAACGCTTTTTTAATTCTTGCTTAATTTTCGACTGACAAATTTTCTTGGCCATTTGAATTTTCATCACAATGATGAAATCTGAAGCCTGAACTTGGCTTTTTTTATTGTACATCTTTTCATCATCCTCTTCAAAATTCTTGTCCATCATTTGAGAATTATATTTATCATAGATAAATGGTTTCCAATGTTGCAGCATTGCAATTATTGAACAGTTTCGTACCGAGCCATAATATGGCACTTTGAACTTAAATCGCTGAAAATAATTTTTGAAATCATTTCAATTAATTTTAATTAATAAAATCACTTACCAGTAATTGGGCCATTGCAATTATGAATATTGTGTACTATGTTTTTTATTTTGTGATATATATTTTAGTATTTCTGTATATTATCATGTAAATTCTATTATATTTCTGACAAATTATGCTCAGGTGCAAAGTGTGTTTTTTTTGGAGTATATTTTTGAATTTAATCTTTAATATTATGAATTTATTTTATATTGTGCAATCCTCAAAAATATATGTAAATATTTATAAATACATTTATTAATCACAATTTCATCGAAAATTCTGAAATTTCAGAGATATTTTTTCAGTTGTTCGAAATTGCCAGGAGAAGGTTTTTAGAAAATAAAATTTTGGAACAACTTACCGCTAAAGGCCCTAGCGCCTTAACATATGTACTCACTGTTAAATTATACAGCAATGTTAACGTTTACAGCACTGTTACAACAATTACAGTCGGCAGTATTTTTCAAATGAAAAACGAAAATCACAGTAGGCAGGTTTTTTAAATAAAATAATAAATTAAATAAAATATTAAATAAATAAATACGAATTATGCCATATTTTTTGAAGGTAGCGAATGCAACTACATCAGAATTAATTTATATGGCAAAACTGTGTTTATATTTTTTTTTTTTGGGTGAGAGCGTAGCAACGCACGCCGGGTACACAAGTATACTATAATAAAATGATTAAGTCTTAAATTGTTTTTAAAATTTGCATATAGGCTAATAAGCCTATTGTCCTTCTACTCTTTAGGGATTTTGTAAATAAATTGAATGAATGGTTTTTTTTTTTAGCTAAATGAGATAGAACTTAATAGTTTTTATTTATTTTTATATAATTTTATTTTTAAAAATTCTAATCTTATGCAGATATTCAAAAAGATACATTTTGTGTTATATAAACTACAAAATACCTATATCCAATTTTAATTGAATTTCCATATATTTTGTGCCACGGTTGGAATCCTTTGGGCCTGTAGCAGACAATATTCCATGGGTTTCGCTATCGCCCACATGAATACACTTGTTTATATAAATAATGTCACTGTTTACGCATGTTGCCAATTTATTGTGGCAAGTAAAATCTGCGCAAGTCGCAGGACGTTTGGAAAAAACAGAAGTTCTGTGATGTCCTTTTTCGAAACTTTGGCTCGATTCAGCTGTTTCAGTATTGCAGTGGAGTCCTTTGAAGGTGGTACTAGTGTACACAAAGAAATCAACTTTAGTCTGGGTAATGAGAAGCCTTTTTTTGTTGGGGTTTTTGTGCTGGTGATAAAGTGAAATTCTAAAAGAGTTTTCTTTTTTAAGGATCGTATATAAATTCTATTTTTTTTTTATTTTTTTTTTGGTGCGTAATTGAGTTTAATGGACTAGAATATATTCTGTTTTTAAATGCAGTTATCTACAAACTGTGTAAAATATACTAATTACACTATGCACCAGCATTTTGCATCCCGAAAATCTGAGAATTAATCTAATATTTATAAATTTAAAAATTATTTTGATCAATATTATTTAATCTACTTATTTAAAGAGTGTTATAAAAAATAAAATTGCGAGATGCTGAAAAAAAATTGCTGAGAAAATTGTATTTTTTTTTTGGTTTTAAATATACATATTTTATTAATTTTATTAATTTTTTTTTTATTATTAATAAAACTGCATAGCTGAAGAGTGTTATAAAAAATAAATTTGCGAATTTTTGAGAAATAATTAAATAATTATAATTGCTGATAAATAAATATAAATATTTTGTTTTTTTTTAATAGACATATTTTGATGCAATATTTTTGATATAATTTTAAATAAAAAGATCTATTTTAAAAGTGTTATATGAATGCTGAACATCTTTAAAAATCATTTAACTATTTTTGGAAATTGAATATATATTTTTTTTAAGACTATAGAACACTCACATTCAATTGAAGAGTTTCACGATATAAATCAAATTAAATGGGCCAAATCTCTTAAATCTATTGGTCGATTTTGACAATATAATTTTTGTTTTTTTATGGACCAAAAAATTAAAAAGATATTCCCCATTTACTTGAATATAAAACGTGAACCTATTCATGTGAGTCGCAGTGTATTATGTTTTTAAATAAGCTAAAAATATATGGTACCAAACACAAAATATTTTTTTTTTTTTTTTTTTTATATATATTAACAAAAATAAATTAAAAAAATATAAATGGTTTTTTAAACTATTCCTATGGCAGCCGATTTTGATAAAATTAAATTAGTAATCATATAAAAATTTTTATTTAGACCGATGTTTTCCTATGGCAGCTATAAGATATATTGATCTGATTCTGTCAGTTCTGCCTGCGGGAAAAAGCAGCATCATTGTCAAGTCTCATCAAGATAGACAGATGAATATGGCTATATCTGATATCTCTATAAATTAATTTATCAAGCTGATCAAGTATTTATATACCTGAATACTTTATGGCAACGCATCTGAAATGAAAGTGAAAATAATTTCCAAATTGCACAAGAAGCTATAACTTACCAAACTATGCCATAAATATGATTCAAAATAAAATTAAATTAAAAACAAACAATCAATATAATAATATCATAATTTTTACATTTAATATAGGTTTTTATTAACACAATAATTAAATTTATTGTACAAACATTCATATTCAAATACAATAATTCAGTTTTCGCTTTATTTTTATATTTTTTGTATTTTGTTTTTCTGTTTTCGCTAGGAATGCAAATCAGTTTTAGTTTTTTTTTTGTTTTTTTTATCTCTTTTAAACTTGTTCGTATTCTTTGTTTTGCTTTTCCAATGTGCGACTAAAGAATACTCTTTATATCATATATTTATATATATATAAATATATATATGTGTATAAGTGTATATATAGTAAATACATACATATAAATTAGTTTCTGTGTTTATGAAATATGTTTCAAAAAAATTGCTGCCTTTTAAATGTTTCAATTTTTTGTTTTTTCCATATTTTTTTAATTTACTAATTATTTGTATTTAATTTTTATTTATTATAATTAAAATTTTATTTTTTTTTATATTTGTTGCTTAATTCTAAAATACTTCAATTTGTTTGTTTATTGTTGTTTGTTTGCAAATTGTTTCAAATTCAAATATTGTTCAATTCCACAACTGTGCTAGGAATGCAGTTTAGGTTTTACACTTACTTGCAAATTACAAATACACACGAAAATTTCAATTATTCTTTTTGTTTTTTCCATTTTGCTTAACTTATTTAATACTAGATTTAACTAAGACTACATTTTAATTCGGCAAAGCCGAAGCAAACATAAAACACTTTTTGAAAAAAAAAAATGAAAAATTCAAAACTAAAAAACTTATGCAATAGTCAATATAAATAGCATGTACATTAAATTTAATTTAATAATTGTATTCAAAAATATTTTTGCATAATATTGTACATATTAATACGTTTTTTTCCAACTATAAAATTTAATCAATTTTACTAAAAACCAACTTGTATAACAATCAGGCTTGTTTTCATTTGTGAAATATAGTTTTTTTTTTTTTCAATAATGAAAACAGGCCTGACTAATAGTATTTTAATATAATATATACAATACTATGCTTAAAAAAATTACTACTTGATATTCTTTATTTCTCAATATTTTCTTAATTATTTAAAAAATCAATTTTTATTTCGCTAATTTGATATATTATAAATTTCGCTAGATTATGATATATTTAAATTTTGTTCCGAATTTCACTTTCAAATCATTTTCAGACAATTATATTATGTAGCATACTTTTTGGATCATCTTAAATGTAAATAAAAACCTAAGCGCAAATAAGTATGCTAAGTAATTGTTAACATTTTCTGTGGAATTAATTCGTTGACGGAATTGAAAACACCAAAAAAAATAAAATAAAAATAAAACATTTTTCACAAAAAATAAATTAAAATTATTTTGCTAATAAATCTCATACTCATACAGCTAAAAATTATCAAAGTTGCTTTAAATAAAATAATAAATGTTTCCAATAAAAGTAAACCTATATATTAAGAATAAAAATATATATATATATTTTATTTTTTTTTTTAACAATTACAAGCGTTCAATATCTTATTGAGCGTTGAAATATATATTGTTTTTCATAAATAGAACTCTTGAAATTTCTACAAAAATTCCATTTGAATGCCTTATATATATTGTACAATCTTATATAACAATATATGTATGGAACTTTTACATTTACCATTTAAGTATTATATTTAAATTCTACTAATTGTATAATGTGATTTATATATCTTTACAGCACACATTTAGGTAAGTAATGTGTTTTTATTTTTTTCTTGGTTTTTTGGTTTTTTAGGAGCCCCATTTTAAAGATGAATGTGCAAATAATGAAACAACATTTATAATGATTTAATATAATTTAAATATTCAACTTTGATAATATTTAAGAGACAACATTCTCTGGCATAAATCACATTACATTATTACGAGTATATTACTTTATCAATATACATTTAAATATATATATATAATTTAATATACATATATATATATGGTATAATAATCAACTCATGATACACACAATTTGAAACTAGCCTATAGACATACAGGAAATAGCTGTTAATTAACACTCTTGACTTAATTCTATTTTCAATCCATTTTAATTTAAATTTTTTTCATTTTATTTAATTACATTTCATTGCAAACAATTGCATTTTAATGCCATAGAGTTTTTATTTTCAATTGATTTTAATTTTTCGTTTTTTATTATATTTTATACATTAATATAAATTAATATTAAGTTCCCAGTTGTCAGGGTTTTCCACATTTGCTGTATTGTTTTAAGTTAAATTTTATTTTGTTGTATTTTCTAATTGTTGTCGCTTAATTTCCATACACAAAAGTATATACATATTTAAATTTATTTTAATTTGGTTTACTTAAAATATAAATTTGATCTGATCTCTCACAACGCATCAATCTCAAGCGAACAAGTTTAACATAGTTTTTAATAATCAAAAGTTTATAAAGTTAATTTAAATAAATAAGAAATAAAAATATAAATAAAATTGCAATTTTTTCTCAAAGTGAATTTACTTTAAATGCTCCCATTTTCACGTTTTTAAAGGAGTTTTGTGGATTAAATTCACTTGCCATTAGGTTAGAATTCTATTCAACAACTTAATAGTTAATGAATATAGAAATATTCCAGGAAATAAATCAAGAAAACTAGAACAGATTTGTATATAAGTTAAATTAAATAAATAAGAAATAAAAATGGGTCTAAAATTCCAATTTTTACTGAAAGTGAATTTATCTGAAATGCTCCCATTTTCACGTTTTTAAAGAAGTTTTGTGGATTAAATTCACTTGCCAGTAAGTTTGAATTCTATTCAATAACTTAATAATAAATCATATAGAAACTCTTCAGGAAATATGTCAAGAAAACTAGATCAGATTTGTATATAGTTTCAGTTGATTTCATTTAAATTAAAATTAATTTATAAAAATAAAAATTAGATAGACAAATATTCCTAAAACTCAGCTAAATCATTTGTTTTTTGCTGTTAAATTCACAACTTGAATAAAAATAAATAAAGTAGTTTAGTTAGCATTTACTCAATATTTTTAATTTTTCTCTAACTTTACTTTTTAATATTTATTTTTGGTTTTTTCTTGCGATCGCTTATATGCATAGTATAATGAAACTTTTTTTTTATTTTGTGTTTAGTATAGTTTAGAATTAGCAAAATAATTTTGCCAATACTTTTTATTCGTTACATATGGACAGATATAGAATATGGTATATACTCGTATAGTTATATGTAATTTAATGGGCTTAAGGTTGCCTTCTATTTGATATATTTTTAAACTATTTTTTGTTTACAGTGAAGTCCAATTAAAATGTTTTTTTTTTTTTCTTTTTGTAAGCAACATTTTACTAATTTTATATATGTTGAATTTCTTTGCTGACTTTCTAGTTAAAGAAAGAATGAAAAAGTTGACACTCGAAAATAGTCAACTGCACTATACCCTGTATCCGGTGTAATTAATGGTTGAAAAAATATAAAATGTAGTTTTAATATAAAAAAAAACAATTTTTTGGAAGTTTTGTAATAATAATAAATAATAAATAAAATGATTAATTTATCGATTATAATCCAAATAATCTAAAATCAAATTATATAATTTTTGCTAGAGATGTAATAAATGAAAAAATTGATACATTAATTTGTTTGATTTAAATAATTTTAGTTAAAATTTTAATAAAATTTTCAGCGAATTTTAAATAAAACGAAGCAAACAAAAACAGTTGGAAAAAACCTATTAAAATATTTCTTTTGTAAATTTAATAATAATAAAAAAATTATTAAGAGATATGGTATGTAAATATCTTAAATATGAATTAATTACAAAAATAATAAAATACTTTTAATTAAACTTTTTTAAATTTTTGTTTAAAATAAAAAAATAACTTTAAATTTTTAATTAAAATAAAAATAAACTTTTAATTTAAGTTTTATTAAGTTAGATAGATAGTTCTGATCAAGGAAACCTTGCCTTCAAGGAAACCTTGCCTTCAAGGAAACCTTGCTTTCGAATAATTTTAGAAATATTTACAAAACTTTTTTAGATAAGGTTTAATATCTAAAAAAAATGTTTGGAATACCAAAAAAAAAAAAAAAAATTTTATTTTCTTAAATTTTATGTATGTATTCTCAGAAGTTTTAATTAAAGTTCGAAGCAACAGTTAAACAGACAAACGGACGCTGCATAAATCCATTATACTCTTTAAACCCCTTTGGGAACAGAGTATATATGGTAGTATACATTAGATAAGTACTTAAATACTTTGCTTAAATATCTATTTATTTAACACTGTGTTACGCTGTTTCAGTGTTTAACTATATATTTTACGAGTAGTATATACTAAAAAGATGCACATGTAATAATTGCATTTAATAACTGCATTAATTTTAGTTAAAATCCATTTAATGACATTTTTGTGATCGCATTGCGTACACACACATAAACTTCCTCAGACATGACAGGATTAGGGGAAGGTGGAAACGGGGGAGTCCCCAACCATCCAGTTGCCTCATGTTGCACATTTGTTTCCCCAAGTTGCAACTTAGAGCATTTCAATGTTGGACGTGCCATTGCCAGTTGCAGTTCTTGTCGTCTTTGTCATCTGTTGATTGGTCACAATTGGCGGCGGGCTGCCACACCAGACAACCTGCATAGAGGGGGGTGTAGAAGATGGGGGGGTAAAATAGAAAAATATATATAGTATATATAGGAGAAAGTGTAAGAGTGAATTCTTTACAGGGAAAGTTTCAGTGGCGTATACAGTTTATAGATTTTTGTGAACTAACAAAAAATACTTTGACATCAATTTTAAATACATTTATTTTATTTAAGTTAAATCAAAATAAAATATAATCAAAGCTGATATAAAGCAGTCAAGGAAAAATAAAAAAATGCAATTAAAATACATTTCTGAAATTAGATTTTGAACTTTTAAACAAAACATTCTGTTTGCAGATTTGAAATCTTTTATCATTTCTTTTAATCCTTTCTTAAAAAAAAAATTAAAAATAAATTGTATTTTAAGCTTTTTTGTTACAAATCAAAATTTATTATTTTATATAATTTATATTTTAAAAATAAAAAAAAAATATTTTTTTTTTAAATTTTTAGTTTAAAATTTATATTTTAAAAATAAAAAAAATATATTTTTAAATTTTTAGTTAAAATTTAAAGACTTTTAAATTATGTAGTTTTTTTTCGTTTTTTTTTTATTTTTTTTATTTTTTTTTTTTTTAGACTAATTGTTAATTTTATAAAAACAAAAGCTTAATTTTTATTTGAATATCAAAAACTAATACATATTATATATTTAACTTTAATTTCGTAAATCATTAATTGGAGAATTGTTTCATTCATCAAAAGTTATTATTTAACTTATAATATTTAATAAATCAAAAATTAGCGTAATATTTCGATTTTCATTTTCAAGTCAATAAAAATCAATTTCTTAAATTTCCTTTTTAATTTATGCATTAAAATAAAGAGTAGTAATATTATTATCGTATTCAAAAGATTATTTTATAAATTAGAAAATAAATAATTTTATAAAATAAAAAATTACCCTTATTTTTCAAACGTATTCTAAAAAACAAATATAATTTTAATATTTATTATTTTTTTTTATTTTTATATAAAATTAAAAAATGATTAATATAATAAACTTTTATTTTATAAATAAAAAATGAGATTTGTTTTTTAATTTAAATTTTGAAATCAAAAACAAATATTATACTTAATTTCTAAAAATAAATTTGTATAGATTTTAATTTAAAAAAAATTGAATAAATATATTTTATTTCGTTTTTATAAATTAAAAATAAAATTTATGCTTCAATTTTTATTTTAAAATCAGAAATAATTTTTTTGTCGAAAGATATTTTTATTTTTTTTTTTTATTTTATTAAAATGAAATATAATTATTATTTCCGAAATTTATTTTATAAGTAAAAAATAGGAGAAATTCTTTAATTAATATTTAGGAACGTAAAATAATTATTGTATTTATATTTTAATTAAAAAGAAATATGTGTTATATATTAACCAAAAAAAAAAAAAATAAAAGAATTATTATATATAACTTTGAATTATAAAGGTAATAACAGTTACAGTACCTGTATAAGCCACTGTATACAGATATATTTATTATATATTTTATAGTTATATTTTTATCTCTTACCTTACGGAATGCCTTGCGAAAGTTATCGGATAGAAAGGCATATAGTATTGGATTAATACAGGAGTTAGTATAGGCCAGCACATGGGATATTATCTGAATGATGACCGTTAGGTGTGTGCCACCGTACATATCGAGAGCCTTCAACACGAGGATGACCTGTAATATGTTAGGATGTTGCAACATGTTTGAAATTTCATTGGAGTTTTGATTTAAATCTACATGTTGACTGTAAATTGCATTTGTCAACACTTCAACCAAATGAGGCAATCGAACAGAAGTCCTTGCATCCTTGGCTTATTAAGTATTGGAGCAAATAAATTGCAGAATTTTGCTTTGCCAAGCGTAAATGTCAATTTGTGTGTGTCTAATGATGACAAACACTAAACGAATGCAAATACATATGTTCGAGTGCATTCGAGTATGGTTTTGAGTGTATTCATGAGATCAACAGCAGTGGCAGCAGCAGCAGCGGCAACTTAATTGAAGTTGCAACACTTTGAGCCAGCTGCTGACAATGTTTTAAATCAAATAAATAGGAAAAAGCTTATTTAAGAACTGGCAAGCAATCTAAAGTTGTAGAAGTCAGCAAATATTTATATGTTTTTGCATTTATGAGATTGCAAACCTTGAAGACACTTGTTGACTAATGTTTTAGCTTATAAAAGCATATTAAAGCTCTAAGTATGTTTTGAAAGCACTTGAAAGCTTTAAGTATGATTTAACAGCACTTGAAAGCTTAAAGCATTATTTAATACATTGATTAAAGCTCATTAAGCATGCTTTAAGCGCCAAAAGCACTTGAAAGCTTAAAGCATTGTTTGCTGTATTAATTAAAAGTAAGTAAAGCAGTCTTAAAGCTGATTAGACGTATTGATTTTTTTTGCTTTATTTTTTAAATTATTTTTTCCGATTTCTAAATTTATATATATGAAAATGGTGCAAAAAATAGTTATAGGTATTCATAAATGGGGAACGGCTGAGCCAATTTGGCTCGAATTATTTTCAGTTGTTTGTAATTGACAGGAGAAGGTTTCTAGAAAAGAAAATTTTGGAAAAACTGTTCGGAAAAGTCGTTATCGCCTCAACAGATGTACTCACTGTTAAAGTATACATCAGTGTTAACGTCTACAGCACTGTTAACGTTTACAGCACGTTTACAACATTAACAGTACGCAGTATTTTTCAAGTAAAATATGAAAATCTCAGTTCACAGTATTTTTTAGATGAATACGAATTAGATTTTATTTTTTGAACATTGAAATTTGAATTATCTGTGTTTTAATATACTCTGGAATTTAAATTAAAACCTAAAATTGAAGCCAGGCGAAGATCGCCAGGTTAACTAGAATATTCTTTTTTTTTTTTTTTAATTTTGAATGGAGAACGTAACAACGCTCGCCGGATTAGCTAGAATATGATTTAATTTTTGTTTTTTTTAATTTTAAAGAAAGAGCGTAACAACGCTCGCCATGTTAACTATAATATGATAATTGTGTTTTTTGTTTTTTTTTTTTTAATTTTAAAGAAGAAGCGTAACAACGCTCGCCGTTTACACTAGAATAATATTATATTTATTAAACACTTTTTTTTTTGCAAATATTGGAAACTCATTCTGTCGTACATTTTGAGCAATTGTGATTTTGGGCTTTATATAGATGAAATAATAATTATAATTGGCTTTTTATATATTTTGTAGCTTAAAATATTGTTAACATTAACAAACTCCAATTAAAGGAAACCAAAATTTAATTTATTGTTTGTATAATGGAATAAAATTTGTTTATTGTGAAAATCTATTTGGCTTAATGTCATTAAAATTTTAAAAATTAAAATGATAAATAAAATTTGTTGGCTGGTTAGATAGTATTATTTGGACTAACCAGCTACCAAATTAAATTTTTTATTTTAATTTCTCAAATTGCCATGTCGTAACTAGACTTTAAATATTTACAAAAAAAAAGCCACAAAAACTTTGTTTAATTCCTAGAAATATTAAGAGGTTAAAAGGCTTAAAATTAATTCAAGAAATTGGCATTAAGAGACATTAATTTATTCCGGCTTGTTTTCAATTTCGCATACTTTTCAATTCAAATTGTTCTTTTAATTTATAAAGCTATGGCCATATGGAATGCAAGCTCAAAATGATAAACCCTTTTTAAGAGCTGTATACAGAATTAAGTAGACCTAACAATTCCAATTTAAAATAAATGAGATTGGAGAGTGTTAATGTTAAAAATTAAGTCTGAATGAGCTAAATAAGATTTTTGATTATTTTGCAATTTATTTATAGATTTAAAAAATTAGCCAAAGAGAAATGTCATTAAATTTTAAAAAATTGATTATAGTTGGCAAAATCTCTTAAATTTCTAAATTACCAACATTATTCTGCTCTTTAAATTCAGAAATTACAATTTATGTGCGCATTTCGTGATTAATTTGCAAAAAATAATGCCTCTCACATAAACGTCGTTTTAGTTAAATAGATTAAATAGAGTTTGTGTTCTACCATTCATATAAAACTTGATTATAACTTGGCTAATCATAATGGGATAATACTTACGTGTATGGGCAACCAACAGATGGCAAATGCCAAAACCACAACAACAACCATTCGAGTAACGCGTCGTTTGCCTTTGCTGTATATAGAAAAACATGCAGAAAGAGAGCGAAAAAGAAAGTGGTGATTAATACAGTGAACACTCGATAATTAGAGCACTTAATAAATGAACTGTCCTTTAGTTAGAAATAACATTTTATTGGCTTTAAGCGCCCAGAAAGTTATAACAAAACGAAATCAGAATTTCTTATAAATTTTTTTTTTTAATATTAATATAATTGCTTAATTAAAGCAATAAAAAAATTGACTTCAAAATTTAAAGAAATATAATTTGGGAATATTTTGCTGTTAAAAAATAATAAAAATCCCTTTCAAAACTCTTTGAATTTCTTATAAAGTTATTTTTTTAAAAGATCTAAAATAATTGCTTAATTAAATCATAAACAAATTAAATTTAAAAAGATAATAAAAAACAATTTAAAACTCTCCGAATTTCTCATAATTTTTTTTTTTAAAGATTTCTAAAATAATTGCTTAATTAAATCATAAACAAATTAAATTCTAAATTGCTAGAAATAAAATTTGGGAATATTTCGCTGTTGAGAAAAATAATGAAAAACCTTTTAAAACTCGCCGAATTTCTTATACATTTTTTTTTTAAAAAAGTTCTTAAATAATTACTTAATTAAATCATAAACAAATTAAACTCTAAATTCCAAGAAATAAGATATTGAAATATTTCGCTGTTAAAAAAATAATAAAAAACCTTTTAAAAGTCGCAGAATTTCTTATAAATTTTTTTTTTAAAAAGTTCTAAAATAATTGCTTAAATAAACCAAAAACAAATTAAATTTTAAAATCCAAAAAAATAAGATTTGGGAATATTTCGCTGTTAAAAAAAAATAATACAACACATTTTAAAACTCTCCAAATTTTATATAAAATTTTTTTTAAAAGAATTTTAAAATAAATGTTTAATTAAATCATAAACAAATTAAATTCTAACTTTCTAAAAATAAGATTTGGGAATATTTCGCTGTTAAAAAAATAATAAAAGTCCTTATAAAACTCTCAGAATTTCTTACACATTTTTTTTTTTTAAAAGTTCTAAAATAATTGCTTAATTTAAACATAACAAATTAAATTTTAAAATCGAAAATATAAGATATGGGAATATTTCGCTGTTAAGAAAAATAATAAAAAACCATTTAAAACTCTTCCCAAAATTATAATTTGTACTCGATCATTTACTGCACTGCTATAAACAAATCGGAATTTCTTATACAATTTTTTTTAAAAAATTCGAAATTTCTAGAAATAAGATTTGAGAATATTTCGCTGTTAAAAAAATAATGAAAGACCTTTTAAAACTCTTCCCAAAATTATAATTTGCACTCGAGCGTCTACTGTAATGTCATAAACAAACAAAATCGCAAAACATGTTTTAATAAATATTGCAGCAATGGAATTTGCATTCGCCATCTGATTTATGAACTCATGCAATGCAAAAATCGCGCACAACTTTTTTTTTTTTTTATACCGCCAATTGCCAATGTCAAATGCATAATAGCATCACGTGGCGTATGAGCAATTTCCATATGCATACACACACACACACACACACATGGACAACAGCGCCGCATGCATAATATGGAATTGGATTGTTTGTTATATTTTTTTTTTCCTAATTTGAACGCCTACAGACTGCAGACAAAGGACAAAGGACAAAGAACATATCACGCATTCGCCGCATGGGACGCGCTTATTTGTTAAAGTTGAAAGACGACATTCTTTTTTGTGTGAAGCGAGTCAAAGGAAAATATGTTTGTGTTCTTTGCTATTTTTCCTATATATATTTTTTTGTTTTTATGTTTTTTCCGCATAAAAAAAAGAGAAGACAGCGACTGCAAATAGCTGCGATTAATTAACTTTATGCGATATTTGAATTCAAAAAGTGACATTTGATTCCAATTTTTTATTACATTTGAAATTATTTTAAGCCGATTGCCTCGTTTAAATAAAGATTTAAAATCTTTGTATTTTTAAATATGAAAATTATGAGCTGAAATTTATTTATTATATTTTTCATAAATATTGCAAAATCACTTTTTTTTTATCCAAAAAAATTCAAATAATGATTATAGTAATAAAATTTCTATTTTTTCACAAATAAAAAAAATTTATTTTATTTATTAACTTTTATAATAAAATTTATTAGCCATAATTTTATATTAAAAGCTTAAAATAAATTTTATTTTAAATTTTATATTTTAAAAGTAAAAAAAAAAAATTGTTACTAAGCTAGAAGAAAGCTTAATATATTTTTTTTATTTTTTTTTATATTTAATCGCCAAATATCCGTTTTGTGACCTTGTGCTTAATATTGATTCTTTAAGAACAAATCGGCAAATCGACAATCTTATGGTAAGGTGTTAAGATTAAGATTATTTATTTATATATTTCAACTTTCAAAACACACAGCTTGGTTTAAAAGATATTTATTTAAAATGCAAAGGCTCTGAAATTTGAATTTTTATAAATTTGTTCATTGAAATAAAAACTTGTACACAATTTTAACTAATATGAAAGCGAAAATCAAATTATTTTATTTTATATATATATATGTATATATATATTTTTTTTTGATTTTATCATTTAATCTTACTGTTTTTAATAATTTTATAAGATTTATAACAATGAAGCATTTCTCTTATTTTCCCATTGTTTACTTGATTTAAAAATTATTTTTTAATATTTATTTTAAGAGTTAAAAATACAAATTTATTAAAATATCTTTTGAACCAAGCTGTTTATTTAAATAGTTTATAAATAAACATAAATTATCCTTTTCGCAATACCTTTCCATTGGTGTATCATGTGTCCTTAAAGGATCAATATTAAGGGTTCCTGCAAGCTTTTATTAGACAACAACAGATTTTATGTTCAACTTTTCACCTAACAATTAAAAAAATAACTTTTATTGCCAGTTTTTAAAATAAAAATTGGTAATATATATATTTTTATTATAAATATTGAAAAAAAAATTAGAAATTTTGTGAATTTAGATAAAAATTGAAATTTTATAAATTTATCATAATTTTATTTTTTTAATTAACTATTTTTTTTTTTAAATATAGAAATTTAATAATTATATCATCATTTTATTTTTAAAAATCAAAAATAAGATTTTTTCAATTTTTATAGAAAACATTAATAAATAATTCTTTAATTATAATTTTTCAAAAAAATAAAAATTAAAAAAAAATGCTTTTCTTGACAAGTTTTTAAATAAAACAAGACGCCAACAATTTTTTTTTTTAAACTCAGCCTAAAACTTATAATATAAATTTATATTTTACTTTTAAAATAAAAGTTGGGAATTAATTTTTTTTATATTATAAAAAATGGGAATTTCATGATTTTTTAATGAAAATTTATATTATATTTATTATATATTCATTTTTTTTTTTTTTTTTATCAAAAATTAGATTTTTGCCTATTTGTATGAAAAAATATAAAAATAAATTTAAATTCATAAATTTTATTTTTAAAAATTTTAAAATTTTCGAAACCTGGTTTTCAGTTTGTTTAGCCAATTTTTTTTTTGTTTTACCCGTTACAACGGCAGTTATTTACCAATTTTTTTGGTCGAATCGAAAAAGCTTTAAACAATGAACGCACTTCAAATTTGTTGACCTACAGCAAAAGCAAGTGGGCAGCGGGCAAAGAGGTGAACGGATGGAACAAACAAAAACAAGCGAAAAAGAGAGAGAGAGGGATGGTGAAAGAGAGGGGAAGAGGTAGCGAAAAGAGCACTTGAAAATTTATGAGCAACGCCCATGAGTTTGCCACACACTGCGGAATGCCTAAGCGTAATAAAAGGGCATTCATCATGCCTCATGGGGCAGGTGCCGCTGTGTGTCTCCACTCTCTCTCTCTCAGTATGTGTGTGTGTGTGTGTGTGCATTTGTGAGTGCGAACAAACAAACAAAGTGCCCGCAGGCTCGCAATTCCAATTTCGAACCCAAACCCAAAGCCAAAACTCAAACTCAAACGTTAACCACTTTCAATTTTTCGTTTCATTCTTCACATCCTTCACGTTAACACATGGCGTATGCGTAATATTTTTTTTGTACATTTTTCTGTCTTAACTCACCGCGATTCAGCCGATGGCTTGCAACCCGGCGCACTCTTCCACAATCTGGCCAACATGCCCATATATAGAAAGCAAATCAACGTCAATGGTGCCACATACGATGACAAGAAGAAGGATACCTGCAAAGGATCAATAGAAAAACAAGAAAATAATAGATGTTAATCATCTGTAAACATTTAATTTTATAATGTTAAAAAGTTACTAAAGACATAAACTACGTTTATTAAAAAGGGCACAACTATTTATTATGATAATTTAGACAAGAGTAGGGTCACATGTTGGTTGATAAAGGAGCTGTACCTCCCTGGCTGACTGACTAAGCCGAAAGCTGTTTATTTTCACATGAAAGTGAACTTTAATATATTATTGTAAATTGTTGAAAATATATTTTATGAATTTTCCTATTTGATAAGATTAAATATAAAATCTCTATTATGTTATCAATTTTCATAACGATCGGATAATGAATCCCAAGGTTATTCAAAAAGAAATAACTTGCCGTCTGAATGAACACGAAAATAAAATGTAATAAATATATTTAATATAAATATTAGATAATTTATTTTAAAAACAACGTCGTCATTATCGACAGCATCTTAAACGATAATTAATCGATGTTATCTCCGACATTATCGATCTCATTTTGAGAGTATTCTCATCCCTGTCTGATTGGGCATGTTGTATAGTTCTTACGTCCCAGAATGGATCTAACATCCATGGTGAATCTAAGGCCATCCAGAAAGGGCAACATGTTCTATACGAGCTTCACACTTACTAATTAACTAAGTAGTTTATAGTTATGTTTATTAATTGCATTGTAGTTGTGCTTTAGAACCAATTAAATACTTTCACAAATATTGATTTATGCCTCAATATAAATGCGTAGAGTTCTTAATTTTCTGACAACTCAAAAGTCTGGCAACTCTACAAAAAACAGCTGATTTCGATTATTTCGATTTCGATTATTGCAGTATTTAGGTATATTTTTTTTATTGAAATTTTTTTTACTTATTTTCTTTATTCGCACTTAATATGGAAGTATTTCCAAACATAACATGATTAGCATATTCTAGATTATTAGACTATATATATAAAAAAATAAAAATATAAAAATAAAAGAAAAAAAGAAAATGTTTGACAATTTTTTTTTGTCCTTAGATAAATATAAAAAAATTGGACAGCGTTATGAAAATATCAAAGAAATTATAGACTGAAATTTTTGCAATACGTATTTCATTACAACTTTTTTAATTTGCAACCAATTTTGTTTGAATAAGCAATGTTGCGCACAGAATTTAATGGAAAATATTCTAAAAAATTTTTTTTTTTAATTTAATGTAAAAAGTGGCTTGAAAATATTTTTTAACTATACTTTCAGATTTTGGGGATGACTTTAAAAATGTAAGTATGCAAAAACACTAAACTCGAGTAAAAATACAACGTACATATGATCAATAAACATAGTCTAAAAATTGTTGCACAGTTTAATTTAAGTTTTGGTTGAATTTACATAATTTTTTGGCATTAATTTGCAAGTGAAATTGGTTAAAGTTTTGTAAATAATTATGTTTGAATATATTAATATCTTGCTTTAGATATATTTTCGTTTTTGTTTTTGTTTTTTTTTTGTTAATTTTAATTCAGTGTTGAGTTGATAAAAACAAAATAAACTCTGTTGAAAATGTTCAGTTTTGGTTCAATGTGAAATCACTTGCAAAATGGCTTAATAAAAATAAATTTCAAATGGTGAAAAAAAAGGGAAAATGTGAGGGGGATAACTAACTGGCGACAGTTGGACACAAACAGCGGTCATTTGCCAGAGTTTCAATTCTCCAAGTCAGTTTACTACTATCTCATTCTCTTCAGTATCTTTAAGTTGCCTTAGATTTTCATTTTTTTTTGAAGTTGCTATGCCATCTGCTGCCATGTCAGCGGCTTTTGTTTTTGCATTGGAAATTGCCAAAAGCACTGACCCGTAATGCTGGCCAGATACCAAAACAAACCAAGTTACAAAAAATAAAAAAAAAATATCAGATACCAGATATCATGTCTTGAGTTGGGGCAGAGAGACACAACCTGGTTGTGCTTCAGCTGCCGGCTCATTCTAATCCCAACAGACGTAAATATAGCTAAAAAAAATATATATATATAATAATAAAACAAAAATGAAATTAAATAAAATGTGTGAATATTCTGTTTCAACTTCAGCTGTTGCCATAAAAAGAAATTTGCTTAATCTTTATGTCAGCTAAACTAAGGTTTCAAATCATGTGTATTCTATATAGAAATAGAAATTTCATGAACACTTTTAGATTAAAATATGATAAAAAAAAATATATGCTTCTTTAATTAAATTATGTCAAATTTAATTGAAGTTTTTTAAATCTAAATTTCAATAAATTTTTCAACGTAAACAAAACAAAGCTAAGTTTTCAAATCATGTGTATTCTATAAAATAGAAATTTCATGAACACTTTCAGATTAAAATATAATAAAAAAAAACGTTTGCTTTAAAGATTGTTTATGAAGTCTTTAACTAAATTATGTCCAATTTAATTTAAATGAATTTAAGTTTTTTAAATCTAAATTTCAATTGATTTTTCAACATAAAAAAAACAAAACTATAAAAAATTTGAGTAACCCAAAAAATTCCAAATTTTTTGCCGAAAATAATTTAGAACAAAATTTTTTCTGCGGCAATTTTTTAAATTTATTTTTAAACAAAAATATGCTGAAAAAAAAATGCTACTTTTTGACTTTTCGTAAAAAAATACAGTTGCTTAACTGTCTAGAACTCCAAACTCAGTTCAATGATATTAAAAATGATATTAATATTAATATAACATTATTATATATTTAGAAAATATTTGGAATTGAAAATATTACATCAAAGTTGGCTGATTAAAAATAAAACCAAGAACGTGATTTCTCTAATGGTTTTTCTGCAAATACTGGAGTATATAATATTGTTTTTTTTTAACTATGTAATTATTTTAAATAAAGTTTACATTATCCAAGTAAATATTCCAAGTAATTATGTAAGTTTATATCAAATTATTTTAACAGAAAATTTGCAAAAAAAATTAATTATTTCTTTGAATTTGTATTTTGTTGATGTCTTGCAGCATCGCTGTAAAATATGTATGTAAAAGAATAATTTTTAAAAATATTTTGTTTAATGTTTTTTAAGAATATTACACTGCCTTTAATTGAAATTCGCTGACTTTAATTAATTAAAAGACAAAAGAGTTTTTGCATAAAAATCGATAAAGAAATGAGCTCTTAAATAAAAAATTATAATTTTTTCTAATTTTTGTGTGGAACATTCTGTGGAATGGATGGACAAACTATTCAAAATTTTAAAAATTTTATCTAAAATAAATTGTTCCCAATAAAATCTCAAACTTTGACAAATAAACTGACAAACCCGCTGACTCCACAGGAGTCAACTTTCAGGTTCCCCAGGATGCTTGGCAGTAGCAGATTCATGAACTTTAAAAATTAACTTACTATTATTGAATATCATAAATACTGTTAATAAAAAAATTTAAAAAAAAAAATAATAATACAACATATATGTTATTTATTTAGATAAATATCTGTGACCTGGTATTTTTTTCGTATTTGTACTAATTTCTCTCTTTATTTTGTAGTAAGCTTTCAACAAATTATGACTTTCTGATTCTCAAACTCTATTCGAAACGGCAAAAATGTGGAAAATTATTTTTTGACAATTAAGTTTCTTTTCATAAGAATAAATTCCATAAATTTTTTATCTTAGAATATCAATGAAATGTTCAATTGCAAGTTTCTTTGTAATAACTTATTATTATTACTAATAAGTATTTCAGAAAAAAAATATTCTGAAAAATCTAGATACATATAGATACAGTGAAAATTAAATAAAATTCAAATATATGAAAAGATAAAATAAATTATAAAAATGCAATTATATTTTTTCTATAAATAAATTAATAACATTGAATAAAAAATATGATTAATTTTTTTAACAACACAAATTATATTGTTATGTATATATATGAGAATAAAATAAAGGAATTTTTAATAACATAAATTGTATTTTAATGTATATGTTTGTTTAAATAAAAAATGATTTTCTTTTCCATTTTATTGCTGTTTACAATTATTTTTGAAATGAATAAAAGAACGAATTTTTAACATAAATTGTATTTTAATGTATATTTTTTTTGAAAATAAAAAAAAAATAATTTTCTCTTCCTTTTAATTGCTGCTGTCAATTTTTACTGGATTAATGCAATGTTTGAGTGTCATTAGCAGCCAGTGTCATTGCAATATTATATATTTTAAGCTGCATTCAGTTGCATGTTAATACATATTACATATATTACACAAGTATTTATGGATGATATTGTTGTTGGCTGACCATTTCTCTGAGCCTCTGGCACATTGTCGATAATTCAGGCATAAAACTCATTTCAGCCACGTTAAGTTTCGAGTGGCATTTTGAGCTGGCATAAAACTGCCAGCCAAGTGTAAATGATTAAAAGGCAGCAGGATAAAAAACAACAAAAAAAAAAAACAATAAAAAACACACACATTCCGCGGGTAAAAAAATGTTTGCGAAAACAAGAAAAAATAAGTTTATCATTTGTGTTGTTAATATGTATACCCTTAGAATATCGATTGATCGGGTTTGATAACATTTTCTTATTTTTATGTCTACTCTCATCTGTGAAGATATTTAAAAAAACAAAAACAGTTTTTCATACTAACAATAATTTTTTGAACAACCTTACCCTTGGGAGATATAAGATAAAATATTCAAATTTTAGAAATAAATCTAATCAGAGTGAATAGATCATAAAATTATATATCAATGGTGACTTTGATTGTTATATTTATTTATTTATTTTTAACAAATTTAATTGAATTACAAAAAGTATAATAAAACTCAGACTAATTTTGATTGCTTGAGGTAATGCGAATAAGAAATTAGATTGTATTATTTAATTTATTTATAATGATTTAATTTAAAACTGAATATTGAACCGATCATTCTTATGGTAGCTAAAAGATTTAATAGCCTAATTTTGATTTTTAACAGCGATCGGAATTCTTATAATTTGTATGTATAAAAAAGTTAAGAGAAAGAATTATTAAAATTGACAATAACTCCGTTTTTTAGACCCTAAATACACAGCTTGGTTTAGAAGATTTATAAAATCAATTTTTTCTGAACATTTAAAATAAAAGTTGAAAAATAACTCTGATTTTCAACTTTTAATTAACTTTTTATTTAAGAATTGAAATTTAATTATTATTTCCAATTTTATTTTATTTTATCCCAATTTTTTTATAAATATTGGAAATATATTTTATCCTGTTTCCATCTATCTAAGATATCTAAGATTTTCCCATTCATCTGGAACTTTTTTATTCGGATTCCTTTTTTTTTTTAAACTCATAACTTTTATTTGCGATTTTTAAAGCTAGTTTTAATTATATGAATATTTCATTTATTTATAATTCTTATATTTATTAAATGAAATTTCGATCTGCTTAATTCGGTTTGTTTAAAAAATAAAAAGATTTTCCCATTACAATATATTTATTTGGTTAATCGTTCTTATGGCAACTATATGATATAGTGATCCGATTAACTCAGTTCTCAGACATGTGCACTTTAAATATATACGGCAAAAGCAGTTGTGTGAAGTTTTATCAAGATAGACATAGGAGATGGATATATCGACTGAGTTTGCTCTGCTTATCAAGAATATATAAACTTTATGAAATCAAAAATATCTCCTTCTATTCGATACAAAATCTATGACAAAATTATAATACACCTTATGTAAGAGTATAAAAAAAATAAAATGGCAACGAACACTGTTCGTTTCGATTGTAAGTCTTGAAAATCTCAATGAAAATGCACAAAAGGTGGGCAAATGTAATGAATCGGAAAACGGAAAACCGGATGAAAGGTGAGAAGGGGAAGTAGGTAGGGATTGGAAGGGGGATATACGCACATATTTATATATATAGTATGTACATGGGTATGAATATATATAGCTATATAGCTAACAGAAATCGAGACAGGGCACACACACAATTGTTAATAATCGACAAAAGTGCACGACCCTCAAATCATGAATATGTCCTGGCCGCCTGCCTGCATGCATTCATTCATTCATTCAGTTATTCATGCAATGATTCAATCATTCGTTCATTCATTCATTCATATGGCAAAATGGCCGACAGGGCCGGAATTGAAATCACTTTGGTTGGTTTACGCGCCATGGCCAATGAACATGTCGCCTTTTATCGGGCGAGAGACGACATCGTCCTTGACATAATCAGCATTGACATTTGTGCCAAGCAAGTAGCAGTCACAGGATGTTGAAAATATATATATATATATTTGTATATATATTCTTGTTGTTCCTGTTTGTGTTTGCCAACAACAATGTGCCGCCAATCATACAAGTTATTGTGCATGCGAAAAATATAAGTAAAATGTTATTTGTTCCTTTTATATTTGTATACCCTTGCTAAAGGGTATTATAATTTTGTCACGAAATGTGTAAGGCATGGAAGGGTGTCGGAGATGGCATATGGTATATATATTCTTAATCAGCACGACGAGGTGAATCGATATAGCTATGTTTGTCAGTCCCTCTGTTTCTATGCCAACTTTCTGGCTTTAACTTTGTGATATCTTGATGAAAATTAGCTAAACTGCATTTCGCTCTATCAGGTAGCTTGTATATAAAAATCAGCCCGATCGAACCACTATATCATATAGGAATGATCGGTCCAAAAATTTATATTTTATGATATGAAAACCAAACTTGGCAAATCGATGTAGAATAATATTCTGAACAATCTGACCAAGTTTCATTAAAATCGGATCACTATATCCTATACCTCCCATAGGAACAATCGGTCGAAAAGTGCTTGTATGAAAAACATTTTTGTTTTTCAAAATATCGAAATCAAACTCAACAGATCGATGTAGAATTTTGTCTTGACCAATTTTAATAAAAATCGGACAATTATATATATAGAAACGATCGGTCCAAAAAATTATTTTTCAAAATATCAAAATGAAACTTTTCATATCGATGAAGTATTATGATCTGACCAACTCGACAAAGTTTCATTAAAATCGAACCATATCTTATATTATATATATCGACTATATCTTATAGCTCCAATAGAAACAATCGGTCAAAAAGTGCTTGTATGAAAAACATTTTTGTTTTTTAAAATATCAGAGTCAAACTCAACAGATCGATGTAGAATTATGAACTGTATAATCTAACTAATTTGTATAAAAATCGGTCGACTATATCAATTAGCTGCCATAGGAGCAATCGAGTGGAAAATAAATTTTACTATTTTTTATTCTTGTTTGTCAAGATATCAGCCTAAAACTAACTAAATCAAAATATAAATTTGCCCTAAACTATCTGATAAAGTTTGAATAAAACCAGAAGAAGACCTTTGCAAGGGTATATAGCTTCGGCTTGCCGAATTTCGCCAATTCTTTTTTGTTTTATTTTTATTTCTGCAATGCTGACGTATTAATTAAAGTGTAAATTGCAAAGGAAATTGTTTGCAATGACAATGTCACTCGCTGATGTTGATGTTGATGATCATAATCATCACAATGTTGATTATCATTGAGCAAATTAATGGTAATGTGTAAATTATGATATATTTATGACACATTGAGCATAAGAAATGGATTATGCGTATCATTTTTACTACTTATATTCATGACAGGTTGCATGCCACACAACACATTGGATTGTTATGATATCTGTGTGGTAAAGAAGACTGATTTGTCATCATACCATATTTTGTTAAGAAGATAAATAACAAATTTTGTCATAATAAAATGTATTAAATATATTTTTACGATAACTCTTTGTAAGAGTAATAAAATGTATTAAACATATTTTTACGATAACTCTTTGTAATTTGTGAGTTTGAAATTTTTTTATAATTATCTAATACATTCTTATATTTAATTATCATATGAGTTATGTTAGGGTATATGAATTGATTTCATATTCTGCGAATTTGCTTATAGTTTTTGCAAAAATCTTTGTACAAAGCTAATGTACCCGGCGTGCGTTGCTACGCCCTCCCTCGAAAAAAATATAAAAATAACGTTGAGTACATCTGTTGAGGCGCTAGCGACTTTTTCGGAAAGTTTTCCCAAAATTTTCTTATCTAGAAATTTTCTCCTGGTAATTACAATCAAATGGAAAAAAAAAAAATTTCAAATACCTGTAAATTTTTTGCACCATTTATATATATATTTATATACAAATTAAAATTGATATATATGTATAAATTTAAAATTTTTAGCTTCTATAGTTTTTGAGCTTACAGAGAGTAAACAGAAGAGTTAATGTTCGAGTATGAATATGAACATTTTTATAAAATATTAATTCCATTGTTTATTTAATTTTACATTTAATTTACTTTTTGACTCCGATCTCTATGTGAGCTATCTGGAGAGATTTTTTATAACAATTTGAAATTAAAATTTTGTACATCTTTCTTAGGGATTTTCTGACCCGTAAGAGAGATAGATATAGAAGCTACCCCAAGAGACATCATACCCCCATAGCGTGGTTAAAATTCATCAAAATTTTTATTTTATTATATAATGGCGCTTTGATCATGGTTTTGTTGGGTATAAATAAATATCGCACTTAAGATTTTTTGAAAAATATTTCTATTGAATTAAAATTAAATGAATCAAATTTATATTACCTTTTTGGAAGGGTATAAAAATACCGAAGAGTGGGAGAACAGTTTTGAATAAATAATAAATATTTATTTAAATTAAAACACAACAGCCTTATTAGCTTTTGAATGAATAATACATTTTTATTTAAATTAAAACACAACGACCTTATTAACCCAATTGCAAAATAAACACAAAAAACATTTAAGAATTTTTTTTTTTAATAGAAATATTTTTTCTTGATTGGAAAACTGTTTAATTGTTATGAAATTATTGAAGAGTCAATTTTAATTGAAATTTAAATATTATAAAATTGGAATATTAAGGGAAAAGCTATGAGACCAAAAACCTAGTATTATTAAATCATTATTATCCGCTTTGCCATTTATAAAGAATATTTTCCTCTTTTTCCTGTGTGTTAAATATAGCCTTAGATCGTTTACTAAAAAAAACAATCAATTCCTTTTTATTTACATCTTATATTGCATCAGGAAAATATTCTATTTATCATAGATATAAATAACAAAATTTCCACAAAGATTAATGTGCTCCACTTAAATAGAAATTTACATAATTCTATTTAAATTTATTCCAAGAAAAAAAAATAGAGTCCCTCTACTCTTGAGCTGTTTATTAGAATTCTTTTACAAATTTCTTCATCGTTAACTTTAATTTCAGTATTTGAGGATATATATATATATATTTGCCAATGAAAACACAGTGCTAATAAAATTGCGTAGAGGCTTTTTGCGCGATGAGCAACTTGATTAATTTGTTTGAGTGACAGTAGGCGCGACAGTTGCCATGTTGCATGCCCCAAACTGCCAACAAATCCCAGGCGCAATTTTTTACTAGAGTAAAAATATTAAGGAGTATATATATATAGAGAGAGAGATATACGCGCACACACTTGAGTTTATGGCATTTTATTGGACGGCCTCATAAAGTTTAAAAGATGCGTGTGGAAACTTTTGTTGCCTACTGTCAACGTTTTTTTTATTTATGACTGAGAGCTGACACCGCCACCGACCCACAATCACAACCATTTCAAGCATTTTCCATCACTTTTCACAGTATACTAAAATTTCATTGCATCAATTCAATGTATCTCTATCTATCTATCTTTTTCGCAACTCTGTATTTGTATCTTTTTTTTAAAGTAGAAAGTTTTTATGCCGCTTCGAAAACTTTATAGATAGTTAAGGCTCCTAGGAGAGTTGTAAATGTTCCATCATTTGTTTTCAGCATCATAAATTTTGCAAAAGCAATCGCTGTAAAAACAACAAACATTTTCCAGAAAAAAAAATAAGAAAAATACGCTAATCATTTGGCATGAGTATAGATTTCCTGATGATTTCACTAAAAGCAAAAATATAAAAGAAAAGTTGCTGCAACATAAATGATTAGTATCTAGCTAAGAAAACTGTCTTAAAAAAGTTTTTACACAAAGAATCTAAGCCAAATATTGAGAGATTTTGAAACTATCCAAACAATAAAAATGTTTAAATGCAAAAATTTATGTTAAAGGCAACTTTAAGTCTTAAAAAAAAATTTTTTTAAAAAATTGCATAAAACAAAATTGAACTTCAATTTCTAGTTTATAGTTTTTAGTGCTCCATTAATTTTGTTTATATTTATTTTAATCAAGTAGATAGTTATTTAAAAATAAAATATATATAATACATATATAATAAAAATGTTTAAATGCAAAAATTTATGTAAAAGGCAAATTTGACTCTAAAAAAAATTTAAAAAAAATTATATAAAACAAAATTAAACTTAAATTTTTAGATTATAGGTTTCAGTGCTCAATTAATTTTGCTAACATTTAGTTTAACTTGCATAATCAAGTGCACACTTATTTAAAAATAAAATATATATAATACATATATAATAAAAATGTTTAAATGCAAAAAATGTATGAAAAAGGCAACTTTTGGCAACTAAAAAAAAATTTTTAAAAATTTTCATAAAACCAAATTGAACTTCAATTTCTAGTTTATAGTTTCCAGTGCTCAATTAATTTTGTTTACATTTATTTTAACTTGCATAATCAAGAGGACAGTTATTAAAAAATAAAATATATGTAATACATAAATAATAAAAATGTTTAAATGCTAAAATTTGTGTTAAAGGCAACTTTTGGGAACTAAAAAAAATTTAAAAAAAAATTACATAAAACAAAATTGAACTTCAAATTTTAGTTTTTAGTTTTCAGTGCTCAATTAATTTTGTTTAATTATTTTAACGGGCATAATCAAGTGAACAGCTATAAAAAATATTATATATATATCAAGGAATTCTGTTTTGTTTTTAATCTATTTAAATAAAAGTAAATATTTGTCTGAGAATTTTAACTTTTCAGGCTCTTAAAATGTCAATAGAATTTGTGGGCAAAAGTGCTGTAATTAAATGTGTCAGCAATTGTTTTAATATAAAACAAAAAAAACAAGTTAAAGGACAACAAAAGAATAAACTATATATATATTTATATACACTTTCAAGGTTGAGAGCGAGTTTAGTTTTATTGTCTTTTATTTTATTAGATATTTACGTTGACAACAGTTTTTCTTGTTTGTCTATTTTTTTTTTTTGGTCTGTTAGTTTGACTCTAGTAATTCATCTATTTTTAGTTCTAAGGCGTCAAAAGTTTGATCCATTTTTATGTGACAACCGACGACGACAAGCAATAAAACTGAAGCGACAAAATGTTCTACGGTTTGTCAACAAAAAACCAAAAAAAAAACAAAAATAAATAAATAAAATAAACAAAACATTTTGGCATTGGCAATGACATGAAATCGAAAAACCAAACAAACCAAATGCACAAACAACAAATATAAAAGCAACTAACTAAAGGGCAAGCATTGCGGTTCCATTTGTATACCCTGTAAATGATAAAGTAGCTTACAGAAAGTGTATTATAAAGTTTTTTAAGTGGAGTTGAGAAAAAGAAATTTAAGTTGATTTAACAATTTGGACAATTTGAAAAGCTTTAAAGCTGAAAACCTAAACGACTAAATAACTAATAAATTGCTTAAAAATATATTAGAAAGCTATATTCTTTAATATTTGATTATCGAATAAAACATTTATCGAAACGCTTAAATTTCAAATTTTTTTACATTTTACACGAAATCTGTTTTTCAAGCCAACAATTTTTATTTTACTCCCAAATACTAAGTAGTATTAAACAAAAGTATAGTTAAAAGGAAAAATTGGTGTCAAATATTTCCAAGTAATTGTCACAGTTGTAACTGTTCCCACAACAATAAAAATAATATCTCTCATCTCTAGCAGAAACGGGAACAAATAAAAATAAAAGAAAAAAAAAAAACATCCTTGTAATTGTTGTTGTTGTTGTTAGATTGGCAATGTTCATTCATTGGCCACAAATGTGGATTCCTGTGTAATATACTTACGGCATGAAATTGCTGTTGTTGTCGTCGTCCTGTGAGGACATTCTTATACCACCCTCCCTTCCCCCTGTTGTTGAACTTATCGCCTTTTCCGGCTAATAATAGTTCTTTTTCCGCAACCGAAACAGGGGCGTAGTTTGTTAAAGGAATAAAATATATATTATTCAGCAAAGGCAACTAGTAATCCCTTTTTCTTAGATAAGACTACAATACACAGTATAATAAAAAAATAAAATATTTTATTTTGAATATAACATATTTTATTTTCAAAATAAACAATTTGTTAAATAAAACTCTAAGAAACAGAAGAGAAAATGATAATAAATTAAATTTTATGGGCATAAATTAATGAAAAATAAATCATTTAAGTTTTTAGAAATGTTTCTATAAATTTATTTAATATTATAATAATTAAATGTTCTGTAATTGCAATTAAATTAAAAGTTTCTGCTTCAGCTGACTGAAAGTTATATTTGAGTAAAGTTGACTTTAAAAGTAATTTTTTTATAGGCTTCCAAATTAATTAATAGGTTTATAAAATTAAATATATTTGCTGAATATTAGCTTTGTAATATATGTATATATAACTTCTGTATAGGAAAAAGCGTCCTATAGAATATGCTTCTATAGATATATGTCCACTTTCATTAATTAGTTAATAAACGTTAAAATAATCTATGGAATTGGTTTAGTATAAATTGGGAATTAAAAACATTTCTAAAAAATTCGATGGGTGCAATTGCTGATTTTTCAGAAAAGTATTCGTTTCTATTTTGATTTATTGGATCAATAAAATAAGAAGAAATTTCTTAATTCTTGTTTCAAGGCAAATATTTTATAAATTAATAAAAACAATATAAAAATATTTATTTAATTGAATACATAAATAAATTTGTTAATTGCAGTTTCAAAGACGAAAGCATATTTTTTCAATTGATAAAAAGAATATAAAAAAATTATTTAATTAAATACATAAATCAAATTTTTGAAATAATATAATTTTTTTTTATAATTTTATTGAATATATCTAGAGAGCTACAACAAAAAATGTAAACCTTACGTCGTTTGATATGTTTATATTTTTAAATTGCATAAAGTTGTGAAATTATTAATAGTTTCTATAGTTTAATTTTCTGTGAATATCAACAATGATCGATTGGTCGTTTCATCATCGTTTAGATGGAAAAACAGTCGTTGAAATCGATTAATTTATATATACTTACAATAGCGTTTCTAAAATGTTTGTTTAAATTAAAATAAACCTGTAAATTGATTAATATATATATATATATATTTTACATTCCTAGTAGCTATAAAATAGCGTTTCTGGAATCAACAATTAGATAAATAATCGTTTAAATCGATTTATTTATATTTATTTACATTCCAAGTAGCTATATGATAGCCTAACTGGTAGTTATCGTTTAAATAAAAAAATAATCATATAAATCGATTAATTTTTATTTATTCGCACTTCTAGTAGCTATAAAATAGCGTATCTAAAATCATTAAATAATTGTTTAAATCGATTAATTTATATTAATTTAACGCTTTAAATCTCAATTCATTAGCTTTATAATTAGTTACATTTAAGTTAATATCCCGAACTGTCTTCTATATTTACCTTAAAACTCAAACATTTCAAATTGAAGTCGTTTACTAAAAGTTTATTTTAAAATTGTCCTTGACTTTGTTTTGCATTATTATGTATACACATTGTTGTAGTTCTCGCGGGTTTTAATGAAAATTTTGAAATGCAACTTAATTGCAAAATATCCACAACAATTTTGATATTCCCCCCCCGCCCCCTAGGCATGAATGCGTTTTAAGGATTATCAAGTTTTACATTGGCATTGACAGCGACATCATTGTTTGCCGCTGTCTGTCTCTATCACTGGAAGGATAAATGGGGATTGGAAGGGGCAGGTCCTGTCTGCTCCTGTCTGTCCATTTGAACTGCATGTCTGCAGTTGCTGCTGGAATAGAACACATACTCTCCTGTTTATTCATACATACTAGCTTTCCTGGGTTGTTATCCTTTGCTATTTGCTTCAAACAACAACAATCTGTATTGTTGTGTGTGTTGGTGTGTGTGTGTGTGTGTTTGCACAGTGCTTCGCGTTTCAATCAAATTTGTGCAGTGCATTGCATTGCATATTTGATATCCTTTAAGGTTTAAACTTTTCATATTTCTCGAAGTTCAACCAGAATTTGAACAGAAGTAAAATTTTTAAATATTCCGAATTTTCGGCATAATCTAGGGAAATTATATATTTTTTATAAGTTACTAAACTCAACACCCTGCAATAAATCTAAGTTTGCAGTACAATTATTTTTCTCTAATAAAAATATGCCCAAAGAAATGTAAATAAATAAAATATATAAAATTTATAAATATAAATATTCAGCCTGACAATAAAAAACAACAGATAATCACACTTAAATCAATTAAAATTATAAAAAAAATATTAAAAAAATAATAAATTAATAAACAAAGCAACTTTATAAAATTGATTTACTCAAAAAATGTATATGGAAAAAAAAATTAATTTAATTTACTTTTTTAAAATTTATTTTATAAAATTTGATTTTATTTATTTTTTTTTAACATGATTTTAATTAATAATAAATATTCAGCCGGAAAATAAAAAACAACAGATAATCACACTTAAATCAATTAAAAAAATAAAAAAAAATATTAAAAAAATAATAATAAATAATACTCAATAAATGTGTATATAAAAAAAAGAAATTGATTTTAATTTTTTTTTAAAATTAATTTATTACAAATTGAATTTATTTTTATTGTTTTTTTAACTTGATTTAAATTTTCTTGCTTTATTAACTACAAGATTCCTTAATTTTTTCGTTTAATTTTTGTTTAAAATAAACATATTAACCATTAAAAAATTTACAAAACTTTATATTAAAAGTATTTCGAGAGTTTTTTTTACTCTATATGTAGCTGACATAGAATAAAATGCTTGAAAAATTAGTTTTTGTTAAAAAATCTATTTTGTTTTTCAAGATATTCCAACAAAACTCAACAGCTCAAAATTTTGTTATGAAATTTTGTAAAATTTGCCGATATAAAAACAATATTGTCAAGAAATGATTTTTTTTTATGCAAGAATTAATATTTCTTTTAATTATGTTGTCACTTTGTGTACACAACGCTATTAATTAAAATAAATTATATGTAATTATTATCAAATTTAATTTCTTTTTTTTTTTTTAAATCTGTTTTTGTAATGCTTGTTTGTTAAGTTTGATTTAAGTTGTTAAAAAATAACAGTGAGATTAAATACTAAAATCACAAATATACAATAAAAAAATATAAGTGTGATATTTTTAAAGCCATTAAAATTGATAAAAAAATTATACAACTTGTGTTTATTACTGTGAAGAAATCGAGAGAATATTTCCTTTCGAAAAGTATACTCCATAATGTCTATAAAACTCTCATTATAAGCATTATACAATTTTTGCATTAAATTGCTTATGCTTTTGTTTATTTAAGAGTAACATAAATTATAGTATAAGAATTGTTTAAACAATTTGAGCTGTGATTTTGCAGCTCACAAAGTTACATGAAGTTACTTCATTGTGTAAATGAAGTCTTGGATTTTAGCTTGAGTAAGCTTTGAAATATTTAAATCAATTTTTAATTATTATTATTATAATTATTATTATTAAGAATTTATTGTAAATTTTTTTTGTTTTTTTTTTATATATTTCTCTAAATATAATTTTGAATTTTGAATTGAATTTTGCAGCAAATCTGAGATTATTTTTTGTGGCCACACAGTGCAACTGGGAAAATGCAATTCTGACTCGTCCTTGTCGTCCTTGTTGTGTGTGGTGTTACGTGGCAAATATTATATTACAAGTTGGCTTGCAATTGCTGCAATATATGAGTTGACGCCAACAAAATGCGCTATACATATTTACATAGAGTATTTTGTCTGCTTTTCGACAACAACTGTATGACAATATGGACAATATTTAACAATTTCACACAATTTTAATAAATGTCATGAGTTCTCACGGCGTGCGTTGCTACGCGCCCGCTTCAAAAAAAAAAAAAATAAATAAATAAATAAAATAAAAAAATAAAATGTAATTTTCAAATGCATATTTCACCCACTTTTGTATAAATATTTAACAGCATTTTTTTAGTCTGCCAACCTACAATGTAATAGGAAGTTACAGTAAAAATTTCAGATTTCTAGCGTTAACAGTTTATAGAAAAGTTTATATATAAAGTTAGAGCCTCTCTACTGAATAATATGCACACATTAATCAGACAGTATGAGGGGGAAAATAGTAAATGAGCAGGGGGGATTTCTTACAAATTAGAGCTTGACTTACCTGAAATCCAACCAAGCTCCAGACTTCCTCGTTGGTGGAGAAAACACAAGCAGTTCCCGCACGTCCATGATACTGATAGATTCTCACCGAGTGGGCCAATGCCACGGGTATCGCAGTTGTCACAATTGTTATCCAGGCGCACATGATTGCCCTGTCAAGAGTTTTGAAATATGTTTCGAGTTTAGAGTTGTCAAAGCTTTCACAGAAGCCAAGTGTTTAAATACATGGCAATAAAGGGGATTTTTTATGTTTTCCTTTTGATTTTGTTGTTAAAAACGTTTTGCAGTCATGATTTTTTATTTTAAATTATAATTATGCTTTTTTGTGTATGTTGTGTAAATTTTACAACGATCGGACTATTAATACTGCAGATATTCAAGAAAATATATGTTCGCTTAAGGAAAAAATAAATCCAACATTCAAATTTTTTTTTCATAAAAAAAGGTAAAAAAAAAAAAAAATAAGAAATAAAATAAATAAAAAAAAAAAAAATCCGAATTTTGAAAAATATTGCGTTAGAAATTTCTTTTTATAATTTAATGCAACATTTTTCGTTCAATTTCAAATAATTTATAAGCGATTAATACAATTTAAAAATGTTACAAGAAATTTCTTCTCATAATTTAATACAAAATTTTTCATACAATTTCAAATAATTTCTAAATAAAAAATTCACTTAAAAGATGTTATGATGGCGGATTTAAAAGATATAATATACTTTTATAACTTTATATATAAGATATATTATATTTTTTTTTAGATAAAAATAAACATCTTTAATATTATCAAACTAATTTCATTTATTCAACGCTAGCTCTTCGAAAAATTAATAATCTAGCAATTTGCGTTAAGTGCGAAAATGGAGCCAGAAATGACTTTGCTATATTTTTTTTTTCCGGAAGCTGGAATTGATTTTAAATATTTAGATATTAATTGGTATTAGATATTAATTGGTATCGGATAGTTTTTATTATTTAGTGTCCCTTGTATCTTGTATCTGTTAGCTAAGTACATTTTAACTTACTTTAAATACATTTAACTAATCTTATATATAAAATGTTGAAATTCTAGCTATTTTCGAATATCTCTAAAAATATTCAGGGTCACTTCTCCTTTTAATTTTTTTTTGTTGCCAAATCAGCGACTCATTAATATAAAAATTACCGCTTAGCTATGCGGAATATAAAGTGCTGTTGCCGAGTGTTTTTTTTACTTTTATTTAACAAATTATTTAAAAAATTTTTTTTTTATATTTAAATTGTACTAATGAACAAATAAGCTTTATAAAAGTTTATTATAATAAAATAATCAAAAATAAATATTATTTTATTTAAAAAAAATTTTTTTTTTTAGATTTCCCTTAAAAATTGCGCAAAATTTGCTCGATTTGTACGATAAAAAGTTGCACACAAATGCGTGCAATAAATGCAAAATATTTTGAAGTTCAATAAAGCACAAAGCCTATTTTGGTTTTTGAAATTCAAACTAACTCTAGTTCGAGTACAAGAGGCTAAAACTCACTTAACTTGAAGCAATTATAGAAAGAGAGAGAGAAGGTTTGAGAACTGTATTGTAGCTTAAATTATGGCCTGACCTAGAGTTATATAACAATGGGCCCATTCTCTGACTAAGCCTGGCCCGAATGCAATATAGCTCGAATGTTAGAACGGGACTTCCCCACAAATACACAAACACACAAAAACTAATTGACGTAATTACAAGTAGAAGTCGTTACTTACAGTGTGGCATTGCGTTCGGTGCGAAGGGACATGCTTGTTACGGGATGCACAACGGCCAGGAAGCGATCGAAGGACATCAGGACGAGGGTGTAGACACTGAGCATAAGGATGTAGTTAGATGGACACATCTTGCTTTTGTATATTTGTATTTTCAACTCACCTGCAATGGCATGTGACCACAATCATGTACTGCACAAATTTACACCACAAATTGCCAAACGGCCACTCCGGCAGGACATAGTCCGTGGCCGTGAATGGTACGCAGAAGATGACGAAGAGTATGTCCGAGACGGCCAGGTTTATAATCAATAGATTTGTGGTTGAGCGCATCTGTTGGTTAACGACCACCACTAAAAGGACCAAGTCCGGAAATTGCATATATATATATCGTATATAGTTTGGGAGAGAGACAGAAGGAGGAAGAAAAGACAGGATAAGAGATTGCGTTGAGGTTAAAAGTTCATTAGTTAGATAATTGCCTACAGCATTAGATAATATTATAGACACAATTAAATGCATTCAACCACAACTTTATTGCATATTCTGTTTAAGTTGCCATAAATAAATAATACACTTTAATGGATTATACTAAATGTAGAGTATTCTAGTTATGTTGCTGTTACTTAGTATAAAAGATATTTTACTTTACTTCTTTTGAGAATTTTGGCGATGATTGTTTTTTTTAAATTTTAGAAATAATTTTTGGAGTCACAGAAGTTCAAAATTTCTTATTGCAAAATCCGCAAACTGTTTGTTTATTTTTATTAAAAGGAGTTGCCTTTCTGCCTAAATTCATACTTATTAAATATTTAATCGAATTTTATTTTAATTTTCGATAAACAAAATTTAAAAAAAATAAGTGCTATTGTATGTAAAATTAAAATATTTATAAGTTGAGCTGTTTTTCTTAAAAAACAATATAAATTTGTTAAGTTAACTTTATATACATACGACAACCCTGTGGAGCTTACAATCTAAAATTTAGACTCAAATAATTTTGTTAAATTTTCAATTGTATTTTAATAAAATTTTCGATAAACAAAATTTAAAAATATTAATTGCTATTGTAGGTAAAATAAAAATATTTATGATTTGAGCTTTCATAGATTTAAATACAAAATAAATTTGAAAAGTTAACAATATGTATGTATGACAACCCTGTGTGACTAAAAGCCTAAATATATATGAAAAATTAAAAAAAAAAATTTTTTAAACATAATAAAATATAAAAAATAAAATTATTTAATATAAAGATTTAAAAAAAAAAGTATATATGAAAATAATAGTGAAATATAGATAGTGATAATAATTAAAATTTTTTAATAAATAATAAATCTTTTTACTTTATAGTAAAATATATTATAATAAAAATAATGACATTAGGTTATAAAAAATAATAATAGTCCCTTTTTATTTGTAGTAACTAGTGCCCTTATATACTTATAAATATATAAATATATCAATGCAACTAAAAAAAGCTTTAAAATTATTTAATTTTGGACATTTCCCTTTAATAATAAAAACTTAAAAAAAATGTTGGATAACTTTAAAATTTCGGTTACGATGGAATTTCCCATATGAGGTACTAGTTTAACTAGGATAAAAATACAATCAATTAAATAAATAAATTACATATATATTTAGTGCCTGAAATTAGATTCATTTAGTAGTCAAAGCTTACGGAAGAAAAACTTTATAATTTTTGATAAAACATAACTTTTTCTATACTTTTACTTAAATTAAGAAAAATTTTAAAACGTTTCGATCTATGGGACAGCATTGTTTGTTATTTAAATAAATAAATAACTAAATAAATAAGACTTTTATGTTTTTTTTTTTGCATTAAATTATTTATATCTTTCAAAAGAAAATGTATATAAAAACGACAAAAACTTTAATTTTATTTTATCAAATTAAAAAAATGTCTATAATTAATATTTAACAAAATTATACTAAATACAAAGAAAACAACATACTCGATGTTAAAATAAACTATATCCAACTTAATTATGAATATTTGTTAGAGTATTTTATTTTCGTTAACCACAAAACTACTTAATTCTCTTATTTTCTGGTAAATATTCTGATAACATATAATTTGCTTTGTTTGCACATTGCACAGGCCAGTCCTTAAGTCCATTCATTATGATATTTTGGCTATTGTTCTGTTGCTTTAGCTTTGCCTAATTGGCTATTCGATATTATTTATTATGATTGCATACATATAGTATTTACAATTCGTTCGTATTCATTAATAAGCATATAATGTACATTTCAGCAGATGCTTTGCTTGCATTTACCTGAATGTTAAGCCTTTAATTACTCAAATTTACTTGGTTCACTTGTCGAAATGTTAAAATCATTCAAGGTTTGTGGCAGTAGGTTTTAAGCCATGCTTAAGGAATTGAAAATCATTTGAATAGTGTTAGAATTTTGCTAATTGGCCGAAATGTGTGCAATTTCATAGGCATTTAGCTAAAATCTAAAATCAATTTGAATGCTAAGCTGATTAGGAAATGGTTGAATTTTTTTTGAATTTAATTATTTATATTTTCATTAATTAAATGATGAAATTCCAAAATGTTTGACCTAATTTGTAAGCTAGTTTAAGTCACATTAACCTGCTTTAAATTTGCATAAAGTATAAGTGTAATTGTGAGCTAAAATGTTGCTTAATTAGCCAGAGATATATATTAAAAATGTAAAAGTAAAAAGTAAAAAAATAAATTTTAATTTAAAAAAAAGTGCATGCCAAAAAATTAGCCGAAATATACTAAAAATGTAAAAGTAAATAATATAAAAATATATTTTAATTTTAAAAAAATTTGCAAACAAAAAAAAAAAGCAAGGAAAATTCTCTATGTAGACTCTACGTGGCACACGCACATATGACACACACGAGGCACCCTTACGGTACCCATATTTCTATATAATTGCATAAATTAAAACGATTTTTATTTTTAAACTTATTAAATTTTTTTTAATAACAAAATTTTAATGATATTGTAAATTAACCACTTGAATTGTACATGGCACACATAACTCACATACGAGGCACAACATAAAAGTGGAATTAAGCTTTATTTAGATAGAAAATACCATGCCAAATTTTTCTCTTGTAACTCTTAAAGATTTTAAAAAACTAAGAGTCTATTCGGTTGTATATATACTCTATTTAAGTCATCGCACTGTCTGTTACCTTAATGCGGCAAATTTAATATTTAACAATATAAATTTCAACAACTTTTTCTATTTTATGTGCAACAAAGCAACTTTGACCTGGTGTGTGGGCCAATTCAAAGCTGATCTTTTGGGCACCCTAAAACAAGTTTTATTTTCTTTATGCTGCACTTTCTATGTCTTCACCCAATCTTCCAGCCTATTTCTTCTACTGCAATGTTTCTGCTTTGTAGCGCTCAAGATTTTCCCTCCAATTACGGACACAAAGACGACAAACCCCAGTCCCCATTCTATTTAGAGAGAATGTTGCTGTTGAAACTGGAGCCGCATTGTTTCCAACTAGGTCTTGGGGCTTTGTTGATGCCAACGCTAGCACCTACTGTTCCCACTGCTTGTGATGGTCCTTGTGCTCCTTGTTATACCCTTGAAAATGGGTATTATAGGTTTAATCACGATGTGTGTAATGGCTGGAGGAAGACGTCTCCGAAACAATAAAGTATATATATTTTTGACCAGCTTGACGAGCTGATTCGATATTTAACTAAACTTTATCAAAATCGACGACAAGTCGAAAATGTGTTGTTTCAGCAACATTTTTGTTTTTGGAGATATCTTTATCAAACCTACAAATTCCAAGTTTTATGACACCTTGAATACTCGGATAAAATTTCAGAAAAATCGGTGGACTATATCATATAGCTGTCATAGGAACGATCGGTAAAAAAAATTGTTTTTCAAAATATCGAAACCAAATTTATCAGTTCAATGAATAAATATGCTCTGTACAATCTAACCAAGTTTTATAAAAATTGGAGTACTATATCTTATAGCTCCCATAGGAACAATCGTGTGAAAAAAAAAATTCTTCTATGGAAAACATTTTTGTTTGTCAAGGTATCAAAACCAAATTCACCAGTTCGACGTTTTTTAATGATTCAAACAATCTGGCCAATTTTTTTTAAAAATCGGAGTACTATATCTTATAGGAACAATCGTCTGAAAAATGTATTACTTGAAAAACTTTTTTGTTTTTCAAGATATCTTAACCCAACTGCCAATTCGAAGTTTTATTACGCTCTAAATTATTTTATATAATTTTAACAAAATCGATCAACTATATATTATATAGCTGTCATAGGATCGATCGGTTCAAAAAATTGTTGTTTAGTTATCGAAACCAAAGTCATCAGTTCGATAAATATTTATACTCTGTACAATCTGAGAAAACTTTGATCAAAATCGAACCACTATATCTTATAGCTGCAATAGGAACAATTGGGCAAAATAAGTTCTTCTATGCAAAACATTTTTGATTTTCAAGAGATCAGAACCAAACTCACCAGATCGATTTGTTATTAAAATGTTAGCAATCTGGCCAATTTTTATAAAAATCGAATTACTATATCCAATAGGAACAATCGTTTGAAACATTTTTTGATTGAAAAACTTTTTTGTTTTTCAAGATATATCAACAAATATTGCCAATTCTAAGTTTGAATATTCTCTAAAAAATTTTCTTAAATCTTATGAAAATCGGACAACTATATTCTATAGGAATAATCGGTTGAAAAATTTATTGATTGAAAAACTTTTTTTGTTTTTCAAGATATATTGCCAATTCTAAGTTTGAATATTCCATAAAATTTTATCAAAATCCAAGGCCTATATCAAAAAGCTGCCAAAGAAATGATCAGTTAAATAATAAAATATTTCTCATAGCACCATTGCAAGGGTATATTAGCTTCGGTGTGTCATTTCTCTATTATTCTTCTCTATGCTGTTGTTCCAGACTACAGAGTACAGAGCGAGAGCCACTTGCAATTAGCCAAACAATTTATGTTCCGATGCACAATGGCAGCGCAGTGGGTGCATTTTATAGGGTATGCAACAGTCGTGGGGGAGGGAGGGTTTTGGGTTCTATGTAGCAAAAGCTGTGCGCTCTGGTCGAGAGTGCAAGACGGGAAACTTATGTATGCATGAATGCTGAACGCTTCAATGAATTGATGTGGCATATTGCCAACAAACATTGCAGACATACTCGTTGCAAGCTAACTGTGGGGTAGTTTCGGGGGAGGTAGGTGGTGGTGCTGCGGGGTTGCAGGTCATCGAAAGTGCAGCTTGGTAAACAATATTTGGCCAAAAAGGAAATGTCGCGTCGCAAAGCTATATTAGGAATAAAGCTGCTACAATACACTAAACTAAACATGTATACCCTGTAGAAAATGGGGAAGTTAAGTTTAGAAAATGATAAATGCAATGGTCTTTCTTAGGTGTCTTAAAACTTTGTTAAAGAAAATATACACAATCTATAAATAACTAAATTTACATTATAATGTAGGTTGGATTGCGTTTAAAATTAAATGAAATTAATAATTCCCTTTTCGAGAAATCGAAGGGTATTTTAGTGTTACCGTTTGACAAAAAAGTGTGTTTATTTAGAAATTCTTAAAAATCATTTCTTTGAATCTAAGTTGTTGGTATATATGGTATATATGGTGCTAATCGGTTGTCGTAAAAATAAAAACTAATTTTTTATGTTTAATTTGTTAAAATTCTGTAAAAATTTTATTAATATAGTTAAAACCCTAACTATAATTTTTCCCAGTATAAAATATAATCTTATATTAGTATTAAATGAATCTTACAAGATTTATGCAATTGACAGATATTCAGATTAAAATTAAGACAAGATGCATAGGATGAGCTGGTCGGTTGTCGGGCAGTGTATATCGATATATCGCCACTGGATGGAGAATTTGTTAGATTTCAAATAACTTTAGTTATTTAGGTATTTATTTATTTTTATTTATTTGGTTATATATTTGCTTTATTCTGGGAGCTAGGCTCACTTAGACTTTTATAATGTATTTCGGAGCGAACGGTTGAAAAATGTAAACAAGTATTTGGTCTTTTAGTTTTTTAAAGTATTTTAAAGGCATATTTTGAACATATCGATAGAACTTTAATGGACTTTAATATACAAGATTATATACTATTTGAATATATCGTCAAATTCAATTAAAATTATTGTATGTATACTCCAAAAACTGGTGTAATGTAACTCACAAAAAAATATAATAATTTTTCCAAAAAGGATATAAAGTCGTTTTTAATCCCAAAAGTTACATACATTCTTTATCAGCAGGAAAAGCTGAGTTATTTTTTATCGTTCTGTCTAACTTAATAAAACTTGGCATAAATGTTTCTGTTTAATACAGAGTCTAAAATGATCGAAAACGGACGGATCCGATCACTATATCATATGCATATATATAGTAGCTCTCATAGCTACAATCGGAACCGTACATAATAAATATTTGATTCAAAAAACTTTGCTAAAAGTGTATAATTAAAATATATATAATATCTTTATATATTAGCAATTTTTTCTTGCTTGTCAAGAGTATTTCACAGCTTTTTTTGGTACAGGGTATATATCAGTCTCTAATATGTTTTCTATAAAACTTGCAGTTGTTTTCTTCGCTTTTTATTATTGTTGTTTTTTGACATTTGCTCTTGTTTGGTTTTTGTTGTTGTTGTTGTTGTTACCGCAAATCAATTTCCTTTCAAATATATTTAGCACAGGATGTTGACAGAGGGTGAGGGGAAATAAAGAAAAAAATGGCATCAACAGCAGAGGAGAAATGCTATGTCAAATGTAAGTCACAAATATGAACAATAAAAAAAAAAAAAAAAAAAAAATATATATATATATATATATATATTTAATATGTAGTCAGTTGGCTTGTTTGAACCACAAGTGGCCACGTGTAGCATATGTATGTGCTACAATTTTTATTATTATTATTATTATTGTGTAAGCGAATTTATACTACAAGTATTCTATATACATATATAGTACATATGTATCTACTCATATTCAAGTATTTTGAGTACTTGCTTATTTTGCAGGTGTTTCTCTTACTTTATTAGAAACCTTTTGATAAATATAAGGTCTTATTTTTTTCGTATTTCCATACGTATTGATTTATATTGGAATTTTGTTAAAATGAATTTAAGACAACAAGAAAAAACCTAAGCAGACATTCAATGTAAGCCCAATAATTTTATCTAACAATTTTAAATTAATTGAAATTTAGTTAAAAATGTAAAAAAATAAATTGGTCGAGGGAAAAGTGATAAAAATCTATATCATAATCAATACAAAATATATATTTTAAAAATTTGATATACTAAATATATATTTTTAAAATATATTTCTTAATTTTTTTAAGCCTTTTTTATATTGAAACAAAATATAAAACTTTCAAAAAATTAAGTAGTTATAAAAATGCTATTAGACGATTTTTAGTTTTATTTTTGAGCAGAAAAATAAAATTCAAATTAAATTGATTATTTTTAAGATATTTTTTTTGTTACTAAAAAAAAAAAGATTATTTTTTTATATTTATGTATTTGTGGGCTGCTTAAAGTTTTTATTTTTTAAATTTTGTTTTTAATATAAAAAATGGTTAATAAGGGCGTTATAATACATTGTTAATATATTTTTTTTTATTTATTAAAAATTGTCCTTCTACTCTTCGATACATTTCGTATCTTTATAAGGAAAAATGTAAATAAAAATCAGTAATAAGAAAAGTTTTAATTAGCACTTAGAAAATTAAATTTATTTTATAAAAAAATTCCAAAAAAAAGACTTTATTTTTCATTTATATATTTAAACGCAAATATTTGTTAGTTATTCCCGTAATTAAAGAAAATCATAAAACTGAAAAATACAAAAATTATGAAGGATATAACAAAAGTGAAGAACCACATTGGTGTAGTTCTATTTTTCATATAGTTTGTTTAACAACTTGATTTTTTGATTTAAAAAATCGAACAAAATATTCTATATTTACGGCTCCTGGATATGTGATTTAAATTTATCTGAGTTACAGTGTAATTTAACTTTATTTAAACATAAGTTACATCTATATAATAAATATGGCTAACGAGTTAAATTTAATTAATTCAAAATTCACAAATAACATGAACCGCAAATTCTCCAAGTTTCAAGTTTCTAGCTTTAATATTAGAGTCTAAAAAAAAGCCGATTCTACCCAATGTGCCTTGAAACGGGCATAATATTTTTTTTTTTTTTTTTTTTTTTTTTAAAACAGGCTCAAAAACTGAAAATTCGGTATTTTTATAAATAATATCAATATGATCCGGAACACAAGTTGAAGCCAATCATAATTTCAATCAGTGACATTGAAAAATATACGCATTTCCAAAAGTTTCAACAACAATACGAATTGTTGAATTGCGCAACATTTTCAATATTTATTCAAGCGTCAATAAGCCAGTTAATCAATTAGATTTACAAATCGAAATTTAATATGAAAATAAAAGACATTAACTGAATAAACACACGCATTTGAGACGCATCAATAATGTGTGCTCTCAATATATATATATATATATACTATAGCTGATGTTAAAGCGACATTAAAGCAAAGGAAATTTATATATGGCAAGCTTAAAAAACATGGCTACAAATGTGGCCATATGTGTGGCATATACACACACACACACATGCTTGAGAGGCGCCTGATTATTTGTTTATTTGTTCTCAGTCTGCTCCTGACTCTCTGCATGTGTGTGTGTGTGTGTGTGTGTGTGTGTGTCTGTGTGTAACGTGGCATTAAATAACAACGTTTTTTTTTTTTGCGCTTGAGGAACTTTCTCAGCTTCTATTTTTTCTATTCTATTTTCTTTTTATTATTATTATTTTTATATAAATTTTTTGTGCCGCATGCGCCATAAATTATGCTACACTTTATTATTTTGTAAAGCAAGCAACATAAAACTTTTCCTTCAGCGTAGAGAAATTTAATGGTCCAGCATACTCGTACTCATAGCAGATAGATATTCTTTTAACCTGACCCTTTTCTGACTTTTTTTTTTGGCTTTTTTTTTTACACCGCTTGCCCACAAAATGTCAACCACAATGGTTTTCTTGTTATCGATGTAAATGTATGTGTGTGTTTGTTGTGTGCCTGTGTATATTAATTAATTGATATTGCCTGAAAATGACTGGCAGCCAGAAAAAAAAAAATATATAAAAGACTATCTGACACACAAAAAACCAAATTTTTGCATTATTCTTTGGGCTTGTGTTTGTCACTTATAATCAATTATAAAAGAGTATTTGAGTTATCAAAAGTTTCAAGAAAAAAAAAAGATTTTTTTTTTTGTCAAAAATAATTGCTTTACTTAATCTTTTTGAATAGAAATTTGACAGTTGAATAATTTTGGTAAATTTTTCAACCTGTATAAGCTACAAACCATATTAATGGTATATGGCAAATTTGAATTCTAATTTTCGAATATTGGCGAAAATATTCGTAAAAAGCTAAGGCAAAAAAAAAAATTTATTTTTTAATTTTCTTGTGAATTTTTTTCTCTAGCTTAAAAAAATTCTAAAAGACTTGTATTATTTTCTCTCGGTTAAAAAAAGTCTGGTAGATTTGTTTTTTTTTTTCTCTGTTTCTAAAACAAGAGTCTTCAAAGACTTTTTATCAAATAGTTTATTTTCAAAACTCATTTCGAAAAATCGAGAATAAAAAAAATCAATTTAGATTTTTTTTTGAACATAGAGTAAATAATAATAAGTAACTTTTACTCAATAATATATAATAATTATATAATATAATAAATATAATTTTTACTCAATTTTTGTTAGAGGTTCACAATAAAAGTTTGTAAAAATTATTATTTGGGAACCCATAAAAAAAAGGTCTACAAATTTGTTCGTATATAGGTAATGCATATAATTATTATAATTGCCTTATATATATGACATTTCGGGGCGGGAACGGAAAAAATCATTGTAAAAGTATTTAGTTATGTGCGCTTATTTTTTACTAAAAAAAAAACCATATTAATTCAAATGATTTTCTATGACGCATATTTTGTAATTAAAAATATTTTGATACTCCTTTTTTGTTTTAAAGTATTTATAATGCACTTATGCATATCTTATCTTAATTTAAGATTATTCTGTCCCATTTAAAAACATTTTATTTATTTTTATAAACAATTTAACTTTATTTTATGCCTTCATGTTCATATAAACTATTATCTCAATTCAAGAATATTCTGTGTCATTTAAAAAAATAAATTCCTTTATTTTGCATTAACATTTTAAGTTTATTTTATGTCTTCTATTGCGAGCAGCTTACATTTATTTTTTAATATGATTTTCTTTTTGAAAAGAGATTAAAATTTGTAATTCCTATTTGGGAATTATAAGCGCACATATGTGCAACAAGCAGCGCACTTAAGTATGCAACAATATATTTTTTTTAAAAAAATAATTTACTTGGAATTTGACTTCTCGTTTTTGAGCATTTTTTTCTTTTACAAGTAGTTGAGAAAAGGGAATATAAAATCTAGAATCTAGAATTCTTCATCATTTTGCAACATCAACTCAATCATAAAAATATTTCTAATGTCTGAATTTATTCACATTAAAAATTGCTTCAATTAATTGAAACGTTTGGCAATTTATTCAGTGATTAATTCTGCTAAACGAGTTTATTAAGCGTATAAAATGAAAGCTACAAATTTATTAACTGCATGCAATTTGAAATAATTATAAAAGAGCTCACTTTATTACGCTGCAATTAAATATTTAAGAAGTACAATTGAATTTTTATAATTCCTAAGACTATTTTAATTATGCGCACTAAAATCAATGCGACAGAGTAAAATCATAAAAATATACATATATATTTTTTAAGAGGCAACACATTTGCTTAATAACCTACAGGATTCATTTGAAATGACACATTTTAATGAGAGATAAATTAATTTCAATTAAAATTTAACTATGAACTTTGTGACAGTTGAGGACTTAGTGTGTGTTAGCAGCTGTCCTGTGTCCTGTGTCCATGTGCCTGGGCATTTGTTTTATGAGGCAATTGTCCTGGTTTTTGTCCAGAAACATTTTCTCACTAAGCTGCAAGTCTTTTATAAATGCATAAATAATTGCGCTTTAAGCTCAAGGCGTAGGCATAAATGATACCCATATATATATATATATATACATATATACTACAGGACATGTATATATATATATATAGTCGTTTCGTATATGTTGTGCCAGATAATCGCAAGGACCTTTTGTTCCTTCAAAACAATGCCAGGCTAACTGACGACTCTGTGTCTCTCTGTTATCCAAAAGCAGGACAATTAATTTAAATTTTACGTAAATTTTGTGCATGTTTGTTATGTTGAACACAGCACACACACAAACACACACATCCTGTCTATCTCTCTATGTCTCTATGTCACATGGATATCCGGTCACAAATAATACAACGTGTATGCAAACAATTCCGCAAAAGCCCACCCAACTGAATATATATATGTATATATATATATATATATCTGCCTGAGTTGTTGTGGGTTACCAGCCTCAGATATCGAATAGATTCCTTGAATAATGTCTGGTCACTTTATGCCGCCGGCTGTCACATCATTTGTCGCACAAAAAACCCCAACCTAAACAAATAAACCAATGTCGAATCAAACAACAAAAATCTGCCAACATTTTAGATGGCAAATAAAAGCGTAACATTATTCTATATAGAAGAACAAGTTTATCATGTTTGTCAATTTCTAACATGCATAATTATAATATTGTATATATAATACAATAGAATAGAAAATTTAATTTGATTTTCAGTACAAGCGCTCTTTTCAGCTTCTTTGTTATCCTTTTGTATCCTTTTTTTTGCAATATCAGCCTCAACAAAAAAGGTAAGTTTACTTTATCATCAGCATTATCCTTCTACTGATTCCTAGCATCAGCAAACAAATGTCAATCAATCAATGAGACCAAAGAATTTACCGTGAATATCTTAAGCCAACTAGTAGACAATAAAAAAAATAAAAAAATAATGCAAGCATATTTTAGTTTAGTGTGGCTAACTAAGAGATACCTATAATTTAATGTTTATAAAAAATTTATTACGCAATTTCAAGCACAAAAATAATAAACGAAAAAAATTCCTACATAGCTAAGATTCATATAAATTGTATCAAAATTATGTTTGGTTTTTTTTTTCTATATAATATATATTTTATTTGATATTTTGTATATTTTTAATACCCTTCAAAGTTTATTCAGACGGAAGAACACTGTTTGGGTTCTTTTTTTATGTATAAATCTATGCAAAGCATTTTGTATCCCGCATATTTGATACAAAACCCCAAAATTCTAGTTTTTGAGAGAAAATTGCACAAAAAAAAATTTTTTTTTTTTATTTTTAAATGGGCACGTTTTTATTAAAAATTCTTTATTTCAATCTCTAATAACTTTTGAACGAATTATTTTATTTAATAATGTTTTATAACAAATTGATAGGCAATTTAAATATCATATCAAAATGATAAACTTTTGAAATATTATTAAACTATGTTTGGAGTTATTTTTACTTAGCCAGAGCTACCTTTCTGAAAAATCTAAAATGCATGTTTTTTAGATTATCTCAAAAACGATCCCGACAGCCTATTTTTTTTTTAAATTTTTTTTCAAGAATTTTTTTTATTGTGTTTTATTAAACTAAAAAAAATGGTTAAATAGTTTATAAATTTATATATTTTTTCAAAATATTAAATTATTCAAAAAAATGATTTTTATGATATTGATTATTTTAATACAAGTTTTCAATTGCCCCTCCATTCATATTTCCTTTTTTTTTATTAACACAAGTCTATGATACCCGTTACAGCCATTTTCTTAGTAACAGGGCATCCTTTAGAATCTTAAGCTTGCACAATCCTGAAGAATAGAAGCGGTTATCCTCAAAACTAAACATCTTTGGAAGAGTGTAAATCCTGTTAGCTAATGTTATCAAAGTTCTTGTCATTGTGTTGCCAGATAAATTATTGATAAATCTGCATTGAATGGAACACGCTTAAAACAGAATATATACTACACTTGGCCTTCGGTTATCCTTGGACAGGATAACAAGTGACAATTAAGACAAGGACGAATAGGTTACATGTGCATTTTGAAAAGAATATTTTGTGGTCTGAAGGTTGTAGGGCTGGTCAAAAGAAGTGGGCGTGGCAGTGTGTGTGTAATGGGGTGGTAAAAAAAAAAAAAAATATAAAATAAAAATAAATAAATATATTTATTTATTAATTATTATAATTATTTATTAAAGGATGAGTCGCTTTATTATTATTTTTAGTATTTAATACTAAGAAGAAAAAATCAAAATTTTTTCTGATATTATCAAGGGATATTCAAGATTGATCGCAAAATTGTTAGAATTAATATTTTGATACAAATTTGACATTTTGTAGCTCATATTAAGAGTTCTTTTAGTTTTTTATGCTCAATTTTGTGCATTTAATTGAATTGTGTTCACAGTTTTGTTTTTAGTGTATTAAACATATATGTGTGTGTGCTTATGTGTTTGAGTGTTGCACTGTGTGTTAGTGTGTGTGTGTTTGTGTATAGTATATTGCCAGTTATCAGACAGACATTGCATTGAAAAGTAAAACAATAAAAATTGTACATGGCCCATAAAAATACATAAATATGACGAATCTACGGCAAAGGCAGGCGAGGGGCTGGGAGCGGGGGCTGCCAGGTCATTGTGTGTTTGCGTATGTGTGTGTGTGTGTGAAAGTATTGCCTGGTGCCCATGCCCTTGCCCTTGCCCTTGTCCCCTCCCAAGCCCCACACATGGGCATTGTTTGGCACACGTGCGCACTTATTGTTTTTGTTGCCTGCTTTTAGGCTGGTTATAAATTTTATCACTATCAACGCAGTAAAATACATATTTTGTTTTTTTTTGGGTATGTCGCTTTGTGGATTTGTGTAAATTTGCACAGTGCCACAAATACACACAGACAGACTGACGGGGCGGCAGGACACACAGCATATAAACACACAGAGCACAGAACATTTGCCATATGCTGCTTAAATGTTTTTCCTAGCATACTTTTGTGCGCTTTAGTTTTTATATTCGCACTATGGGGGTTTTGTTCAATTTTCTGGAATGTATTTATTTTTTCGAGTTGTTAACAAAAACTTTGAATGGTAATACATTAAAAATATATAGAACTTTAATGTTACATAGCTATAATTTTTATATTTACATGCACTGTTAAGTTAACAGCTGTTAAAAACAGTTGTTACAAATAAACAGAATTTATTATTGGGGTAAGTAAAGTGCTTTAAATCTTTAAACAATAATTTTTTTGTAATAAAAATTTCAATGGATTTAAATATGTATGACTTGTTGTTTGTGCTGGTAGCTCAGTAGTATAGGGTGTGGGGGTTTATCTGTTGTTTTTGTAAGAAAAAAACTTGCCCGAAAAAAAGGATTTTTTTTTTCAGAAATTTTTACCCCAAGAACTCGATTAATCTTTGTGTTATTATTTTAATCCTGTAAAGTGCTCAAATTCTCCATGGTAACGTAAGTCAGCTTATGTATATATATACATATATACTATATATAAATATATATGAATTGCACCTACGTGCAATTGACAAGCGAAGCTGCAGACTTTCAAGTGTCTATTGAATTTAGCATCCAGCCACTACGATGCTTTGAAATATTGAACTGTAATGCGTTTGAAGAACTCCCCATTTTATGTTTTTCTTACAAGACATATATGTATATATAGAAAAATACATAAACTATACTTTATATTCAGGCTAAAAAAATATTAAAATTAAAGCCTTAAAAGTTCAAATTTAAGTAAAATTTAAAAGTCAACAAACAGGTTTAAATTGTAGTAAAAAAAATATTAAAATTAATTACTTAAAAATATATACTTGAGCAAAGGATAATAGTTGGACAACATTTGGAATTTGAGTTGATTTATGGTTCATCACCAAGAGATTAAAAAACAAGAAATAAAATCTACCTAATAGCTTTGCTATATACTCTAGTCCTTAAAATAAAATAATAAAAAATTTAATTTGATTTATGGTCTTGAATAGAATAGAAATGACTGTCAGATTACGATTTTTCCATTATTTTAGTCAAAAATACCTACAAGAGCGCAATTTGTAGGCTTGAAGTGTTTATAAGAGTTGAACTTTGAAGTATTAAGAACAACTTTGCCAAAGAAGATATTTCATAATACCCAACACGAATAGACTTATCGATCAACGAAAAATTTGATATCTGTGAAAAAATTAACACATAAACGAAAATTTAAAACAAAGATTTATATAAAAACATCGTGATAACGCGAATAACTAATAATGCAGTTCGATTAAAATGAATCCAAATAGGGTGCAACTGTTTCATCTGGGCTTTCTTTCTTTTCGACTTTGCAATGTTGCATGCATCAATTAGAAGCATCTGTGTCAAGTTTCATCAAAATAGACAGAAGTCCATCGCTATATCGACTTAGTTCGTCATGCTGATCGAAAATATATATATATTAGAGGCTTGATTCTGTGACAAAATTATAATAAAATTTTTGCAATATTTCGTTAATCAAACTTGCATTCATGTTGCCCCAAAAAGTAGCAAATACTTATGATTTGTCCTTAATTTTGCAAGCACTGCAAGCAGCACTCAATGATGCTTAGTTAAATGTGTGTGATGTCGGCTGTACACACACACACACACCCACACACACACCCACACACACACACACCTAGTGGCAAATGCCATGGCATTCAAGTGTTGCCTTGCAACGTCTCTAAGTCTCTGTTGCAAAAGTATCTTTTGGGGTTGTGGGGCAAGCTAAGAAAAGCCATTAATGCTATTTTTTTTTTTTTTTTTTTTTTTGGTGTGTGTGTGTGCACACTTGCACCTGTGTGTGTGCAATAGCTGCTCTATCGTGCACTGGCAAAGAAAATCTCAACAGGAATTTTTCTATTTTTTTTTTTGTGGCAGTTGCAACCTTGACTCAAGTCGACGCCTTTGCTAGTCACACCTTCGTATATGAGTGTAAAAGTGTAACATTGCACTACAGTTGCCTCTCGTAACATTACATTGTTGTTACCCTTGCTTTACAACGTTTTTTTTTTAATAGAAAAGGAAAATTGCAACAAAAGTTGCATTGGCTAAAAATAAATGCCATGCAGTCAACCCAACCATAGTTCATAATTCTCATATATTTTAGTTTTTTTTATACTTAGCGTGCCTACAAACCCAAAAGCGGGTATTCTTCGAGTAGAATGTAATAAGATACTAGGAAAAAAGGCAAGTTTCAAAATTAACAGAAATTAAATATGTCTAACAGCTTTTAAATCACAATTTAAAAAATTTATTTAATATTAATTATTTACAAAAAAAATGAGAAATATTGCTTAACAAAAATCCCATGTTACTTTGATAGCATTTAGTTTCATTAAATATATATATATAAATATACATTGAAGTGGTTACAATTATTTATCGGAATGTGTAATATTTTTCAAGATTTTTCAAATAAGTCAAAGAAGTGTCAAAAAAGCTATGTGCGGCTTTGTGGAAAACCAAAAAAAAAAAAAAAAAAAATTGGAGAATTTCTCAAATTGGCGCCCCTAAATATATCAAAAAAAAGTCTATGAAAGTCCAGCACCTTTTTTGCTGTTAATCAGTGTTATAGGTTATAAAATAAAATTTATTTTAAATTGTAAATATTTTATTAGTCTATAAATTGCTTCAGCAACTAAATTTACTTTTCTAATGGTCTTCCAGATGACGAGAAAGCAGTTTAAAAATATTTCTAAGGTGAGACATTTTTTTTTAAATTTAAAAATTTTATATATTTTTTTTAGCTTTTTTAGCTTTTTTTCATTTTTTTTTAAATTTTAAAATTTTATATATATTGCTTTGGCTTTTTTCAGAGGTGTGTCTGCATTTTGAGCATAACCAATTAGAAAAAGCTTTTTTTACGCTTCCTAAAAACTAATGAATACATATATTAATAATATTTTATAAATGTATTTTTATATATTAATAATTTAAATTTTAAGCTTCCCATAAAGCGTGGTTGTACTTTAATGTTTAAAAAGACATGTTATAGTCCATTAAAAGGTCTGATTCTTGACAATAATAATAATAATAAAAACAAAATAAAAAATAGTTTATTATATAATTAATTCTGTACAGGGTGTTTCGCTGTCGGATATTTAGGACTATGATAATCCTACTTATTTGTTACGTGCGTAGGTTTGTCTTTGAGTTGCTGAAACCGCTTTTTTATTATATTTCTTACACATTTAGAGGATTCGACAGTGGCTAAAAAATCATAACTAATGTCAAAATACTTAAGTGATTTAATAATAATCAGAATCGTAAAAATCTTAGCTTTTAAACTCAACAAAAATTAGCAAAAAAAAGCATTAAATTCACAGTTTAAAAAACTTTTTAATTACGCTAAAATTAATTTTAAAGCAACTTCAACTTTCGTTGTAAACCAATGTAAATTAAATATATTGCATTTGACTGTAGTACAAAAAAAAAAAAAACAAAAAAATATAGAAGCGAAATGAGAAAATTGCGTTTGAATTCAGTTTGTTCGTTGGCTATAAATAAGATGAATGCTATTTGTTTGTTTATATAGATCCCAAAAATGCTTTCATTTGCACACTCTGTGCGCTAAGGATAAAGTTAGTTCGTGTAGCCTTCAGCATCAGGAAGAAATAAAAAAAAAAAAAAGCAATATGCAGCTGGTAGCTGCGTGAAATTGCCGCTTGAAGTTGCCACTTTGTGTGGCAGACCACGGGCAGAGAAAGTGTTTTTTTTTTAGTTGGATTTTTGTTGTTGTTGTTTTTTTTACTATTTTTTTTATTATTTTTTTTTAAAATAAAGTACAAGACGCCCTAGCGCCCCAGCGAGAAGTCAAAAGTTATTTTCATTTGCCTTGCAAGCTTCTTAGTTGCCAGCTTGCCACCTGCCACATGCCACATGCCACCGGCCACCCATTTGACTAGCTGAGGGCTACTTTACTTGGCTCAACGCTGTGTGGCATTTTGATAAATGATTTGTAAATGAACATGTGAGTTTTATTACAAATTATGAGTAGAGATATGCACCTTGCCATCTAATCCTGTCTGCCACATAATCGTCATATTTAAAAAAAAAAAAGAAGAATGTTGCAAGTGTATTTATGGCTTATGCAAAGATAAATAATGTGTCAAAAATGTCAGGCTATGTACTTAAGTAACTAAGTAATATCAACATCAATGTCTGCACTTGACTTGGGCCACTCGAACCACTTTAATTGATGCCTTTGCTCTGCATTTTATGGCAAACTTTGCACAGTGCGTGCATTAGTATGGGTGAGCTTTTGAAAGCTCTGCATTTGCGTTTATGCAAATAAAGCTCCGCTCAAAGGTATGTTGATTTATGCGTGAGCATCGTGTGTGTATTAAAGCTGCAGTACAAAGTTTAACTTTTGCATTAATGAGCTCATAAATTTACATAGACATTTTATGCTCGAATTTAAACTTGGGTCGAACTAGTAAAAATAAAGATTTTGCATCAATTTTATGTATTTATAATTTAATAAATTTAATATTAATATTTAATAAATTTAATAATAAAATAAAATATATAAATTATTTATTAGAAAAACAGAATATTAATACAATTTTTTGAAAGTATTTTATATATTTATAATTTAACAAATAAATTTAGTATTAAAATAAAACATACAATTTATTTATTATAACAACAAAATATTAATAAAATTTTTTTGAAAATATCTAAATAAAAATTTAAAAAATGTATAAAAAGTTTTCTTTTATCAAAATACCTTTATAACATTAAGTTGCCTATTTAAAGTTTTCTTCTGAAAAATATCTATATGATATTAAAAAATTCCTATTTATAATTAAACAAATAAATTTAGTATTAAAATAAATATATACAATTTAGTTATTATGAAAATAAATATTAATAAAATTTTTTTTTAAAGTATCTTGATAAATATTTAAAAAAATGTACTTAACATTTTTTTTTTATTAAAATATACAAAAAACATAAAACTGATCATTTAAAATTTTTTAATGAGAAATATGTAAATATCTATATAAAATTTAAATTTTTTTAATAAAAAATATCTATATATTTAATATTAAAAAAATATTTTTTTTTTTTTTTTTTAATATTTCTAAACTGTAAATAAAATTAAAATGTACTTATTTATGAGTACAAAATGTTCATCATAATTTTAAGAATACCAAATTTTAATTATAAATAATATATATCTGAGTATTAACTATATTTTTATATATAAGTATAACAATTTAAATAAAAAAATTTGCCACCTAAAAATCATTACAAAAAAACAGTAAAAAAAATCGAATTTTTAATTTTATATCTAACGATGCTTTTGATTTATATATTTATATAAATATACAATAAATTATTATATATTTATATATAGGTGATAATCTAGGACTTAATATATATATATTTGATCTTTAATATCCAAAATGCTTTAAATAAATATTTGGCATTGTTTTTATGCTAATTTAAAAACTCCAAAACACAAATCCAGACTTGATCAAAAAGGCAAACACATTGAATGTGTTAGATATAATCCCATAATTTATGTGTGTATTTGCCAAAAAACGACATCTGTCGAAAGCCCTCGCATATATATATATATATATATATATATATAAAACACAAAACTACAAACCAAACTAAATATTGTACAAATACAAGCAATGTGACAGGCAATTTACAAAAGTTTAACAAAACAAGCCACAATAGAAAATAAATAAAATAAAAGGCATATTAGCGACTAGAAAATACCCTAAAAGTTTGTTGAAAGCTGAGAAAATTTAGAAAAAAAATTTTTTTTTTGGGATTTTTTGTGAGTAAGTTTAGCTATATTTTAAATTATAAACTAACAGCTAGACAATCAATTTTAAAATTCACATTTTTTTAGTTGACCAACAGTTGATTAGGATACCATAAAATATATAAAAATCAAACAAAATATGTTTCGACATCTGTCAACAAGAATTTGTGTCCAAAAAAAAAAAAAAAAAAAATGTAAAAAATTCCCAAAATATGATTTTGCGGCTTAATTGTAATTTATGTTTTACATGAAATTTTTTTTTTGTTTTTTTTTTTTGGGCGCATGTCAGACAACAAAATCTGCATTGACTCATTGCCACTTCAATTTGTATTGGCCCATGTCACATTTTGTTGCAAACTTCTTTTTTTTTTGTGTTGACATAGAGCGCAACAGACACACAAAGGACGAAGGATGTTGCACAGAAAGCCGAAAAAAAACAACAGAAAAAATAAGAAAAGAAAAGAAAAATAAAAACCAAAACAGAGACATGTCTCAAATGATGTTCGCCGGGTGGGTTTGCAGAAGCGGAAAGGGGGGGCGGCAACAAATTTGTAGCTGCCACATGGAAAATCGTGTTATAAATTTGTAATTGGCCACTCAAGTGTGCAGATGAACGTGGCCGAGAGAGTTTTCAGTTTCAGTTTACAGCATTTCCCATGTTTGCCTTTTGGGCAATACGAGCTTAATCCCCTTTCGTGACTTAAGCCTCAGCCGGGGCTGGCAATTTGATTTACCTCGTTCCTGCCACACGACAAGCTTCACATGCAACACAGGACGCACAATTTTTTTCCATCATGTTTTATGCCCAAATAGGGTATTCTTAAAACTAAAGAGCTTTTGGAGGGATTGGGCTTTAATTATAATTAATAAAATATTTATAAAATATATAAATATTCATTTTTGAGTTCTTTATATATCAATCAGAAATAATATATTTTTTTTAAATAATATAAAATAAAACACAAAAATAATCTTTATTTAATGAGTTTATTTCTTTGCTTAAAAAAATAAAGCATAAAATATTCGTATGATTTTTTAATAGTTAAATGTGACAATATTCTTCTTTATTCTCAACATCAAAACCAAGTGACTTGTGTATACATTATTGGGCCCCTTTAAAATCTTAATTTAAAAAAATAGAATTAAAAAAAATATCACCTTTTTTTTCAACATTTTTAAGTACAAGAACATTGTTTTCTTTCAGCGTCGTTTAGAAAAATATCAAACATATAAAATTTTTAAAGGATTTCAGTGTTTATTTAGAGCAACAAATTTTTACTTAATTGTGCCTAAGTTTTATTTAAAACTCAATAAATAAAAGCAAAATGCGGCAATGTATGTATTTATTCACAAATAAACGCATTATTTTTAAAATCATTAAAAGCGTGACAATATTTTTCTTTTAATGTCTTTTATTTTTTATCACTGAGTAAAACATTAAGCTTGCAAAAAAAAAATAAGAATTGGAAAATTTTTACTTTGAGCAACAAAATTTTACTCAATTAATATTAATTATTTCAGAGCTATATTTTTTATTAGTTAAAAAATTATTTTTATTGCCTCAGTACATAAATGCAAAATGTGACAGGATTTGTATTTATTCTCAATAAATAAACCAAGATGAGCCAAAAAAAAAATGATATTCAAAATCTAAATTAAATTAAAACAAATACACATTTTCAAAATTTATTAAATATTTGAAAATATTTTTTGTGGAATGTTTTCTTAATTTATTTCATTGACAAAATATTTTATTTAACTTTAAAAAAAAATTGAATGATTTTTAGTTTTTTTTTTATTGAGTAATAAATTTTTACTGAATTAATAACGATTATTTCAGATTTTTTGCCTAAGCTTTATTTAAAACTTTGTAAATAATAGCAAAATGTGGAAAGATATTTATTTTCAATAAATAAACCAAAAGGAATAAAAAATAAAATTTATATCAAAATCTCCAATAAATTTATAAAAAGATGACAAATTTTTTCAAATTTTATTAGTTACAATTTTAGCTAGGTTTCAATTTATTATTTCATTGAGAAAATATACAATAAAGCTTTTGCAGTTAAAATTTTATTTAGGCTTCAATTCTTTATTTTATTGAGAAAATATGCAATAAAACTTTCGACAAAAACTTGGATTATTTTCAGTTTAATTTTAAAGTAAGAAATGTGCAATCAATTAATAACGATTAATTAAATAATTATTTATTATTTAATTTAAAGCTCACGAAATTAGAAATGATATCCCAATTTATATGAAAGATTTCTTAAAAATAAACATTGATTTGCAATTTAAAAAATTTAAATAAATTGCGATTTATGTTCTCTGATATAAATGCTTTTATTTAAAGTGTTCACCTAAATGGCTGGGTATGTCTGGGTTCATCATTTAGCCAAGTATTTTCTGCAATGCACTTTAACCCAAAAAAAAGAAGTAAAATAAAAAACAAACCAAAAATTAACTTAAGCGTTGAACCTTGGACAGATGTAATGCAATTTTGGGTGTCTCAATCTGATTTATGCCTTCAGCCTCAATGGACTTTTAACTGAATTGGGCGTGAGAACGTGAATGTTGTAATTTTATGTTTGTTTTATGACAACAGACTTTCAATATATATTTTTAGTATACAAAATTAATTCATAGATCCGAATCGACAATAAAATTTATGCATTCAATGTTCAATTGCATCTAAATATTAAATATACTTAATATGCAGTTTTCATGTAGAGAAACTTGATGCTGCGGCTTGTTAACATTTTCCAAGAATTTCTGATTGCAATTTGTGGGCTTTGGCTTGGCTGCAAAGTGCAACATCAAAATGATTGGTTGCCACAGAGTCATGCGGATTTTGTTGACATACAATACATATGATTTCCAGGAATTGTTTACGCTTACAAGATGCCAAAGCTCTATATATGCACAGATTTTCATATGAAAAGCCGCTGATTTGCGTATTTGTCAGGTAATTTAATGTGCATAGTTATTGGGAAGTCATGTGAACAAATTTTAATTTAAATAGTCATCAAATTATAGAATTATCGAGAAAATACAGCTTGCTAATAAATACACAAATAAATACCAAGAATTTTAATTTACGTTGCGGCATATATTAATTATAATTAATTTTTAGCAAAAGCTGCAAATTTTCTCTTTAATATAAAAATTGAATGACATTTTACAAAATTACATTTATTTAATGGTAAAAAATTTTGTGTTAATATCGTGAAAAAAAATGAAACAAATTTTATTATGTTTTAAGCTGGACAAATAAATGTATGGAAAAAGTAATGTGTAGTGATGTTTTAAAGTCCACAACTAAAGTCTTTGAGTGATTTAATCGTTCTAAGAACTTAAAAATTAATTTATTTGGAAAATGTTAAATAATTAAATATCTTAAGCCGACAAATTGATATGCATAAATTTATTACAGCAGCTCTAAGCACTTTTAAATGCTTTTGTAATCCAAAATTATAGAAATTCTACCTGAATATTAAGCTGCATAGAGAACTCTTAATGAGCTTGTGCATATTTAAAAAAAATAAAATATATGACAAATTGATTAAACACCGTAATTCGCCAAAATAACAAGATGCGACTTTCTATGAAAAAAAAGGTTTTATGAAGATATTTCAGCTATTCAGTTAGCTATAATTATTAAAAAAAATCTAAAAACTTATTTTTTAATTGCGTTTATATTTTTGTTGAGTTAAATAAATCTTATTAAAATTTAAAAAAATGTTCTACAAAGCAAATAATAAGGCTGTCAGAGTTATGAGCTAGGTTATTTTTTCTCGTGTCTTTTTGCTAATTGCTGAATAACTTTCAAATTCATTGTACGATTTGGACAAACTTATACATAAAATATTCTTAAATGAACTATCTAACATATAAAATCTTAAGAAGCATTAAAACAAATTTTTTAAAATTTTTAAAAGAGCAAGAAAAATTCAGCAATTTATAAAATATGCAAAAAATAAAGTTCACTTTTTTTCAATTTTGAGGGCATATAATTCCTTTAAATCTTATTCGATTCGCATAAACGTCATACCGTTAGAAAGAGAATACAATAATTGAAATGTGGTTAACTTTTTTAGATTAAATAAGGTCTGATGTAGATATGAACAAATAAATCGAAATAGTGCCAAAAAGCCTAGCTATTTGTGGTTTTCTCGAAAACCATTTCTTAAAAAAAAAAAATGGCTTGCATTTTTGAAATCAGCGCTACAAAATATATATTTTTAAAAGTCTATGAAAGCCCAGCTATCTTGAATAAAATATATTTTGTAAACTTGTGCAATTCAAAGTGTTTGTTTTTTTTTATATCTTAAAATTTAACGACGTTATTTAATTGTCAATTGTAATTTTGGCAGTAAAAATATATCTATAGAAAAAAGCAAGGATATTAAAATAAGAGTTCTGAGTTCAAGAAATTTTAACTTGTATTTTTCGATCAAAAAATTAAATTGTAAAATGAAAATTAAATTTCAATTTTATAAATTTTATTAACAATTTATATTTTCGGCTTAAAAATAGAGGTTTTGCCAATTTTAAAGAAAAAACTCCTTAGCTAATTCTTACTCATGATTAATATATATATATTAAATTATAAGTGTTGCAATTCCTGGGAAAAAGATTAAACTTTATAAGAATGTAGTTAGTATGGAAATTGGAGTAGTAAGTAATTTGTATGCTTTCTATAATATATCTATATATATAATGTACAATTTACAATTTTATGATTATTTTCGCACTATTTGCTAGTAAAATGTAAACATTTAAAAGCACTTTTTATAATCAAGTATTTTTCCATTTTTATTTGACATAAATGTGGAAAATGCAAAAAAAAAAATAAGTGCTCAAACGTAATGTTGCAATTTGCTGGCTGTTTTTTTTTTGCACTCACATTTCATGCATATAAAAATTCAATTAGTATCAGTTTTTTTTTTTTATTTTTTTTTCTTTCTCTTAGGAAGTTGGCAATGGATATAAAACGTTGTGCGTGCCACGTTATGGATGGAATATTAAAACCAGTTAATGCAAGGCTTGCAAGCATTATTTGCAATTATTACGCATAATTTGCCAAAAGCCAACGACCATTCTGGCTATCGACCAGAGTTTCGCTAATGTAACGACCAAAGCGAACAGTGTGGCAAATTGAAATAAAAGGAAAAAAAAAAAAATACAGGGTATAAAAAGTAATATCATTTTGCAAAAACTACTAACAATAAAAAAAAAACATTTTATTTAACCACTAGCCAACAGATAATCACAAAATGTGGTAAGAAAAACCATTGCGTGTTCAACGTACTATAATTCTCAACTGGTTATAACATATAAATGACCTAGTGTCTCAACAATTTCTTTATATTTAGGCTTAGTATTAGTTTCTAATACTACCTCATATCTTATTTTATTTTATTTATTTTTCTTTGGTATTTTTTCGTGATGCCAAAATGTTACCCGAGGCATTAGATTTTTTTTCTCATTATTATATTCTTTTTACAGTTTGGTTTGCATCGTTTTGATTGAAGAAATAATTAAAAAAACCAATTCGATTTGTTTTTGATATTTTGTACTAAAAATAGATTCAAGCAGCCTTCTCTAGCTTCTAAATTTTTTTGCTAAAAAAAAGTGCAGAAATGCAAATGCACTGCACAATGGGAAATTATACATATTTTCTAAAATTAATTAATAGCTCGAAAACTAATCGAGCTATTGGGTTATAATTTTTTTTTGGTAAACACTATAAATGTAAAAAAAAAGAAAAAAAAATGTTCAATATATTTATTTCTTCTCCTATGTAGTAAAAGTGCGAATGTGCAAAAAAGGCAAAAATGTAGCAAATTTTTAATTTACAAAAACAAGCGACAAAAACGTACTATATCAACAACATAAAACTACTTATATAAAGTAGAAACCACACTCTTAATATTTAATAATAATAAGCAACATAAAAGCTTGATAGATTCATAATAAACTACTATCAGAATTTTGTTAACATACTTGAAAAAATTAATTAATTTCTGGCATAGGCAATATACTAAATATAATCTAATTAAATTTAATCAAATTCCGAAGGCTCCCATTGGACAGTTCGTTTGAATATTGACAATTTTTATAGAAGATCTTTGGGAATATTGCGTCGGCATTTTTTCTTGTTTTATCTTTTGCTTTTTGTATTTATGTTATTTATTTTCAGTATTTTGTGCAATTTTTTTCTAGTTTTCTTATTATTGTTAATTCCAGCAACCTGCTCAACAATTCAAATTAAATATAATGCCCGACGGGCAGGGTAGATCGACTCGGTTATTAATGTTTACCAAGAATAAACTCAGAGATATGCAGTGATATTTTCTTAAGTAACATTAAACAAACAATTTTTTTTAAATATTATATATGGGCAGTCGAAATAAATATTTTATTTGCGTTAAATCAATTCTAAAATGCGATTATTACTTTAAAACACACCATGGATATTTAAGTAACGTCACGTCACCTACTAAGGTTTGTTTAAAAAAAACAGGAAATTATTTTTTAATAAAAATGCCTGCAAAATTAACTTGCATCATTCCAAATCATATTAAAAAAAAGTTTTATACAAAAAGACTTGCACACTTTGCAGAGTTTTACGCTTTTACAACTTCATCGAAGTCGCCTTTTTTTTTTGTAACGTCACGTCATCGCTTATTTTTGCTTATATATTTTAATCGCAAAGGTCAAATGTTTTCATCTCTTTTAGTTAATATAGTCCAACTGAATTGCTACTCAGATATAAAAAAAAACTTTTTAAAAATTTAAATTTTTTTCCTTTTTTTTTTCTCACATTTATGCGTACGATTGTCACGTAACGTCATTGTGGAAATGCCCATATGAGTAAATTTATTTTTAGAAGACTTAAAAATGACTTTAATTGAATTTCACAATAAAAATGCAATTTTTTCTTCCAAATGAACAATGTTAATTTGCTATTAAATAATTAATTTAATTTTTTTATTAAATTTTATTTTAAAAATGTGACTTCTTTCAATAGAATTTCGCTGAGTGTATATATACATTATAAAATTTTTTTAATAATTTTTGTCCGCTTGTTATATAGACGCGTGACACTGTGCCTTGGCTTTATGGGGGGCAGCCTCTGTGGTCGTTAAGAGATTGGGCAGGAAAAAACAAATAGGGCGGCGAGTGGGGTGTGTGTGTGGGGCAAAAGCAGTTAAATGGACATACAAAATTGTTACTTAAACTTACCCAATATGACCAGAGCATTGCCCACGAGTCCGGCGAATCCAATAATGCCAAAAAAGACAGGAACAATGATGGATACAACACGTTCCAATGGCCAAATGTCTCCATCTCTTTCCAGATCCATATCCAGCAAATTATCTGATGGCAATGTGCTATAGTTGTTGCTGCTGTTGCTATTGTTGTCAATTTTATAGTTGTTGTATTTGTTGTAATTGTTGTTGTTGTTGTTTTTATTGTTGTTGTTGTTGTTGCCAACATTGTTGCATTCGGCTGGAGTCATCCAATCGGCACAGTCAAGGGCCAATGCTCCTGGATATCCATTTGGCCAGAAGCTAATTAGCACTGTCAGGGTCAGCGCCATGATTCGAAGGCGTTGGCTGACGCCCATTGCCACGCCCACAATTTTTAATACAAAAAAAAAATTATATATAAATATATATATATATGTGTATATATATATTAATTATGCTTTTAAATGTTGTTGTTTTTTGTGTGTTGAATACAGCTTTCGTTGCTTTTCGATTAGAAATTTGAGTTTCTTTTTGTTGTTTTTTTTTATATTTGAGTTTTTACATATTTTCAGCACACACACAAACGACCACGCCCCTTTGCCCGCCTTATATTTGCATTTTAGTAATTTCACAATTCAAAAACGTATTGGTTGGGCTGAACGGGTTGGCTCGGTAGCTGGTCTCTTGTGGTCGGGCTGGTGTCGAGTGTTTTATTTGTCCGCTGACCGTGAATATTGTTGTTGTTGTGCCTGTAAAATATGCGAAAAAGCGAAAATTTATTTTTTAGAAAAATATTTTGTGAAAATAGTTCTATTTATAGTTATACCCGTAGTTAAAGTTATATAAATAAAAATGGATGCCTGAAAAATAATATATATGTATATAATAATGCTAGTTAAAATTGTACTTTAAAGTGTTTTCATATTTTTATGCCCTTGGCTTTATCTTTGAGCTATCTTGATGAAAGTCGGCACAGATAAAGCTTGATAATCTATATAGTTTGTATGTTAAAATCAAACCGATCGGAACACTATATCATATAGCTATAGAGGAAAAATCGAAGATACCTAATTTTCAAGAAAAGTGTTTGTATGGAAAACTTTTTTGTTTTTCAAGATATCAAAACCAAAATTGGCAAATCGATGTAGGATTACGATTTACAATCATTGTACAATCAGACTAAGTTTAAATAAAATCGGACCACTATATCTTATAGCTTCCATAGGAACAATCGGTCGAAAATGAGTTTTTCTATGCAAAAGTATTTTAAATTTTCTTAGAAGGATATATAAGCAAGGATTTATAGCTTCGGCATGCTGAAGATAGCCGTTTCTGTCTTGTTGTTTTAGTATTTGGTACACTTTCCAAAATTTGGAAATTAGCTTGTATACTGGCGAATTTATTTTTATCATTTAATTAAATCAATTGGAAAGGTTTTTCAGGAATATTGGTCTGAAACTTAAAGCATCACATAAAATATTTGTTTTTTTTTTCAATAACAATTTCTGGTTGTCAGTTTTTAATTTGCAAAAACCAAGCTACAAAAGTGTACTATATTAACAACACAAAACTACTTATATGAAGTAGAAACCACACCTTTTAATATATTTTGGTATGCATTATAAAAACTTGATAAAATCATAATAAATTACCATCAGAAGTTTGTTAGCAAACTTAAAAAAATGAATGAAATTCTGGCATTAAAAAATTCAATTATATTTAATCAAATTCTGAAGTCTCCCAGATCGGTTGAATATTGCAATTTTTTATAGAAGCCTTCTGAGTTTATTGCTTCAGCATTTTTTTCTTGTTTTATCGTGTTCTTCTTTATTTATGTTATTTATATTCTGTATTTTATGAAATTCTTTTCTAGTTTTCTTATTATTGTTAATTCCAGCTACCTGCACAACAATTCAAATTAAATATAATGCCAGGCGGGCAGGGTTGACCGACTCGGTTATAAATGATTACCAAGAATAAACTCAGAAAAATGCACTGATATTTTCTTAAGCAATATTAAGCAAACAATTTTTTTAAAATATTAAATATGGGCAGTCGAAATAAATGTTTTATTTGCATTGTACACTGACGAATTTATTTTTATCATTTAATAAAAAGGAAAAGGTTTTTCTGGTATATTGGTCTGAAACTTAAAGCATCACATAAAATATTTGTTTTTTTCCATAACAATTTCTGGTTGTCAGTCCATCATTGCTCAATGGAAATAAGTTGCTTTGATTAAGTCGTCAACTCTAGAAAATTAATTTTCTTTATTGAAAATTTATGGATTTTTTTTTTTAACTTCTTGTACGTTTTAAATGCTTAACAAAAAGGTGGAGGGAATATAACAATGTTTTTTCTCATTTATTTTGTCAATCGTTAAATCACTTAAATATTAGGTTGATATAGTTAAAAATAATTTTAAAATAGAATTTTCTTATTATTTAATAGCACCCAGAATACTTTTTTTTACACTTATATTAAGAATTTTTGGCTCATTTAAAGAACTTTTGAGGTTAATTGCAATTTAAATTCGGCGTGTGCTTAAAATCGCAGCTTAAATTCTAAGTAATACATATTTTAAAATAAAAACTATTTTTATTAATTTTTTTTAATATATTTAAAATGATCTTAATTTTTTTTTGTATTTATATTTTAGGATACTAAATACTAGAGATCTTCTCCTAATCAGACTATTATTTTAACTAATAATTTCTTTTAGATACAGGCATGTATAACAAACTGAGAATAAATTTTTATAAATATTTATATTATTTTTTTTTATATATATTTTTCCACTCTGCACACTGTTTTGCTTCATGGAAAATATTATGCAAAATTTATTTGATTTGATTTGATGCCGCAACGCAATGCGGTCAGGCATAATATTGCCAAAAGGACTCGACAAGGCAAAACTTCATTACATTTGCATACTTCAATAAGCACGAAAGAGAAAGTGTTCAATTTTTCATATTCATTGCGCATACGCCGCGTGTCGCTCATCAATTAGCCATGAAAGGACACTCTCAATTTAAGTAGGATATGGCGATTTTTGTAATGCTATTACAGTTACAGACATGTCCATTCATGTATGTATTAAGTACTCTTTATATGCTGTTGTCATGAGTCTAGCTAAAAGAGCGAATGAATGAATGCGTTGACAGTTGGCTTAAGCTGTCAATTAACATATTATTAAGCGAGACTCATAAAAAGAAATGACACACGTGAGACAAGTGACAGACAGACAGAAAGACAGACAGACAGACAGACAGCCAATTGACAAACGACGACATCGTTCTGACACATAATTGAGAATAACTCAATTCAGTTTTTTTTGCAAACGCTACTTGGAATAATTTCTCAGCAATATCTCAGCAATTTCTCAATAATTTCTCGAAAATTTCGCAAAATTTTTTTTTTTTTTGTATAAGAAAATTTTCATTTTATTTTTAATGCAGATCTTCAAATTAGAAGTTGATATGTAAATATTTAAAAGATAAAAGTTTAATTTATTTTTTTAAGTTTTTTCTTTTCTTAAAATTCTTTCTTTATAAAATCAGTTTTAATGGTAATCTTCAAATTAATTTATTGGTATGTTAATTTTTTTAAGATAAACATTTATACATTTCTATGAAATACTTTTTATTTATGCAGCTTAAACAAAAAAAAAAATAAATAACATTACAACAATTTACGACCAAACTAAAATTATTTTCTTTTAAATTGCTGAAACCATAAATGGATAATTTTATTTAGTAAATAGATAAATCATTTTTTTTTTTTTAGAAAGATTTATTTGAAAACTTTGAGAATTTTCTTATCTAGCTAAGTTTATTATAAATTGTCAAGCATTTCTCCGAAAATTCTCATAGTGTTCTTTCTTTTTGTATTAGAAAATATATATATATGGACAAATTTAAATTAGGAAATTGATATGTTAATATTTATAAGATAAACCTTTATATATTTTCATTAAATACTTTTTAGTACAAATTAAATTACTTAAATTTAATTCTTTTAAATTGCTAAAACCATAAAAGGCAATTATTATTTATTTAGTTATTTTTTTTTTTAGTAAATAAACAAATAAATATTTTTTTAGAAAGTTTCATTGAATTCTTTGAGAGTTTTCCTGTCTAGCTTAGTTTATTTTTAATTGTAAAGAAATAATTCTCAAAATGTTCTTTCAATGTCAACAATTTCTCCAAAAATTCTCAAAGTGTTCTTTCTTTTTGTATTAGAAAATTCATATATTAGTTTCAATGGAGAATTCTAAATTAAGAAGAAAATATTTTAAATTATGCAAATTAATAAAATGAAGTAATCGACGTTTTAAATTTAAAATTAAAATATTTTAAATTGCTTAAACCAATTAGCAATTAGTAAATATTTTTCATTTATAAAAATTCCTTGGGGAATTTGAAAATTTCTCTGTCTAGGTTAGTTTCTTTTAAATTGTTAAAGTCATAAAAAGCAATTATTATTTAGCAAATAAATACATTTATTTTTTTAATATTTTTGTTAGAGATATTTAAGAATTTTCTTGCCTAGGTTAGCTTCTCTTAAATTGATGAGCAAAAAATAAAATGCAATTACTACAAATTTGGTAAATAAATAAATTTATTTTTTATTAAATTCCAAATTTTTTTTTTTTTTCGAAAAAACTTTATATTAAAATTTATATTAAATTGTAAGCATGTGACATTCAACTAGAACGCATTAACTTGAATTTATTTTAAATATTTTTTTCTGCTTTCATCAACATAAACTTGCTCAATTGTCTTTTAAAAATAATACAAATAATATTGGCGAATATGAAATGTAAAACATTCTTTAATTTGCACATTGTATCTTGGACTTGGAAATAAAAAGATTGAAGCAAATTAGCACATAAAACTTGACTTGATTTTTAGCATATAATTTTCTATGCATATATAAATATATATATATATATACTATGCGGTACATATATTCTCAGCTCACACATAAATTATGCAAATGATAGTAATATTTTGTAACTCCCAGTGTGTATTTGTTTTATTTACCCTAAAACCCAGAATTTTGGCCATGATATAAATTGTGTGCACAAATTGCCAGTTGAATTATTTTGATGGCATTTTAATTAAATTTACGCATAATTATGTAGCAAATGCTTTTAATTTATGTGTCAAATATGCATCTTGGCAATCAATTATATATTTAATATATTAAGTTTCATGTGGGCAGAGACAGACAGATTTAAAACGCTTTGGGACATTCCACACCTACAATATTAATTACAATTAATTGAGTGCATATTTATTATTTATCAATAATTTAACTGCATTATAAACACAAAATTAATTAAGTGAAAGAATTCAGCAATTGCAATAAATATTATTTTTTTAATAATTTGCTGATAAATACAATTTTTATTTGAATTTTTTTAAAGCAAATAATTTGAATTACTTAAAATTTTAATAAACCTATTTTTTCTTTATTGAAAGAGGCATTTAATTAATTTTAAATGCTTTTAAATAATATCACAAAAATTGAATAAATCTTAAATAAAATGTTAATTTAATAATTTAATATAATAATAATGAAATCATTTTGTAAGCTCATTGTAAACAGAGAAAAAAAAAACAAGAAACCATTCAGAATTATTTCCTTTAGAATTATTAACTAGCAAATGCATTTGCAGGGCATCTTTTGAAAATGAATTCGAATATCGAATACAGAATAACAAAATTGTGAATGTTGAATGCCAAAATCTCAATTTATGTTGAGCGCTTAAAGCTATTTTGATTTATGGCTTCTTGGCCAATTGCTTTGTGGCCAAAAACTGTTTATGTATTGGCAGGCAAAATAAAATAGCTGTTAGAGCTGTTCAAGCCAATGTCTAAACCAGAACTCTTAGATTATATTCTTATATAGTATGTAGCAAACTCATTCCGAGGCAAGCGGCCATGAAATTGAATTGCCTTTTAAATTGTTTTGCCCTTGAAGAGCCTGGGCCCATTATCAGCAACATTTAGATATGTCATCAATCAAAAACAAAAACTTTTATTGAAAATAGCAACAAAAAAAAAAAAATAAATAAAAGGCTCAACATTTGCTGTACATTGATTTAGCCAAGCAACAGTTGGCTTAAAGCATTCAAATTGGTAGAAGAAATAAAGAGTTAAGTCATTTTTAAATATGTAGAAAATTAATTGGAAATTGTATCAAAACTAATCGAGTTACCTATATACCAAATTTTTTTTTTGTCCTATATAAATCTAGAAGTTTTGTAAAGAAAGAGATTGGATGCTCATCAAAGAGTCTGTAGAAAACTAATCAATCTTTTTTAATATGTAATATCTATTTTAAAAATTTAGATCAGGCATCGTAACGGTTATAATTAAAATAAAAAAAAATTTTGTTAAAATTATGTGCTGATTTTTATCAAAAAAATAACTCTTTTTTTCAAGTTAAAATAAAAATTATGAAACTAAAATAATTTGCTGATTTTTATCAAAAAATAACGCTTTTTTCAAGTAGAAACAAAAATTATTTTTCAATTTTTATTTTTATTTAAATAATAAGAAAACCTAAATTTAAAAAAAAAATTTATAAGAATTTTTTGAAAATAAAAATTATTTTTCAAATTTTTATTTAAATAATAAGAAAATCTAAATAAAAAAAAAAATTTTTAGAATTTTTTAAAAATTATTTTTAGATTTTTATTTAAATAATAAGAAAATCTAAATTAAAAAAAATTTTTTTTAGAATTTTTTGAAAATTATTTTTAAATTTTTATTTTGGTTTTTATAAATTGAACTATATTTTTAAAATAAAAATATTTTTATTTATTTTTTTAAATAAAGGTATTTTTCAATATTTTGTTAAAAATATGCAAATAATTTTTATTTCATAATTTTTTAAATTCTTAAAGAAAAATCAAAATAAAAATTGTTTGGAAATATCTTTGTAACCAGATGCTGTATTAGCAAAATTTAAAACTTTCATAATATGTGGCTCAATACCTTTCAAATAATACGTAATATGTATTTAAAGGAAAATTATTAAGAATATTTAAAGTATAAAAATAACTCTTATATTTATATATATTTATATTGATCAAATATAAGAGTTAAAATTAAATTTAATAATAAAAATAATTTATTAAAGTTTATTCTATTTCCAGTATACTGCAGCCTGATTTGGTATATCTAAGATTTTTCAATTTAACTATATAATTTATTTAAGCTCACAACTTTTATTTGTGATTCCTGTTTTACGTAATAAAGTACATTATTTTTTATTAGCACACTATAAATATCAGAAATTAAAATAATCGCTTAAATTTGTATATTTTTTTTAATAGAAATCATCCTAAAATAAATAAATAAAAAACTGATTTTAAAGAATCTAAACTAATCTTTTTTTTTTTATATATATTTATTTATTGAGGCATACGGGCAAATATCCCCTTTGTCTATTAATTCCGCGTTCTTAGAAATTTTTAATTAATTTTTTTTTTTTACATTTTTATTCACTTGAATAGTTTTCCATTATGCGATTCGCTTTAAAAAATATATAAATGCAATTTTGGCTCATGTTAACACTCAACTTGTTGGCCTGCTTTTACTCAGTTCAGTGGCGTCCGCATAATTTATTTAATATAGAATAAATTATTTTTTTTTATATATCTAAATAAATTATACAAATCGAAATTATAGAAACATTTTTTTTTTTTAATATTCAATTCGTGTTAATTTGAAGTAAAAACAATAAGTGCAACAAACCCCCTGCCTCTGTGCACGCCACTGCCACAGCTCAATCGCTCAGACAATCAGATTACGTATACGCAACGTACACCGTTAGCAAATTGGAGTTCATAACTAAGCCAGGCTAAAAGGGCTCTTAAATTGGCACAGCTGACCAAACCTGATGAAGGGGGCCAACAATCACATTAACAAGTGTAATAATAACAAGTAAAAAAGCCCGACAACAATATACGCTGTTCATAAAAAAAATAAATGTAAAATTTATAAAAAAAAATTAAATCAAATTTTGATTGGCAGGAAAAAGGTCGAAATATAGATTAGTACGGCAGTATATTATATATATGAATTACTGTTTAAAAAAGCAACCCAATATACTCTCTAAATCCATAAACAGAGTATACTATAAGTGTAGTTGCAATGTTTGTGCAGCACAAAGCTGCCAAAACTAGCTTGCAACAGGCATAGGGGCTGGTTGCCAATGCTACGCCCATATTCAAGTACGTTTGGTTATTACAATAATTTCAATTAGTGCGGCATTCAGTTGAGCCTAGAGCAGAGAGGGGAAAGGGACGGGAACAGGAATAGGGAATTTATTTGGTCGTTCATGCCGCTCATGTGAACTTTATGTGTTTTGCGTTCAATCTAATTGCGTTTTTATGGTTGCGCTATAAAATCTGGCAACACCGTGGCAGCCTAACTAAATTGGCAGCAAGAAGCAGCAGAAGTTGGCTATAAACAGCCATAGCTAAAATCAACATCTGTCGTTTATTAATTATTAATAATTAATTAACTTAAGACTCAAAAGCCAAAGTGATTATTAAACGTTTGCATTCAAAACCTGTTCAATGAGTTAAATGTGCTGAGTTATTGGGGCTATCAAATATTGTTGTTAAAAAGACTTTTGCAAGGTATTTTTGATTAAATTAGTTTAAAAAAAATATTACTAAATTTTCAGTAATAATAATTTATAATAATTATAATAATAATAACATTAATATGTAATGAAATATACAAAGATTGCTTAAGCAATATATAAAAATTATTTGATTTTATATATTTTTTAAAAACTAAAAATTGCGACAAATATTTTAAACATTTTGTTGACGTTTTTTAATATAATTAACATTTTTTTCATATTTTTTTTTTTAATTAATGTGATTTATTATATATTTTTTTTTAGCTATTAATCTGAAAAATTACACAAATAATGAAATATACAGAATTTGCTCAAGCAATATTTAAAAAAAATTTATATTATTTATATAATAAATTTAAAAAATGATCTTTCAACAATAAAATTTGAAAATATAGGTTTCTCTGATATAATTCACATTTTTGTCATACTTTAATTGATGTGATTTATTATAGTTTTGTTAACTATTGATTTGGAAAAATAAGAAATTATAGAAAAATACAGGAATTGTTTAAGCAATATATTAACAAAATTAATTTTTTTTTGTTTTTTAACAAATTAAAATTGGCTTTTAAAAAAAATGAAAATAAAATGTTTGAAATATATGTTTCTTTAATATAAATCAGATTTTGTTCTATTTTTGTTTCTTAACTAATGTGATTTATTATAATTTTTTAACTATTGATCTGGATAAATAAAAAAATAGATGTGAAAAATTAGGGTGAGAAATTATTTGTTTTACTTTTTTAATAAATTAAAATAAGCTTTAAAAAAAGATATTGAAAATTAAATGTTTAATATATATATTTCTTTAATATAATTCACATTTTGTTCTATTTTTGTTCCTTAACTAATGTCATTTATTATATTTTTTCTTGACTGGAAAGATAAAAAATTTATCAAGATGCTTTACCAATAATAAAAAAAAAGATGTATTTTATTTATTAAAATAAATAAAAATTAAATATTTACAAAATTTGTACATAATATTTTTTAAATATAGTCTTCTTTGATATAATTCAAATTGTTCAATCTTTATTTGATGTGATTTAATCAATTTTTAATTGATTGATTTTTGGAAAAAAAAAATACACAGAAATTGGTTAAGCAAGATATAAAAAAAATTCAGTTTTATTTATTTTTAAATTGATTTGATTTATTAAATTATTATTTAACAATTAATCGGGAAAAATAAAAAAATTTAAATATACAGAAAATGTTTATGAAATATGTAAGAAAAATAGGCTTTATATATTTTATAGTAAATAAAAATTGGTTGTCTACATTACTTGTAAATAAAATATTTTTTTTTTGTTGTAGCTCACATTTTTGTTAGACTTTAATTGATGTAATTTAATATGCATATTTTTTCTTTTATTTAAACATGGATAAATGTTGATTTTGTGTACTAAAACTGTGCAAATATTTTTTGAGAATCTGAATTTATGCAAGCATATTAATAAGTTTTTAATACATATGCTTATAATGCCCAACAATTCAGTTGTTTGTTGAATGTCAACTATTTTATATTTTGTACAAATATATTGCATATTATTTTAAAATAGGGTATCTCTCTAAGTCAATTCCTCTTATAAATTTCCCACATTTTAATAAACATAAAACACCAACAAAACAGCAGAAAATATTTTAAAGCTTTACGCTACATTTAATGAGCTTTTAAGCTTGATTAAATGTTGAATTTCTTAGTATTTCTCTTTGTCGTTCTAATCAATTTCATTTCTAAGAAACTTGGCATAAAATAAGTCATCTAAGAAATAAAGTAAATGTGTATTAATCCCCTAAACACACTTGATATTATTTTAATGCTTTCTAAGTACAAATTGATTGAGCATGAAAGTTAATGCACATTCTACTAAATTATAAGCAATACCTAAAGAAATTCTCATTCTATATTTTGAAATAAATCATCATCATCATCATCATCATCTGTTGAAATAATTGCTGGCATATTTCATATCATTGTTGAAATGTGGTTTATTTGTTTGTTCTTCTACATTTTATTTTTTCTCTCTTTTTGTGGTTCTGGTTCTGAAACCCACACAAAACTCCTTTAATATGCCATTTAATTATTTATGGCAGTAGCATTTCTTTTTGGCCAAATATATACTTTTACCTTTTCATAAATTGCCTTTTGTCTTGGCTAATTCATTTTGAAATGTATGTGGTCAATGGGTTTGGTTTTAGCCATTTTGTTTGCTGTTTTGTTAGAGTTTTATAATTAAATCTGAAATTCATATCATCAACAAAATGACACATGGCATTATAACAATGGAAATTTATTTTTGTTTCATTGCATTAAGCAAATATTTCAAATTATTTATTTATTTTATGAAATCTATTCACAGTCACGCACAATAAACAATCGAAATCATTTGTTATGTATAAATAGAATAGTCTACAATACAATAATGCAAATGTTTAGTCTATAAAAAAGTTATATTATAGCTTGCAATTTAATTAAAATTAAATAAAACTAATTTCTATGACAATATTTTCTAATTTATGTATTTGATAGCAAACAAAAAGCTTGGAAAGCGCTATAAAAAAATTTTTTTTAAGAGTATACTGGACTACGGAACACGCTGTAGCCCGTCAGATACTGACTAAGACTTTGAATTGGACTGTGAAAATATACAATTTGTATATAATATAACATGGATTTTACAAGGATGATATATTGAACCAACAGAGAGATTGAAGATTTGGATATTAGGATATTTCAATAGAGTTTCTACATTTATTGATGTTTTTCATTACAAACCTTCTCCAACATATTATTAATGTTAAAAAATGATTTTATATTTTATTTTTTATATTTTATTTGAACCTAGTCAAAGTAATTAAGTATATATTAAATTGACTAACTCTTAGTTTCAATTAAAAAAAAACTTTTTTAAAAATATTAAATTCGTTCATATTCCGATAAGTACAATATTTAATGCAATTATAATTTTTTCTCAACATTTTTGTATGCTTTATTATATTAAAATAACTGGCTTTAAGTTTCATGTACAAAAAAAAATTAATATTTTTTTTGTTAAATTGTTAGTTTTCAAATAAGGAACAATATTTGATATATTATATTTTTCAATTCATAGAAATTAGTCATAAAAATACAAAAAAATTTAAAAGTTTTCAAAATTATTCATTATCTAATAAATAACAATATTTAAAACAATTATTATTTTTTTCTCAAATTTTTTTATTGCAAAGTAAAGAATATTTAAATATTTTCATAAAAAAAACGCAAAGAAATCAAAAATGTTAGAATTTTTTTATTGTCTAATAAAGAGCAATATTTAATTATATTATGATTTTTTTCTCAAATTTTTTTTTTATTGTAAATGACAGAATATGAATGCCAAATATTTAAGTTACTTTTTTTAAGTTTCATTGAAAAAAAATATTTAAAAATGGCAATAATTGTTAATTTTCAAATAAGCAACAATATTTGATACAACTATGATTTTTTCTAAATATTTTTGTAATTCAAAGAAATTAATTATTTTGCTGCTAAATAGACTAAGTTTAAGTCACATATACAAAAAAAAATAAAAAAATATTTAAAGTTTTCAAAATTATTTATTATCTAATAAATATCAATATTTAATACAATTATCAATTTTTTCTCAAATTTTTTTATTTCAAAGTAAAGAATACCTTTGGCACAGATTAAATAAACTATTTTTAAGTTCAAAAAAAAAAAAAAATGAAATTGTATAAAATTGTTAGTTTTCTTATAAAGAATAATATTTAAAACAATTATGATTTTTTAAAAAAATGTTTTGGAGTCGAAAGTAAGCCTTCTCATTTGTGTGCTACACGTATTTAAACACTTTAATATTTTAATGGTCTTAAGGTGTAAAAATCTTATAAATATTTCATTTCAAATCATTTTGAAATTTAAAATTTTAGCTGCCTTAAAAAAAATCAAATATCTTAAGCAAACAGATATAAATCCAATTTACACCTGTCTCTCAACTGTTGCCTACACATATTCAAAAATAAGATTCCTTGTTTTAGCCAAACAAATTCAATGTGTGAAGGCAGATCGAAAGCTGATATGCCACCAGGAAAAACCACGAAACCACCAAAACCACACAAAAAAAAAAGCCAGAAAACCTCATCAAGCCAACATAAACCCATCGGGAGAGAGAGAGAGTCAACGTCGCAGCTGGGGCTCCCAAAGCAGATTAAGTTTTTTAATTAATTCTTCCTGAATCCAGAAGCTAAAGCCACTTTGTTTCCCTACAACGCCCAGGCCCAGGCCCAATGCCTAAAGATTGAAGATTGGCAGATTGGTAGAGCGTTCGGGTGATGGTAGATTGGGAGCGTTAAAGTCAATTAGTTTCATAAATCCGCGTTGACACATATTTGATTAAAATGTTGGCAAAGCCTTACCCATCCGCCACAAAACAAAAAAAAAAAAAAACCCAGCCAATGAGCCAGCTTGGCTTTAAAAGCATCCGCAGTGAGAAATTAATACAAATTTACTTTTAATTACAGTTTATCGAAAGTTCTTAACTAAGTTTTTGCAATGGATTTTAAAAGTAGCAGTCTAAACTGCGTTACTTTAGAGTGTTTAATTACTAAAATACCCTGTTAATAAATTTTTAAATTTTTTTTGAAATTTTGTTTATTTGTGATATTAAATGATAAAATCACAAGAAAAAAAAAATAGAAAAATTTTTTTTTTTTCAATTCATTTTTTCATGTATAATGTTTTTTGTAATTTATTTTTTTTTGCAAATTTGCTAATAGTATATTCAAGAAAAATAATATAACAGTGCATAAGCGCAGCACATGATTCGATTCGGTCGACGAATACAATGAAAACTGCCTGACGCAGTCGTGCGGTCGACGAAAAGAACAAGCCTTTACACAAAATTATTCGCACAATGCAAAAAATCAAAAAAAATAAAAAAAACCATGTTGCAGAAGTGCATCTGCCCCTGGTTCTTCGGATCTATAGCCTTTGTTTAAGCATTCAAATAAAATAAAAAATTAATTAGGGATTCAAAATAATTATAATTGATCAAATTTTGAATCTAAAAAATCGGCTATAAGTAGAAGGTTAATTTGCGTTTTAATTACACCAAATTGTTTATTATATCGGAATCTTTGCGAATAACCAAAAAACCAAAAATTCAAAGAAATTAAAAAAAAAATTAAAGTCCATTTTTCTGAAAGACTAACAAAAATTAAAACTCACTTATAAACATTTTTGTTGACGGATATAGAAGTCAATATTAACTATTATTTGAAATATTTTTTTAAATGTTTCGAAAAATTGTTATTTATGATAGATAACACTATGCAACAATCCCGAACTTTTTAGAGTCGAATTATATGTAAAATGGGTCGCTGATTCCGAAAATAAAATTCAAAAAATATGTTGCCGGGACCGTTTTCGGGCTAATCGAAAAAAGCTATATTTTCACCTTTAAAAAAAAAAGTAGATTTAGTACAGTGACAATAAATCAGAATATAGTTTACTTGATATTAAAGCTGTTCATATTTTTTTTAAAGGTAATAAAATGGCCTATAAATTTGTGGTATAACATTTTTTAATTTGATATTTTTTTTAGAAGTTTTTAAGGATTGAAATTAAAATTTTGGCTAAAAATAAGCCTATTTCAAAAATAACTATTTTTGGTGCAACTTTTTTTCAAAAACTGAAATTTTTGTTTTTGATATAACTCTTTGGTTAGACTTATTAAATTCTAAAATAAATAAATTTATTTTTTAAATATCAATCAATTAATAGAGAAGTTATTAGCTTATGAGTGGAAAATGGAGATTACGTCAATATTCTGATTTGTTGAGATAACATGCATGTTATGCTCTGAATATGCTTTAATTAGTTAGAAATTCTTTTTCTTAGAAAAAAACCACAACATTATATTATATATTTTCTACCATAAACAACTATGTATTATAAGGCAAATATTTTTAAGCAATAAAATGAGTTTAATATGTGAATTTAAGCGTAAATATAATTAAGATATTTTAAGCAATAAACTGAGAAAAATAGTTGAATTTAAGCTTAATATTTAAATTAATTATCGCAGAGATAATTTTCTTTATCTACTATATAAATTATCTGAGTATCATAATACTCTGTAATTTAAATTTAAAAAAATATAAACATATGTATATAATTATGTAGATACAGGGTATATTATAAACCAAAAATGCTTGTTAGATAAAGTTTTTTTTTTGAAAAGTTTTAAGCATTTTGTGCAGATTTGGGTTCGTATGTTTGCTTTAATTTAATTTAATTTTATTTTTATTTTTAATTATTTTTTGTGGCTGTTGGAAAAAGTTGAAAGTATTTTCATTGATTTTACGGGTCCGGCTTTATGTTGGCATTGGTTTTGATTTAGTAACCAGCATGTCTAATGATCGTAGTTTAAAGTTGAACTTGCCTTTTATACGGTTAAGACCCAATAAACAGAAGCAAAAAGTTTTTATTTATATTTGTATTGTAGACATGGTGGAGCACTTTACACAAGTAATTTCCTAATTGGTTCAAGCTATGTATAAACACACACAACACACGCACACACACACACTATACACACACACACACACCAACAAATGCTTTAAGCACACATAATGACTGCCACATGAGCGCACCATGGGCGATAATGCAATAAAAGTGCATGAAAATTGCAAAACATTTATGCTAATTATTATGATTATGTTATCAAAGTAAAGTGTTGTTAAAAGTTCTTAACTTTCTGCAATTGGTTTTTTGTTTTTTTTGTTGCTACTTAAACAAGTTTAACAAGCGCATTTTTGTTTTGAGTTCAACTTTGGTTAAGTTGCTTTTAATTACAACAAACTTGTTTAAATAACGCTGCATTTATTTATTTTATATACAATTTCATTTTTTTTTTGCTTTTTTAATTGGTTAGTTTTGAGTGAAAGTTGGGTGTTTGGTCAAAAGTTTTAGTTGGCTGTATTATTAAAAAATGTGTTATTTAAAATGTTTTAAATGGTAGTTGATTTAAGTGAAAATGCTTTTTAAATTGAAATGGAATTTTTTGAATATTCACAGAGTCCATAAACTCGTAAAATAAATGGAAAATATAATTTTGAAAATGTATTCTATTTATTATTTTTATTTTTTTCTAATTCTTTTCCTATTTGTGTCTGCGGATTCTGAAAAGTGTGTCCCATAGTCGGGTATACACAACTATGTTATTCTAACCTGTTTTAAATACAATGTAATAAATTTACATTTGCTTTATTAAAAAATAAGTAGTGTTTTTTTTATATAAACCAAAGTATTGCCCGTTACGAAAAAAAACACATTATCATACAATCTTTAAAATCAATCTGACATTTTTTTATAAAATATAAAATTAAGGAAATTTCCAAATAAAAATTACAATATGATTTTTTTTATTTTTTTTTTTTTTTGGGAAACATTTAATTTTACTGTTATTTTTCAACAACTTATATTAAACTTAACAAACAATAATAACAAAAACTTAACAGAAAAAAAATATCAAAATTAAGTCTGGTTAATAATAAAAACAAAACAACTTAAAAAAAAAAACAAAATGAAGTATGTTTTTACAATATGAAATTTGAAATTTAATAATATTTTTTCCAAAATAAACAGCTGTTACTATATAAATATATATATAATGTGTTTGTTTACAGAAAGGCCCATACAGCATAAAATAATAAAATGTTTAAAAAATCGCTCTAACAATTATAAACAATAATGCAGTGATGCGACAAATTCTAAAATTTAATAGAAATTTTCTTTATAATAATTTGGTCTAAAAATTAAAAATTTATTTTTGCAAGTTCCTTATTTTATTAACAATTAATTTTATGAACTTTGATATGTTGACTTTGTCTACGCCCCGAATGACAGAATAATTTTCTAAATATGTTAAAAATATAATAGGAATATAATTAAGAATATAAGTTAAATAACTTTTAAAATATGGTAAACGCTTAGAAATATTTAATAAGAATATAAATTGAATATAATTAATTTTCTGATACAAATTGTATGGAACGGCTAATAATATATTTCTTAGAAGAAGAAAAATTATTATATTCCGTTTGATATTCAAAATTCTTTCTCTTACAATTTAATTCACAAAAAAAAACAATTTTAAATTCCTTTTTTGTCGCACATTTAAAATAATATATTCTTATAAGGAAATGTATTATATTTATTATCTTTTTTCAATCTTTTAAAAGAAATTTTAATATATTTATTATAGGAACAAAAAATTGAAATTCGCATGAATATAATTCTCTCTCAAAAAGAAATTAAATTATTTTGTTGAACTAACGAAAAGTTGCCAAAGTTTGCGGTGAAAAATCTCTTTAGTTTTGCTCAAGTAGTGCAAACGAAATATATATTTTTTTTTTCTGTTAAAAATCTTGTGGAAACTTAAAATTCTTACAATGATTTGAATGGCAAAAATGCCAAGTTAATAAGAATTTTTTATAATAGTCATTGGGGCCCATGGTGTTCAAGTGTCATGATGATGTTACAAGTTAAGGCCGTTGAAGCTGCCAAAAACTATTTGTGTCCTACTAGAACAGTTTTGCAACTCGGCCCAGTCTGCCAGCCTCCCAGCCATGCCCAACTCAAACTTGCCACTAAAAGTCACTTTTGGCCACAAAAGAGTCAAAGTTTTAGCCACGATGATGACGCCTACAGCTTCAGCATCAATTTCGGGGTCAAAACAGACGACGACAAAGATGCCGGGGGCAAGTTGGCTATAAGGAGCAAGCAAAACGTGGTTCTGGCCAGAAATCAAAGTTTGTCAGCTACGTGCTGGCCAAAATGTTAAGGATTGAGAAGGACATTTGTTGGTAGCAGGGGGAGGGGTATGGAAACACTTCAATCTGCGTGTGTGCTCAGTCGTGCGTGTGTGTGTGGCAAGTGGCAAGTGCAACAGTGAAACAGCTGATGATGGTTATAATGTTGTGCAAAAAAAAAAAAAAAAAAAAATATGTTGTGCCGTCTTATCGCTTAAAAAACTGCTGCCCAGCTGCAAAAAAAAAGAAAATAAATAAATAAAAAAAATAATAATATAAAATCTAGAAGGTCATGATTGGGTTTTTCTTCTTTTTCCTATTCATAACATATATCGATTGCCAGGTCATAAGCTCTAAGCACACACAACTCCAAATGCATTTCAATTTTAGCTGCACTTTAAACGAAATATTTTTTTTTCTTTTAATACCCTGCTTTATACCCACCCTCAAAGCAGACATAACAGGGTATTAAGAATGCTTGCAAGTGCATGTGACAGACAGAAATATGTAAATTCTATTATGTCAAATAATTTTCGTTTATACTATTACTATAAAAAACAGCATATAAATAAATTTCGATTAATCGATAATTTCACCACAAAAAAGAATTCTTTAAATACTGATTTCTGTTGATTAATATTATATATAATAGTAGATGAGTTTAGCCGTCTCGAAGTCAAATCTAACTAAATCTGACTAAACTCATCTCCTAACAAACTAAGGTCACCAAAAAGTCATAACAATTATATATAATAAAATTATTAAATACTTTGACTATTAAAAAATGTTTTTGCTAATCAAGCAAATCTAGTTAATTTAAATTGATTTAATTTAAATAAACAAAAAAATATTTGACATTTTTTCTATATTTTGCAATTGGGTTAATAAGGACATTGTGTTTCATTTTTTTTTTAATGTTTATTGTTTATTAAAAATTATTCTCCTACTCCTCGGTTACATTTTGTACCTTTATCAGGCAGTCTGTGAAAAAAATGAAAAAAAAAGTAATTGAAAAATAAAAATAATTAATTGAGCTTTTCAATTCCCGCTTACAATACTCAGTTCTTATTATTGTATTTAAAAAACAACACTCACCCCTTATATTTACAATGGTATATATTTTAAATCGATAAAAATTTATTTAAAATTACAGTTTAAATTTTTTTTCCATAGATTTTTAAAGGCTGAAAATTCGAAATTTATTTTTGAATTTAAAAAAAAAAAAGAAAACATTTAATGATCAAATATTCTACAACAAGAATATTCAAACAAATATTTTCCATATGTATGTGTCTGCCTATAAAACTGAATTATTTAATGATTTAAAATTTGATTATAAGGTATCTTGTAGTCGTGCATACTCGACTAGTAAGCACATTCTGACTTGTTTATTAGTGTAGTGCGCTCGTTAGTGGCATATTGCTCGTTAGTTGGCCAATTTGCTTTGCAATGCTTTAAACTAGAATAACTTTAATATTTTTTTTCTTAGAAATACTTAAATATCTTGCACAAATTCTAAATCATTTAATGATTACTGCGAATTTGCTGTTGGGTTTTCTTAAAACTCCTTAAGCCTTAAACCAATTTTCGCAGAATTATAAATGTTTATTTTCCAAGAAAAAAAAAAAATAATATATTTTTTTTTTTTATATTTTTTTATAGCATTTCTCAGTTAAGAGTTTGTAATTTGAATATTGCATATAAATATCTTTATTCTTCTTTATTTAATATGTTTTGGAAACAAAGTTAAGTGTCTATTTTAATATTCATATTTGCTTTATTAATTCCGCCATTTACTCCTTCGCTTAACGAAAAGTAATGCAGCCGGTAGTCAATAATGAAGCTTTTGACGAAATGCTTGACGAAAAGTAGTGCAGCTGGTAGTGAACGCAACCCATGACGAAACGTAATGCAGTTGGGGGGGAGATTAACAGATTTTTGCAGCAAACTTCTAGTTACAAAGGTACTGAAAATATTTTCAGAATTCTATTTTTTTTTTTCAATTTAATTTTTTCAGAATTTACATTATTTTTAATCACATAATTCTCATGAAATTCACATGACTGCATTTTGCAAATTAGTTTCACTAAAAGCGTGTAGCGCATTTTTGAAAAGTTGTTTAAAATTTAAAGCATATTTAGTCATCAATTTATCTATCCTTAGAGCGAAATAAATTTTAAAATGGAGCTCAGAATAGGCTTGGAAAACTAACATGAAAAACTAAACATTTATTTTTTTTTTAAATAAATATTTGTATGTCCATTTAACTTGATATAAACGACCTGTAAAATTGAATTAAAATTTTTTTTTTTTTTTTTAAATTTTTAAAATTTCCAAAAACCGACTTGCATGGCACGTGCTGAAAAATATTGCAGTATTAAAATTCAATTTGTTGCACAACTTTCAAACTTTTATTGTGGCAATAAACAAGTAAATTTTGAGACTTATTATCGCACATATAAAAAATGTTTATGATTTGGGGGCCGGATGGAGGGTTTTAAGGAGCGTATACACAATTTTTCGATGAACAAATATACTCTGCATTTTTTTCGAAGCCATTTAATGTCATTTTGTCTGTATGCAATCGATAACTCGTTTGAGATACCAAACACTCTCACTGAGCTCCCTCTGTGTCCTTGTACACGTTTCTCAATTCTGAACTTTAAACCCATTTGAGTGGTCTCTGTCAGTCTGTCAGTCCATCAGTCCATCAGTCTGATGTGTGTGTGTGTGATGTGGTCAAATGAGAATCTGGGAACATTTCATGGCAAAGTCCTGCACAACCAGAAACCAGCAGCCAGCTTATATTTGGCTTGCATTTTAATTTAATTTTTTTTGATTCTCTTGTCAACCAAACAATGAACGATGTGAATCTCGATTCAGTCAAAAGTATGTGACCAAAAAGGCAAAAACGTGCATAGGATTTTGATTATTGTACACTTCCATTCAATATTCAATATAAATCCAAAGTTCAAATTAGAAAAAGCTAAGCAACAAAATGTGCACTCCATGATTGTCAGGTGAATGGAAAATTGGCTTAGAAAAACAATTCGAAATTGCAAAAGAAAACGCAGAGCAAAGTTTATTTTTGACTTATTTAAATTTAATTTTTGACTGCAATTATGTGCCATTGTTTTGTTGCACTTTTAAGGTATTAAAATTCATAATCATATTAATATTTATATCGAAACTAATTAACAACTTCTTATTGTTTGCAGTTTGCTGATTTGAATTTCTTTAAAATTAAATTGCGTATTTGTGTATTATTTGACAGATCCTTCAAAAAAAAATTATAAATTATGTATACTAGGAATCAATCTAAAATTTGCTTAATGTATTCATTTCTTTTTTATGCAAATTGACAAACACAATAACAAAATAAATATATAATTGTTTGCAGGAAAAATATAAATAAAATACAAATTGCTGAATACGTAAAATAAAAATAAAATAAAATAAAATAAACGTACATATTCATGTGATTATTTGCGTGAAAAACTAAATAAAATTATAATTTCGAGTTTGTATAAATTTAAATAATTATTTACTTATTTGTTTGATATTATTATTTGTTAAAAATGTGGTTAAATATTCTATCAATACGTTGTATATAATTTTGAAATATTATTAATATTCTATTGGTTTAATATTCTATCAATTCATTGTATATAATTTTGAAATAGAATTATGCTTTAAAAATTTATTAATGGATGTAAAGTTTATTAATCAAAATTATACTTTTTTTTTTTCAAATAAATGCTTTTTCTCAAACGCAATTTATTTGTAAAATTGATTTGTTACCATTTTTGGAAACAACGAAATTAATTACAATTTCGAGTTAATATAAATTTAATTAAATACGAATTTATTTGTATGATTTTATTATTCTTGAAAATATGGCATGCATAAATTTTAATAACTGCGAATTTATTTGAATGTTTTTATTTCTTGAAAATATGCTTAAATATTTTATCAAATCATTGTATAACATTTTAAATTAGGATTATTCTTTAAAAAATTATAATTAGAATTTAAGATTGTGCACTAAAATTGTACTACTTAGTATTTTATGAATAAACGATATTTTTTAAAATATTAAATTAAATACTTGATTTACTCCGATTGCCAGGATATATAGCTTCGCCATAATAAAAATAGCCAAATCTTCCAATTAATTATCTCAATTTGATTAACCCACAAATTACCTTATTAAATTTTATAAGTTAACATTGAAATTTATTTAAATTAATTTATAGTTTCGAAATATTTTCAATACATATTAATTGTAATTAAAAATGATCTTTGAGGCACTCAGACAATTTTAATTAAATTTGTTGAATAATAATAATGAATTATGCTAAATAATTAAATTAAAAAAAATAACAGATTTAAAAAAAATATTTAAAAAAAAATTCATACCCCAGATAAATATTTAAAATGGTTTTTCGTCATTTGGAGCTACATATGCAGCAAAAAATCGATTTTGTAGAGAATATTTTTACCTATTGTATCACCCAAATATAGAAAAAAATTATTATTAAATTCTCGCATTTATCAATCCTTTAAAACACCTATTTTCAACTACTTTAAAGCTTCATAATTAATATTAATTCTAAGCCCATTTGTCTATCAGTTGCCTAGGCTGCAAACTCCATTCTCATGCCCATCAATCAAATATATTCACATATTCCCCATTCATAACTCAATATCTAACTCCTTTGTCCTGGTGGCCCAATTAATCCTTCTGATTGCGAGTAATCCATTTGAATGCACACACACACACACACACACACAGTGTGTTTGTTAATTGCAATTGAAGACACCTTCAAAGTGCAATTCGATGCAGTTCACAAATTTGATTTAACGGCGTCTGCAATGTTCTAGGATTTCCCATTGCAGTGCACAAATATTTTAAAGGATTTTTTTTTTAGGAAGTGCAAAAGTGAGCGGGCAAATATGATTTCCTTTTCTTTTTCTTTTTTTTTTGAAACAAAGTGGAAAAGTTTTATATGACAACGTTTTGAACTGTCAAACTATTCGATTCACATAGCCCAAAAAAAACTTTTGTCCTTTAAAAAAACTTACTGTATCTCAACGAAGAACCAAAAAAAAAAATAAATAAAAAAACTTCAGTGAATGGCAAACAATTTTGATGGTCTCTGACCGCTGTCTGACCAGGTATCTATAGCTATATATGGTGTGTGACCTTAAAAAAAAAAGATTTATTTTATTGCAAAAATCATCCATCAGCTGCCAAAAAAAAAATAAAAATAAATCGAATTCTCGTTTAGCGATTGAAATGCAACTGCAACTGAAATCCAATTGGCATATTTAATTGTTTCACAATGTTACAATGGAAACTGTAAACTGTAAGCTCATGTTTCTGCATTGATTTTTAACCACAGGACATTGTTTTAAATTCCCATTTTGTTTAATGGTTGATGTATGTTGAAAGCCTGGAACAGCTTAAAAATAGCCTTTTTTATGATTTACAAAATATATATTTAATAAATTTTATAGAGCTTAAGACTGTGTTTTATGTACACAAATTGATAGCTTAACTATAGTACTTTAGATTAATTTTATTTATTATATTTATTTATGGAATTTTTGATATTTGTGAAACTAGTTAAACAAGCTATATTAAATAAGACTTTTTGTAAAACAATATATGTAATTAATATAAAATGTATTAAGTACTATTTAATTCAATTAAAATTTAATTAAATGTAATATATTGTTTTTTGCCTACTACAATTTTTTTTTTTACAAATTCTATGTTTTTTTTAATTTAAGAAAATTTATTTAAGCAATTGCAAAGCCCAGATTTGATTGAATTCACGACTGAACCGTAATAAATTTATACACAATTTATTTTTCTTAAATTTTTCTGAAAATATCAAGATAATTTTATTAAAAATATTTTTAAAAACATTTAATTTTTATTTAAATAATTTATGGCGAATTTTTTGTTAGCTTCAATTTTTAGGGAACAGTAAAAAAATGAGAGGTGAAACATATGGATATATAGGGTCGCTGATTTGACCAGAATGCGAAATAATTGAAATGTTAATTTATTTTAAATAACTTTGTTACTTTAGTTATTGAAAAAAAGTTATTATTAATATTTTTATTAATTCACGCTTTCAACAAAATTCAATGCAAACAGTAACTTTTTCTTATTAAATTAAATAATACATTTTTAAAATATTTTTTTTTATTTTTTTTTTGTGTAGAAATATGAAATATACATCAAATAAAACAAAAAAAAATTATTATATTCAATAATAAATTCGAAAATGTATAAAAGAAGCATATATTTTATTTATTTATTTAAAAGTGTTATAAATTAAAACTTTTACTAATATTCTCAAACATTATAAATTATAAAATAATAATAGTTTTTTTATTTTTGAAATTTGTTCATTGCATAAAATTGCCAAATAAATAAGACAAAAAACATATGAGGAAATTAAAAGTAATTACGCTGACGAGTAAGCTACTTACCCACTTAAAAAGTAGGGTATATAAACTTTGTGAAAAAATAGAACTTGTGTGTTCAAGCATTTAGCGTTAACTGTTTTTTACCTGTCTTATGACCCCGTTCAAAAAAAACTTCCTTTCAACTCCATTTGCCAACATATCAACCATACGCTCTGTTGGACCAGTTTACAGTGAGGGTTTGGAGAAGCAGGGAAAAAAGGAGACGAACTATTGACTATATATATATATATATGCTATAGATATATATAAGTGAGGCAATGTGTGTGGAGAGAACGTATATTGGAAAAGTTTTGTTTGGCCACTTATGCGTTTTGTTACAAATCAAATGGCAACTAAACGAGCAGCGACATGTGCAACTGTCCAGAGGACCAAGGAATCAGTACAGTCCTAAGGACAAAAAGTACAACAGGACAACAGGACAACAGGACAATCAGTACAGCACAGGATACAAGCGAAAGAAATATTGACAGTCAGAGAGCAGTGTAAAGACTGAAGGCATTCTCATAGTAAAATCAGAGTTGAGCAATATCACGAGATTATTGTAAATTAAAATTTTAAAATTTTAAAAATTCAGAGCTATTGGAATATATTTAAAAATTGATATAAAAAAAAAACAGCTAAATAGAATTGGGGGAAAAACAATAAAAAACATATTCCAATGTACAATAAAATGACAAAAACAAATAAAATTTTTTTTTAAAAATATGTACTTTCTTATTTAATAAAAAGAAATATTTCTGTTTTATTTTAGCACATATAAATAAATACCCTGTGAATTTTAAAAGTGTTTTTATCGACAAATATTTGATTGCAAAGACACTGAGAACTGTTTAACTCTTTAATAGGAAAGGGAAATAATAGTTTTGGCATCAAATTGCATCTTTATAAATCATTATAAAGATTAGTTACAATAGCACCAAACTTAAAAAAAAAAACCAAAAATCTTATATTGTTTTGGACCATAGAAAAACACATTGATTTCTATTTTTTTTTAAGAAATTCTTATCAAAAAAATCAAGTTTTATTAATTATACTTGATTTTTTCAAATAAAAATGCCCAATAATCTGAAATTGTAACTATTTTTTAATGTATAAAAATATTAAGAATAAATTTTGATTTTTTTTTAATAAAATTGGCAAAAACTTATTTTTTGACCTGAAAATAAAATTTGATAATTATATTAATTAGACAATTTTTTTTATTTAAAAGTTGAACATGAGGATTATTTTTCAATTTAAATTTTCTTTAAGAATAAATAACTTTTATACTATTTTTAATATCAAAAAGTTATTTATAATAATTTTTTTTATTTATAAAAATCAAAAAAAAACTCTCATTGCCAAACTAATGTGGACAATTAATGAAAATAATTATTATATTGTAGTTTTTAATTGAAAAGTCAACCGTTATCAGAGTATTGCTTTTCGAGGTTATAATTGGAATTCTGCTAGATAATTATCATATTATATTATATTATATTATAACATATTTAGCTATAAGTTGTTGTTATTTCGTTGTCTATCAATCAATTTTAAAGCTACATATCTTAAATAACGCTCAATTAATCCAACTATTTAAAAGCAGAGGAGAGGAAAACAAAAAAAAATTTTTCGACTTTTCCTCATATCATAATTTTCTAAATTCAAAATCAAATAGTCGCAAAACTAGTAATTTAAACATAATAAAATATATGTATGATTAATAGGCCCTTTCATAAGCTTTCAGAGAACGTAAAGCATTTGAAAATCGGCGTTGAGATTCTCGAGTAATGCTAAAATCTGTAGGCTTGCCTCTAAAAAAAAGTTTAAAAAAATAAATTAGATTTAAAAAATTTAAAAAAAAAAAAGTCTCTCCATAGAAAAAATTTTAAAGTGGTTTTTCGTCATCTGGGGCACCGTATGTATCAGAAAAAGTTGCTTTGGTAAAATATACAATTTGTGTGTTACCTAGTGTAATTATTGTCATTTTGTTTTTCGTCCGACTTTTAACTGATATTATCGATTCTGTGTTCATGTTTTTCTTATTTTTATATATTTTATAGCATCCTTTATTCAACTATGAATTTTGTTTAACTTTTCTTTATAAATAAATATATACTCGTTATGCAGTCACTGTTCTGTCACCTTATTCATCACTTAACGTGACTATAAGTCACAGTTGTTCAGCTCTATGACTGTTGCAGTTGTAGGTATAGATAGCGGAAATAACAAGCTTGCAATGCAATGTAAGGCAAGAATGTCACAATCATCCACAACTCGCAGATTTGAAACTGCAATGTAGCCACAGTTGGCCTGTTGGGTTTTGGCTCAGAGCAGAGGCGCTGTGGCGCCACGCAATGTGGCCACAATGATGTCACATAGTTTTGTGTGTGTGAGTTGGAAAATGATGACAACAATCCACAACATGACGATATTTTGTAGTGCACTCAATCGTTACAGACGGCAGGATGGCAGGATAGGGTTAAGGAGGCAACTTGGTACGTTTAGTGGCATTACGTATACGACACGACGACACGACGACACCAAAACGACTTCAGAATGGGGCAACAAAAAAAAAAGCTTAACAAAGTTCGCTTATAACGACCATCAAATCAACTGGTGGCTACTTTAGATTATATCGGAAGCTTAGCTGCCCTCAGAAATTGACAGCTGAAAAACATTTATGAAAATTGCATTTAACTTTTGCTGTTTGGGATTAGAATATAGTTTTATCGATAAACTTTATAATAAAGCAGACTTAAAGAAAAAAAGTTATCGATATGATATTGTTAAAGTCAAAATGAAGTAAGACTTTAGTTTTAAAATAATTTGATATAGTTGAAAATTGAAAGTTTTGGCATATTTTTCAATGAAATTATTTATGACAAGTATCGTAAATTTCGAGTTGTAGTTAATAGAATACGTTTAAAATATACATAATTTAATATTTAAATATATGCGAAAGTTGTTTGTAATAGATCTTAGAATACTGAAGAAATCAATAATTTGAATTTATAACTTAAAAACGATTTATTTTTATTTTTTAACCGCCAAAACTAAATTGATTTTTATTTATTTATTTATTCTGCTTGACAAAAAATCATGTTCCGTATATCGAAATGTTAAAATATTTTCTAATTTTAGTGAAAGTATAAAACTAAAGCCTAAAGAAATTTCAGAAAATTATTTAAAATTACTTTAATATATTTTTGCCTATAGAATATTTTGGCATTTAATAATTTTTGAAAATTAAAAAAAACAATTTTAGTTGTTGGACAGAAATCAGACAAGAAAGTCTGGAAAAATCGAAAAAAAATTATTTTCAAAAAAAAAAAGTAATATTTACATAATAAAAATTTTATAGCCAGAACCAAAACCTGCCAAATCGGTTAATTTTTAACAAAGTGTTGATTACCTCCAAATAAATCAGATGTCAAAAAAAAAAAATGTAAAATTAGGAAAAATCAAAAAAATATTTTTTTCCAATTTTAATCACAAAAATAAAATTGAGAAAAATCGAAAAAAAATATTATTTTTCGATTTTATTTTAATCACAAAAATAAAATTGAGTAAAATTGAAAAAATATATATATATTTCTCATAGAGTGTAAGAAGTGGAAATATCTCTGTATAGAAATCAGAGGTCAGAAATACACAAGATAAACAAAATTAAAAAAATATTTAAATGAAAAATTATGCAATATAACAAAATATTAAAAAAATTTAATTTCGCAAGTAAATCGATGCAGTTTTAACGAAGTTCGAAATCTAGGAATTTATAGAAAATTTTTCATGTCTATAGAAAATATTCTTCGGTTGAGTTTTTTTTTAAAGTTAGACGAGTTTAAAATCTATTAAGTTTTAAAAAAATAATTCTCGTATATTTGTAACATGCAAATTCTTCCCTTGAGTATATTTTTTCCATAGGAATAAATTAAATTGACCTAGAAATAATATTTATATCTGTAACCTAACAGTTTTAACTACCTACCTCGAAAAAAGCAATTACTAGAGGAACCTTTTGCCTAATATAAATACCACTCCTATGAATTATAAACAGGAAATTATTTGGTGTACTTTTTAATGTATAGAATGTCTTACATTTTGGGCTCGCAATGACGCAACTTTCCAAAAAAAAAATAAAGAAAGATAAGTGAAACTTTCTCAACCTAAAACTAAGAACTAATTTCAGTTAAAATATGTATGTGGAGACCAGGAAACTATTTGCCAAAGAAACTTCCGTTTCAATTTGTTCCATTGTGTCCTTTGCGGTTGTCGGAAGTGTGTGTTCTATGCTCTCCTTGTCATTATTAGGAGCGGCACGTTGAAAAATCACCAACAGGCAAACAGATAGACAAACAATCAGCAGGAAGGCATCGCTCCCACTGTGAAGGACTCACCTAAGAAGGTGCCTTGGTCATATCCTTGCCAAGGCAACGTGTAATTTTTAGGCTCCATTTCTGTGAGAGTGTGTGTGTGTGTGTGTGTGTGTGTGTGTGTGTGTCGCGCTCAACTTGTCAGCGCACATAAATTTCCCAACACGCGCACACTCACATATATATAGAAATCAGCTGTGAAAAGACAAGTCAAAGTAGGGCCAGAAGCGTTCTTAGCAATTGGTAACAATACATATTTTCCACTCTTCTACACCCCCCTCCCCTTTCCAAGCTGCCCTGATCAACAAGCTCAGCTTCATGTGCACTCAGAAAAATAATCCGTCTATAATCTAACAAAATTTAATTTGAAGAAATAAAGGTTATATACAGACTGCCCAAGTCTGTTGGGAATCATTCAAGTGTGCTACAATCAGCACCCATAAGTATGCAACACTTTTTTTTAATTTGCATAATTATTTATTGCTGACAAGCTTAACCAGAACCAGCATTACTTTTTAGACATCTAACAAAATATAATACAAAAAAAGATCGATTGTTCTTTAATTTGGAAAACAATTTTTCCCTCAGTGTGTCCTTTGGCTAGTAAATGTGTGTGTGCTGGCATTGCATAGTGGTGCAAAATGCGATAGGCTCAAAAGCGAGCTCTAGACTTTGAAGAGCGTCCAATAACTAGATGTGTAAAATAAATAAGTTTTTTTTTATTGTTTTTTTTTTAACGTAATCATAGCTCAAATATATATAAAAAAAATATATAATATATTTTTCTAATGGTTTAAATTTTTTATGAATACTTTTATAAAATATAAAAAATGGTAATAATATTAAAAGAGTTTAAAAAAAGGAAAAGAATTTGATTTGAATAAATAGTTAAAAATCGTTTAAAGTTAACTTTCTTTCATATTTGTAAATATAAATAATATAAATTTTTAAAAATATAAATAAAATAAAGAAATTGATATAATCGTCATCGTTTTAAATTTTAAATAAAAATTAATAAGTATCTACGTTGTTCAAAGTTAAAATTATTTAATTTTTTACTAATAATAATATAAATTCACACATTTTTTTTTTTTTTTTGCCAAATGTGCAATCCACATAACTTATGTATGCGTGGCACATCATTGTTATTTCTTGAAATTAGAGACTTATTGAGCGCGAATAAAATGATGTTAAGCATACATAATCAATAAAGAAATTCGATAGATAATAATCGCAAAGTTTTTTTGGTTGCTTTGGTTCTTTGTTAATAGCAATCCACCTTAACTTATACGTGGCACACTCTACCCCTTGTGCGTATCTTCCCACATACGCAAACCTAACTATAATAATGTTTTAATAAACAAAAAACTAACAAAAGAACACGATAAACGAAGGTCCTTCATTGATTTAGTTATAAGCCAATTTACCTTAACTTATACGTGGCACACAGCGTTATCCTTAATCTCGAACCCTGTACAAAAGAAACAATAGCAAAGCCTTGTCAACGTAGAAACTCGATGGACAACAATCGGGAAGGTCCTTCATTGATTTAGTTTCATTTATAAATCTTTTTCATATTATAAGACAAATTGTAAATAAAAAAAAAAATATATATATATATATTCAATTGATTTGTTACCACGGTGCGTCTCACTGTGTCACTGTGTGTGTGTTTGCTTTCAATTTCAATTTTACAATAACGCCCCGGCGACAATGTCAAAGCCAATGGCCTCGATATATTTTTATATATATAAAGATATATATACTATATATATTGCATATATATAAATATATATCTAAACTATATAAATGTGTGTCTGTATATAAATGATACAGAGTACAATATAGTAATGAATAACGGCACAATTTCACACTTCCTTTCATTGGAAAATTACAGAGCCGCCCCTTGTCCTTTTGGGGCACCCCCTCGTCCTTTGTTTTGCCGGCCAAAGCGTTTTAATAAGCGTCCAAATTGTGGCCAAAGAAATCTCAGCATGGCTGCCGTTTATAAATCAATTGGATTTGTATCTTTTAGTTGCTATTTTTTGTATTTTATTTTATTTTATTTCTTATTATTATTATTTGTATTTGTGCTGCCTGGCTGAATGTTTATGTGGAGCAGAGCAGAGTCCTTGTAGTCCTGGTGATTTCTCGTGTTAACATTATGTCAATGCAATGGGGCTTGAGTTGTAGAAAAAAGTGAACCATTTGTGCCATCAATAAAAATAACAAAAACTGAGCTGGTTTTGGGGGGGCCAGGACTACAAGGATATACACACACACACACACACACACACACACATCGAAAACATAGGCGCCATTTATTTACTTTGGCCTTGTGTGAGGGCAAAAAAAAATGGTTTTCTTTTCTTTTTTTTTTGCGCTCACTCTTTTAACTAAACTCGAACAGAAATCAAATATGCTTGATTTATGCCTAGAACATTTTTGATAAATGAATGTTCTATGCATTTTGATACAATTTCAATCATATTTATAGGCAATTGTGTATAAGGATTACAGTTTTATTTATGTTTATACTTTTGTTAATTCTATAAAACTAGTTTCACACGCGGTTAATGCTGATTTGAGTTCATATTAAAATTCATGGCTACAAATCAAAGAAGTAAGAAAGCTGTGTTTTACATATACTTAAGTACAAACATAATCCATGCTGTTGTAAAGAAATATACTGTAAGAGACACATAGGTATCTAATCAAGGTAGAATAAAATCTTATACAACGTTGTATCACTGCGAATAACTCTTTGGCAAACAAATTTCTCGCTTTTGCCTGGCTTGCAGTTGGGCTGCGCTGATGCATAAACGGGCCAGGGGTAAACCACGCTGATGCAGCGCCGAGTCACAGCGTCAGCCCCAAAGACATCTTTTAAGGTTTTAGGTATTTTAGGGACTTCAAACTCCCACAACTTGGTCAAAACCTATACGATTTTCATTCCAAATGCAATTTTGATCGTATTTTAGCCTTTAAATTCATTTTCCATTTTAATCTAAATTTAAAATATTTTATACATTTTTTATGTATTTTCTGACCCGTTATTTTCATAGGAATTTATACACCAATAACTTGCTAAAAATTCATCCGATTTTCATGTGGAATTGTGTTTTAATTATGGCTTGACCTTCAATATGATTTTCCAGTCAAATCTGAAATTGAATTTTTTTACCAACTGTTTATTTATTTTCTGATTTCTAATTGGGAATTAAGCAAAATGTATAAAAATTTATAATATAATGCTGTTAATTATGAACTTTAATTTATTTATACACTAATAGTCTATATCCTAAAAAAAATCCTAGAAATATTAAAAACCCAAATACTTATTTAAAAATAAAAATTCATTAAATTGATATCTCAACCTACGCCAAAAAATGTCACAATTCTTCCAAAATTTATTTAATAAAAAATTATAAATAAAATTTAGACAAAATAAAAGAATTTAAGGCCTCTGTAGCTAGTTCTCTTTAATTAAGTTAATTGTTTTAATTTTATTTAATAGGTTAACTGTATATTAATAAATATAAATAAAAAATATTTGTATATTTTCTTTATGATTCAAATGAACTGTCAACTTCACCAGTGCTCAAAAACACATATGATAGTATTTCCGAGTAGAAAATTGCAATTATTGATAGAAATTGACTTTGTGCAAATTCCATTAAATTCAAATGCAACATTTTACCAAGGTGAACAACAAAATTTACGCAGAATTTCTTTTAGCATTTGCTGCCTATGTTAAAAAGATTTATAAACAAAGAAATAAATGTCAGAGGGAATTCTAGAAAAATTGAAGATTCTTATTATAAAATTCGACGCAGCTGGATTGTTTTGTCTAGTAAAATAAATTTGCTGGAAATTTTCTATAAATTCTAATATTCTGAAATTTATAGATGCAATGGATCTTACTAGCACTGGATACTCGGCATCCGGCCGTGTTGTACAGGTGGATCAAGCCTGCAAAGTTGTACAGCGAAGTGCAACCGCAATTGGACTGCGGGGCAGAGATTCCGTTGTTCTTGCCGTAGAGATACCTATGCCGGACTTATATTCTCTTATGGAGGATGATGTAACATTTCGTATATCTAGCATTGATCGGAATATTGGCATGTGTATGACTGGATACGTGAATGATGGTAAAAAAATGATAAATTTGGCCAGGCAGGAAGCAAGTCAATTCCGTTTCGAATACAACCGGTCTATTCCATTGGATATGTTAACCGATAGAATTGGATTATATTTACAAGCTGACACAATGCACACCGCTATCCGTCCAATTGGAGCCACATTTCTATTTTCATCTTGGGATTTGGAAAATGGTCCGCAACTTTTCAAAGCGGATCCGAGTGGCAAAGTGACTCGACATTATGCCTGTGCAGTTGGCAAATACGAGAATGAAGCCAAGAGAGAGATCGAAAAGTATGATTTGTCTAATCTGAATGCAATTCCTTTGGTCAAAATTGCCGGAGAAATCATTTATAAGATGCTTGACACACGAAATATTAGCGATATACATTTTGACATGAGTTTAGTTGCTCTGGAAACAAATTCTGTACATAAAATTAACACGTGTGGATGGAAAAAATTGGCCATAGATGCTGGTAAAGCCGCTCGATGCAAGAATAATTGGTAATAATTAAATACATGTAGTTGGTATTTTAAATTAACAAAATATAACATGAAATACTTATATTTAAAGAAATCATAGAGACGAACGGGTATGAACACAACCAAAACGCAACGGATGAAATATGATATTAATTTAATAATTTAATGCGAGTTATTATTAATATAGAACACCAAATTAAAAAATAACACTAGGCAACAAAATTTAGCTTTTTTTGTATATTTGACCAAACCTACTTTTTCTGATACATATGGTGTTCCAGATGACGAAAAACCACTTTAAAATTTTTTCTATGGTGAGACTTTTTTTTTGAAAAATTTTTGAAATCTGGTATTTATTTTTTAGCTTTTTTTCACAGGCAAGCCTACAGATTTTAGCATTACTCGAGAATCTTACAGCCGATTGTCAAATGCTTTATGTTTTCTGAAAGCTAATGAAAAGGCCTATTAATCTTAATATTTTATTAAGTTTAAATTACTAGTTTTGCAACTATTTAATTTTGAATTTAGAAAATGATGATATTTTGTGCGGTATTTTTTACGATTTTTTTACTTTAAAATTCGAGGAAAAGTCGAAAAAAATTTTTTTTTTCGTTAACCTCTTCTCTGCTTTTAAATAGTTGCATTAATTGGGCGTTATTTAAGATATGTAGCTTTAAAATTGATTGATAGACAACGAAATAACAACATCTTATAGCTAATATATGTTTTTGTCGACATTGACTTTTTCTTTACTGAATGTTCTACGAAATTTGGGTTTTAGAGCACCAGGACTGCCGGCTGAACTAATTTTTCTGGCCTTTTGATTTTAGAATCACATAAAAATATATGAATGGATCATTAATTATAATTTAATGCGATTAATTAATAATATAGATTACCAAATTTAAAATATATATGCATTACAGTGTAATCGATGGATTGTCGCACGATTCGTTATTCTAAAGTGCTGCATCTTATCCCATTCCTAGCTACATGCCTAGACCACGCGGTGCAGTACTGTCCCACAGGCTAGACCGTGCCGCATCAGCGTGGTTCAACCATGGCCCGTCAGCTAGACATTTTAATTTTAGTCGACTAACTTAAGCAAACATTATTCATGTATTTAATTTTGTTTATTTTTTCCCTAACACCAACAAAAGCTCTATTAAATGTCAAAAATATTCAAGCATTGTTTAATAATTCAAAATACTTTACATTTTTATTGAGACGAAGATAATTGTAAAACTATCAAATATTTATGTGCAAGCTCAATAATAATTGAGGTTCGTTTTAAATTCAGTTTGTAGTTTTCTTATAAAAAAGAAAATACCTTTAAAATTCTGTACTTTATTTGCGATTTTCTTTGTTAAATAAAAACCGAACGTTTTGTTTTGTCTGTTCAAAAGCGCCTTTATAGATTACAAATTGTGAAACAAATCGGATTGTAAATCGTTAACGTAATGGCAATTTATTTGTTGCAACTTGGGGAGGTAACAAAAAAAACGAATTTACAATACATTTACAAAAAAAAAACAAAAAAAAAAAACGAAAAATGAATAAAATATAAATCATATAACCAACTGTTCCGATGACAGCTGCCTGAAATATAAGCATTGTAAATAATAAATGACAAAAGAAATAATAATAATCAAATACAAATTGTAAAAAAAATAGGTACAAGAAATAGTAAGTGAAAGTCGTGCCGTAGATATCCTATAAAAATACAAATTTTTAACGTGTCAATTTTACAAAATATAAGAAATATTGGATAATAAGAAATATTATTCATATTAATGCATTAAATATGAGTGCTTGCTAATCTCTATAAATTTTTTTTAATTATTTTTAGGAAGCTTTTTAAATAATAAATAAATAGTATTCATAAATATGTATAAAAAATAAATAAAATTTAAAAAAAAACTTTAATAAATAATAGATTTTCAAGTAGAAGTGAAACTAAAATATAATAATATTCATAAATAAAATATAAATATTCATAAATAAGTAAACAAAAAATTTTAATATATATGAAATAAATTTTAATGTAAATTAAGATTGATTTATCGATTAAAGTCAATAGATGAATTCATAATTTTTACAAATTTTTTTTTTGTGGTCAAGGAAATTTTGCTTGTTTTCATTATATTTATTTAATTTTTTTTCCTTTGATTCTATCAATTTATATACAACAAAAAAAGCTAGAACGTAAAAAAAACTTAAATAAATATGAAATACATTTTTTGGTATAAGAAATGTAAATTTATATTGATTTATCGATAATTTTTTTTATCAATAAATGAATATATTAGATGCTACAGGTAATCGATAAATGATTTTTACAAACAAATTTTATATTCAAGGAAATTTTGCTTATTTTCTTTATTTTTATTTAATTCTTTTTCTTCGATGCTATCAATTTATATATAAAAAAAGCTAGAACGTAATCAAAAAACTTTAATAAATATGAAATAATTTTTTTTGGTATAAGAAATGTAAATTTATATTGATTTATCGATTATTTTAAAATCAATAGATGAATTTATTAGATGCTTCAGGTTCGATTAATGATTTTTACAATCATTTTTTGTGGTCAAGGAAATTTTGCTTATTTTCTTTATTTTTAGTTAATTTTTTTTTTCTTCGATGCTATCAATTTAAAAGCAGCTAGTTTTATTTTTAAAACATCGATTATCGATTTAAGTTATCAAAAAATTTGAAATATTTACATCTCTAGTTTTTAATATTTGCAGATAACTTGACCAACAGATGAGAGTAATATTTTTATAGCTTAATATTTGGATTATAGTCTTTAATTTTGCTTTGAAGAATTTGCTATTGCGATGACATACTATTACTATAAATAGCAACTGTTGGGAATTAAAATAGATATAATTCCAAAAGCGGTTGGTAATCAGAGCAAATTTCAATGCCAAATGCGCGACCTTCGGGGGGGTCCAAGGCAAATAAGAACGCAAATAATTTCCGTTTTCAAAAAGACACGATGAAAATATAAAAATATATCTAAAAATAAGAGTCTAAGAGCAACAAGCCCCTTGATACCATAACCCGACCCCGATGTCTTTTGAGTTTGATCCAAAACCCCTTCCACTCCCACACACACAGAGACACACAGAGACACATAGATACAACTTCCGTTTCCTGTGCAAATATGCGGCATGGTAACGACCAAAGAGTTGCAATGTTGTCGAGTTGCCTAAGCCGCGTAGGTCGCGCCCAAGTTAACATGATTTGAGCCGGGTCAAAACTGAGGTCCTGCATCCTTTTGCTGCTGCTCCCCTATCTCGTTACAGTTACAGCTGTGTATATCGTCGCTTGCCAGCTTATTGGTCAGACATTTTGTGATGATAATAGAACGCCCGCTGTGTGCATAGGCATCCATCTATAAAGGACCTCCTGCCACAGGACATTCCTGTCTGAGGGTGTGCACGTGTCCGCCTTAGTCCATTCTGAAGGACTCTGACTGTGTTTTCTCAGTGGTTCTCTGTGTGTTTGGAATCTGTGCAAACATTTAAAGGCTGCCAAATCTGTTTTCGAATTTCGTGTCCATGGCATGCATTGACAGCTTAAATCATTCCTTCGAATATATGTATATCATATATATATATAATAGAATTCTAGAAACATAAACAATTAATATTGCCCAAATAAATTCGAAAGGCTTTACCAATATATATCGTTAATTTTGTGACTGATAAATTATCGATAATTTAAATTAATCATTTCTTGGAATATATATGTCATATATTTACTATTTATTTTTATTTTTTATTTATTTAATTAAATTCTAGAATTATGAACAATTAATTAAGTTTATACATATTGGGAAACCCTATCCTATATATATCATATATTTTACGATTGATACAGTATCGATAATTTCATTAAATCAATGCCTGGAAAAAATGTTCTAGATGAGTGAAAAAATCATAGATACACCTATTCAGGATGCAGGATTCTGAAAGCTAAATAAACTTATATTTCTAATATTTACTACAAAACTACACAATAACTTTTAATTTTCGCTTAAAAAAAAATATTATGAAATAATTATAGTACAATTTTTTTGAAGAGTTAAAAAAAAAGTTATTTTTTTCAAATTTAATTTTTAATGTTAAATAATAAAAAATTGCTTTTGAATATTTTCTGATTAAAGCTGTGTATTACAAAAGTTGACATACCAATGTCTTTTATATTCTACTTTAAAAAAAAAAAATTGGCAAATAATTTTTATTTTCAATTTTTATTTTCGGGTGAAAAGAAAAGGGAAATATCCAATTTTCATGAAAAAAATCCTTAAATAATTCTTACTCTTAATTTTTATACATAATATTTATAAGAGTTGCAATCCTGAAATTAATCATAAATTGACTGACAAATTATCGATAATCCAATTAAATTAAAATTAAAGTTCTTGGAATATATATCATGTAAAATAGAATTCTTGATTCTATGGTCAATTAATATAACCTATATAAATTGGAAAGGCTTAACGAATATACATATATCATAATTTGTCTGACCGATAAATTATCGACAATAAAATTAAAATTAAATTAAAATAAAATAAAAATATGCTTTAATTAATACCGCGTATAATTATACACACAATTCCAATGATACTAAAATATATATATTTTAAAAATTATATAAACTTGATACTTAACCCACAAATGCCATCTTCAAAGTATATATTCATGTTAATTTCCAACTTTAAATTAATATTTTATTTTTTATAGTGCTATTATTTCCGAATAAAGCACAAATTATCATTAAGAGTTGCCCTTTTATAAATTTTAGCTTAAACAATCATTTTGCGCATATCAAGTTATATAAAAGTTAGTTTTACGAGTAAAACTTAAGTTTATAATAAAAGCAAGTTTTGTAGTTTAAGTATTTATTTTGAAGTGCATCTTTACTTTTTTTTTATTGTAAACAGTTTGTATACCCTGTTCTGGACTGGTAAAAAAAGGGTTAAAAAGCATATAAAATAAGTTGTATATATACTAAGATGGATCTTAAAAGAAAATATAAAAAATAATAAACTTGAAGTATTAAATTTAATTTTTTTTTTATTTGATCAGAAACAAATAAGGTCGTTTAAAGTCTCTGTAATAAAATATATATTTTTATACTGTAGTATTAAATAATAATTATTATTTTATTTAATTTTATTTGTAGTATTAAATAATAGATAATTGAAAATAATTTGCTCTGATTTTGGAAACAGCATGATTTTAAAGCCATCAAATTTTAAATATAGTTTACTTTTATAAATATATATAAATAGAAAATTATTTGCTTATAAATTTTTTAATTTTTTTTATTGCATTAAGCTTTCTTATTTTTTTTTTTTTTTTAATGTATTTTGAATTAATTATTATTTTTTAAATCTATTTTTAAATATTTTATTTTTAGCTTAACAATTCTTATATCGTCGCAGATTTGCGTACAAATTTATTAATTTTTTATTGTAAAGCTTTTTTTTATTTTTTTTCCCGAAAAATTAATTTTTTTTTGTATTTATTATTTAAATTTAAATTTTGCTGAACAATTCTTATATCAAAAATTATTCACAGCATATTTAGTTTTTTTATTGATGACAGCTAAAAGTTCTTATATGAATTTTCAAATATTATTACATGGTATTTCCTAGTCGATCAACATTTGATAAGTTTCTCCTTTTTTTGATGCCTTTGTTGTTTTGTTTCATGTTGCAGCTTTACTTTTATTTTATTTTATTTTTTTTTTTGCTTTTTTTATGGCATCGTAAACAGCACATAATACTAAAGAGCTTTCTTTGGGCCTGTTGGGGGCTGGGGGGCAGGTGGCATGGGAGGCGTGGCATAAGTAGAAAACGCGTCTGGCCGAAAAATTTTTGTTGCCCAGAATGTGGGCGTGCAACAAGGACTCGCATTTGCCTTTTGCCTCGTGTGAATAATAAAATAGTTTCGATCATCCATTTGCATATTTAAAATGGAAGAAACGGAAGCCAGAGTCAGGTAGTAGGCAAGGGGTTGTTTGTTAAAGGGGTGAGGGGAACTGGGGCTTGGTTAAGATGCCACTAAATATTTGTCTGGCCACACTAAGCGCAGTGTCTACTTCACGTTCCTGTGCTGTGTGTGTGTTTGGTCCTTTTTGGACAGGACTCTGTCTGCAGCTGCTAATGGCTTTCTTTTTTTTTGCTCATACCACACTTGCCCCCTCGACACAGACACAGTTGCTGCCCCAGAACGTTGTGCAAAGCATTTTGATTTAATTTTTTATGCACTCTCATTAAATAATAGTATATCGTGTATACGTCAGACAGGACACACAGGACATAGACACACAGACACAGAGCAAATAAAGTTGCAACAGCTGCTGCTGCCCCTCTCCGCATTCTACAGTAGTTTGGGCCATTTCCCTTTGGAACTTGGCCAGCCCAATGTTGATTTAGGTTAACAGCAAAACTGGGCGAAAAATTCTTTCATCAAAAGTCCTGCGAGAGAGCCAGTATTTTGCTTTGGCTTGGGGAATTTATACACACCAACACACACACCAACACACTCAGAAATTGTGTTTTTAATTAAGCGCAAATTCAAATCAGAGAGAGAGAAAAACGCGTTAAATTTTCTAGCTGCTGCAACTTGCAAATAAAAAAAAAAAAAAAAAAAACAAAAACTTTATAAAGAAGAATTTAATAAAGCGCATATTGTTAAAATTAATGAGAATTTTGTATTCAGCTTCTATTGAAATGTATAACTGCCCTTTGAGTATTTATTAGCATTCATTAAAAAGCACAATTAAAATTTGTCTGAATTAAGAGAGAAAAATTTAATTCCTAGTGTGACAAAGGTAGAATATTTCCTAACAATAGTTTTGAAAAATATTTAATTTTTAACAAAATGTTTATATTTTAATTTAATTTATTATATCAACTATTATAGATAAATATAATAACTTATAATAAAACAAAGTGCAATGAGCTAGGACCATCGACTCGATTTTAATTTATTGAATTAAGATATTTAATCTTTTTTACATAATAAAAAAAAACGAAACGGTGAACCTAGTTGCAATATTTAATATTTTTATATTTTTTATAAGAAAACTAATTTTTGAATATATTTTACCTTAGGGAAATTGAAGATATAGTGGTTCAATTTAAATCAAAATCGTTCAGATTGGTAGCAACATATTTAAGTCGAATTTTTGTCTCTTGCAATGCGTAGCCAATTTTATGATAAATTTACGAAATAAATTTTTTGTTTTTTCAATTTGTAGAATTATTACATTAAAATTAAAAAAATATGACTTAAGCCTGGAGAATCAAAATAATCTAAGCTGTATGTGTTTTTCTACAAATTTATGATTTTTTTCGATACAATACAATAAGTATGTATATGAATATTTAAATAAGAAAAATATATATATAAACCAAAAAAAAAAAAAAAAAAAAAATTAAAATAAATAGAAAAAAATATGATTTAAGTAGATAATTGCAACAGGGATCGCAACTCTTATAATTTTTATGTATACAAATTAAGAGTTATGAATTATTTATGGATTTTTTTAATATACATAATTATATACAATAAATTTAACCCGAAAACAAAAATTTATAGTAAAAATTAGTTGTCAAATTTTGTTTCAAGGCCAAAACATGAAAGCTATTTTTCGATTCTTATTTTAATGGTACAAATAATAAAAATTCATTTTGATCTACTTCTGAACCATAAAATATTAACATGACAATGGAAAGTTTTTTTTTCGTAAATTTGGCGTTTTTTTTAGTTAAAAAAAAAGTACATTTTAAAGCACTTTATTAATTTTTGTTAATTTAAGTCTAATAAAAATTATTTTCCTTTTTAAATAAATTTATTTTTGGACACATTTGTATATTTTTTCAAGTTAAAATATTAAATTCTTTAACATGCCAATGGAAAGGTGTTGAGATTAAGATCATTTATATATATATGAATAAATATAATAAATATGATCCAAAATGCGTTCTTTTGTCTGTTAAAAACATTTCCACATTTTCTTTTATTTATAATAATATTGGGGAAATATATTTAATAGAATATTTTTTTTAGATTCTATAAAATATTCAATTAAAAAATTAATAGAGCTTCGCTGCAAGTCAACGTAAAATTTAAATAAAAAGAGCATTTAAATAAATTTAATAAAATTTTGCAATTGTTACAAATTAAAAATAATTGCAATTCAAACTGAAAATTGACATTTAATTTATTTCTGTTTCTGACAATATCTAAATTACATGTATGTTCTTCAATTTAAAGTTTTCTGCGCAAAACTTGTAGATTCCACTTTTATACACATATGTACATATATATATGTATATATATTCATTTACATATTTAGAAAACAAGAGAAACTTTAAATACAAATGTGAAAATAAGTAATTTTGCATGTTGTTTAGTTTTGTTTATTGTTCTGTGACCCTTAAGGCAATAGAAAGTTACCAGATTTTATGTGGCATAATTAAAAATAGCTAAGCAAGTTGTGTATGTTCTCGATGCTATATATAATACAAAGCAAGAAGTGTACATTTCTAGAGTATTAAAAATAAATTACAAAACTCGCGAATATACAAGCCACAAATTGGCAAACTTGCAACAAGAAAGAAACAAAAATACATTGAAATTCTAAGCCCTTCAGCTGACAACCAAAAAAAAAAATCAGTTGGAAAATATTTAGAGCACATTTTCTATGTTCAAGGACTTTCACCTTTTGCCTGAGACACAAGACACAAATCCCCAGGCCTAGCAATCTGATATGGCTCAGAGACTGACAGTTTTGCATTAAAATACAACTCAAACCTCTTATAATATAAAGTCATTCTGAAGAAATAAAAAAAAAAATGTTATTTAAATGTTATAGAGTTTGAAGTTAAATTTTCAGAGAAAGTCTAAGTTAAGTTGTGTGGAAACTGAAATCAAATTTGCAGAAAAATATACCAAAAGTGATAGAAATATAGAGAATTTATTAAAAAAAAATTATGCTTTTATTTTGGAGTTTTTTTTTATATAAAAAAAATACATTTTGAAGCACTTTATTAATTTTTGTTAAATTAAGTCTAATTAAAAATTATTTTTCTTATTAATAAATTCATTTTGGACACTTTTGTATATTTATTGGAGTTAAAAAAATTAAATTTTTAGCGCGTTTTTTTTTTTAATGTAAATAAGTTGATTTAAAATAGAAATACTGCCAAGCAAATTCAAAATATCAATAACTGTAATCATTATAAGTTTTATTATAAAAATTACAATATATTGATCAAATAATGGACTTTCTAATTCATGACAAAAGTTTTTTTCAAATTAAAAAAAAATATATTTTTAAGCTTAATAATTATTTTTCTTTTGAAAATATTAACTTACAAATTTTTTTAAAACAATTTTTGGCCGCAGTTCGTCTTCGCAAAACAGAAATATTTTAATTCTAATTTCAAAAAAATACTTAGTTCAACTGAGTAAAAGTTATGACGAAAGTAAAGATGCAATATTTTTGTGTGTTATATTGGCTTTCAGGAAAAAATAATAATAACTTATGGAATCCTTTTTATTTTGGGCTCCAAGTGGTGTTTTAATAAAATATTATATACAGCATTTTTTTTTTAAATCATAAATTTCAAGATATATACGATTGGATTATCCTTATTTTCTATCAAAAGCTGAAAATTAAAATTTAAGCAAAAAATGTAGATAGATTTTAATTTAAATTAGAATATAGGATATTTTTTTTAATCGATAAATTTAGCTCATTTATCGCTCTCTCAAAGTTGCGTCAAGGATACAAAATTAAAATTTAAAAAGAAAATAACAACGTAATCATTATTTACGGTTCCTGTAAAATATAGTTCTGTTAATTGATTTTTCACACTTTTTACATAAAATTATTATTAATATTGTCAAGAAGATTTATTCGTAATGGACTATAACATAACATTTTAAACATTAAAGAACAACCACGCTTCATGCGAAGCTTAAACAATTTACCTAAAGTAATTTAAAAAAAAATCGAATTTTCTTTTAAAGCATTTTATACAAAATCTTGACTAAAAAAAAAACACAAGCTAAAATCGGATAAAATCGATTTTCCTATATGTTTCATGTGATAAAGAATATTTATTGGCCTAAGTACATACAAATATATTCGTGTTGTTGTTGTTTTTTATTTTAATATATCACAACCTAAAAAAAAAAAATAAAAAATAAACAAATTTGAACTATAAACCGCCAAAATATAATCTTAACTTTGAAAAAATAAAAATAATTAAATTTAAAAAAAAAGCCGCCAAAATATATTTTTAACTTAGAAAAAATAAAAAAAAATTTCTCCACTTGCATAAAAATAATTTATTCAGGCTTAGTACAAAAAAAATAGCTAAATTTATGTGGCAAAGCGTTAAGCAAAATGCAAAATAACAAATTGCAAATATAATGCTAATTACTTTGGTATAAAAAAAAGCTAACTGATTTAATAAAAAAAATAAAAAAAAACCGACAAAATATATTTTTAACTTAGAAAAAATAAAAATAAATAAATTAAAAATAAAAACCCGCCAAAATATATTTTTAACTTAGAAAAAATAAAACAAAAATTCTCCACTAGCATAAAAATAACTTATTCAGGCTTACTTCCAAAAAAAAAATGCAAAATAACAAATTGCAAATATATAATGCCAATTTCTTTGGTATAAAAAAGCCAACTGATTTAATAAAAAAAAATAAAAAAAAACCGACAAAATATACTTTTAACTTAGAAAAAATAAAGTAAAATCCACCAAAATATATTTTTAACTTTAAAAAAACAAAACAAAAATTCTCCACTAGCATAAAAATAATTTATTCAGGCTTACTTCCAAAAAAAATTAGCTAAATTTATGTGGCAAAGCGTTAAGCAAAATGCAAAATAACAAATTGCAAATATAATGCCAATTACTTTGGTATAAAAAAGCTAACTGATTTAATAAAATAGTTGGGGATTTTATTCAAGTTCCCTTGACCTTGGAAGCCCACGTGGAAATAACAAGTATGGAAATGGCAAATTTAATGATTTTCTTTTGCTTTTTGCAAATGGTCAGGTTACTTTTGGTTTTTTGAGGGTTGGCTTTTGGGTTTTTTTTTGGTTTTTTTTTTCGGTTTTGCGTTAGGGTCAATGCCACATGGCTTGGTGCATGATTAAATAAAAGTATCCGCTTACTGTGGCTGCCATTGTCATTTATTATGATTACGTGCACATGATGCTGACAGTTGATCCCATTTGGCCAGGGCCATAGCAGTTTTTTCTATTTTCATTTTCATTTTCATTTTTTTTTTTTGCCTTTTTTCAGGACACAGGTGTCAATGGCCCAAAAGCAGATTTTGCGCAGCATTTCAAACGTTTCGATCTTAAAGTTTTTATGATGCCAATTCGGGTGACAACAAGGGGGGACATTGCCGCTTTATTAGAATGTCACAGGTAGGCGCTGCATTAATTTAATCGGCATGTCATTACATGTTAAAAGTTTTGTTTTACGCTTTTTTATAGCGAGAAAATGTGGAGAATCTACCTGTGTGTGTGCCCCCATAAAATGCCATTGACTTTGTGTGCAACCGCCAGCCAGGCAACTTGACATGCCACACACACAACACACACACGCACACACTCCTAGCTTTGTCCTCAATGCTCTCTGTCAATCAGAGAAGAAGCAAAAAAATACTGCTGGCAGCTTCGACATTAAATGAGCTCAAGTGGCTGTGTGTGAAAATTGCAATATGCCAAGAGGGGCATCAAAGGGGTGGCAAATGGGGGCAGGGGGGGTTGTAGAAGAAAGAGTGCTGATATAGGGATTTTTTTTTGTTATCCCTGAAGTGACAGTTTTTCCACACAAACTCACGCCTATGTAAGTACATTCAGGTGTGCACTGAAAAAAATAAGAAAAAAAAATAATAATAATAAAAATAATTTTTTTTTTTTTTTGAATAAATATTGAGTGAAAAATTTCATACAAAATTTATATAAATAATAAATAATAATATTTTTAAATAAAAAAAATCAAATTAAATGTGTTTCTTTATTGCGGACCTTAAAATTTTGGCTTCAGCATTTAGTTAAATTAATTTGGCGATTTTTTTAAAGTTATATAAGTTTTTCTTTGGCTAAAACTTGTATGCTTTTTGATTTTTGCAAAAAAAAACCATCACAATTTTTTTTATAATAGGTTAAATAATGGAGGTAGAAAAGAGAGTTTTTATTTTTTTTAAACAAACTCACTCCTATGTAAATAAATTCAGATGTGCGCTGGAAAAAATAAAATTATATACAAAAATTTTGCATATTCAGTACAAATTTAAAATAATAATGAATAATAATAAAACTTACCAACAATTTTAAAAATTTGGAAAATGACTTTATGTACATAGAACTACTCAAATATAATAATACTGCATACTTGAAATTTTCAGAAGACCCCAAAATCTGGAATAATTTGGCCGAAAAAGGTTTTCGAGGCATTTTTTACATATAACATTTAATACAACTTTTTGTGGCAAACTCATAAAATTATTACAGATTATAAAAGTATATAAAACGACCTTTCAAATGATAAAAAAATCTATGTATTTTAAACATTTATTGGCCAAGTTATAAGCCTGTCAATTAAGCTTTTTTTTAAACCATTAAAAATTTTTAGCTTTGATCGTCAATCAAGACTATTATAATGTAAAATAACACAAATTTAAATCAAACAAATTTCTTATTTGAGTTCTTAAAATTGCAACTTTATCATTTAGTTAAATTTTTTCGTAATTTGATTTACTTTACAAATTTTTCGAAATTAAATAAATTTATGTTAATTTACTATTTATTTATTTTTTATTTATATATATTTTAGTTTATTTATTTTAATTTTAATGCATTTTGTTCTTTTAATATAAGCCAATCAAATTTATATACAATAATTCAGGCTTTTACCCAATAAAAAGCTTAAAAAATTATTTATTTATTTTTTTTTTATTTTTTATTAGAAACAATATATAAAACTATGTCTCATATAATTTATGGCTTTATTGCGTTCGAAACCAATAAAAAAAAAATAAAAATAATTCCAATGCATATTTTTAGCTAAAATGTAAAAAAATAGTTTTGTTATTCACATCTCTTTTAGTTTTTCGCACAAATTTCGCCGGAATTTGGAATTTGATATTCGATACTTTTACAAAGTATTTTTTGTGTGAAAATATCTCTATAAAAAAAGTTGAACTGATTGGATTAGTTTGCTATAGCTCATAGCTGCGCTTTATATAAATATTATTTAAACAAAAAAAAATTTTTTTTAAGTTAATAAAATAATTTTGCAAAATAAATAAAGCAATTACTGCAATTATTTTTCTCTTAACATTATAATTGGACTTTACCATGAATGAAAATAAATTGAGCTAATAATTTTTTTTAGGGCTTTTGTTTAACATAACATTTGATTGTCATTGAATTTTTTGCTTCATATTATTTTAATTAAATAAATTTGATTGATATTCAATAAGTTGTAGTCATAAGTACAGACTGTTCTGGAAAATAAAGAAATTAATAATTATTAAAAAAAAAAATATATTTTTTGAATGCAAATCAGATGTTCATTTATTTATTTCATTTAATTAAAATAAAGCAATCAATTTTAATTAGTTTCTATTTCTTTACTAAGCGCCACAGAGTGGCTTATTACCCTTAATAAGAATTCTTGAAATTCATAATTTTTTAAATACCTGTCAAATATTTATAGTTTCTACCATAAAAAGTGTAGAAAAACGGCTAAAATTTATTAAACATTTTTAATAAAAAAAAATACATTTTAAGAGTTTTCTTTAATTTTTTAACGAACTTATTTTAATATTAAAAAAAAAACACATCTAAAATGTTTTCTTTAATGTTTTAACAAACTTATTTTTTTTGTTAAAAACAAAACTTTCTTGCCAATTAAAAAGTTTTTTTTCTTTAAAAGAAAAGAATTTTGTGAATATATAAAAACATATTTTTCTAGCTTTTTGTTGCCTGACAATATTTATATAAATTTGAAAATTTCGGTTTTTTTGAGTGTGTTTTGTATATGGTTTTGCAATGCCTCTTGATTGGCATTTTTCTCTTGTGAAAGCTGCAGCCTTGACTCAACTTGAACACAAGTCGAGTAGACAATCGCTCAATTGTACGCATGGGCACACTGAGTGCCAACAGTTGTCGCACAGCAGCAACAGCAACAGCAACATTTAATGCCATCTGCAATTTGTCACAACTTTGTTAGCTGCATATATATGCAAGACTAGCCTAGTATATAGGTCAACTTAGTCCAAGAACTAATTTATCTTTTAACTTTATGTGCAGCGCTAGCCTTGAACATGTCCTCATTCGTTTTTATTTATTTATTATACTATGGCCTTATTTAAAATGATATTCAATTTATTTATATATATATATATATTGTTAGTAAATAAAGTAAATTAAACTTGTAGCTTAAAATGTATACTAAACAAGACTATAAGATTTATAAATACAAGATCTTTTTTTTAAATTTTCTTTCAACATTTTTGCGAACGTTCAATATAATTAAATTAATTAAAAGTTTGCACAAGTTTAAATATTTGCGAAACTTACCTCAAAAGTCAATTTGCAAGTTGTCAACAGTTTGTCAGCAAAGATTACTGAAAGAAAAGTTAAAATAAATGGTTTTTAGTTAATTAAAATATCAACAAAATTTGCATTTAAATCAACTCAAATATTTAATTATTTATTTGGTTTTTTTTTTTTGCAATATTTAAAGAACATTATTTTCAATTGAGAGGGGCTTTAAATTAATTGACGAAATATATTCAATGGTCATCTTGTAATGTAAATCAGCAAATTGAAAATGCCATCGCACTGCGTATACGTATTTTACATACAAATATTGCGCATACGCCGCATATGACGATGTTTTATTTTTTTTTATTGCCATCATTACGTAAAATGAGCAACAGCATTCCATAATTAAGCGTAAATATATTTTGTTTGCTTTTGTTGAGGACCCCCCACATCAGGACATCAGGACCCTTTAAGCCACCATACTCATCAGCATCAGCGTGTCCTCAACGAATTTATATTATTTTTATGATTTTCAGCATTGCGCATGAAAATTGCGCATTGTATTTCAATGCTTATCAAATTGGGTATGCAAAATGTAATACAATATCATCAAGATTGCAATGCGAATTAATATAGATTAAAAACTGTATAATTTATTATGATATTATATTTAGATGTATTCAATAAATAAATGAATATTTATGAATATAAATGTACACTTAAAAGTCTTTTATGTGTTAATTACTTTGAAAAAGAACTAAGAGCTGCACTTAAGCTAGAACTTCAACAGTTTTAATTTATTTCTAGGCAGCTATGAGCTTTAAAAGATTGAAAGTATCTAGCACTAGAAGATTCTGTAAGTGAAAGTTATTAAAATATCGTTAGCAAAGCACATCAAAGCACATTTCAGCAAAATATACTTTAAGAAACAATTGGGAAAAATATAGAAAATATAGAAAACCTCAATCAAAGACTTTTGAATCTAATACACCAAAAGTTGAGGTGCTTGTAAGAGTTTTTAATTAGTACGAAAGCGCAATTTTTGTTTGCAATTGATTAATAATAAAATAATTATTTATTAATATTAAAATATGTATGCTTGATCCTTGTGACAGCTTCCCAACTAGCACTGCTGCCCGGCTGCCCAGCTGCCAGGCTCAAGTGAACACCCCAAAAGTCATTAGAAAAAAATATACTGAACATATTTTAAGGACGACTTTCTGATAAATTAATATTATATATGCTAGATATACTAAATAAATACTATCATATCATTAGAAAGTAGACATGAGCATAGCGAATAATTAAAAAATTTAAATATATGTATGTATAAGGTTAATGTTTTAATCAATAGACAGAGTTAAATGTCTAAATTCAAATTTTGAGATATTTTTTATTCTACAATAGGCAAGCTTAAAATTTAAAAGATATGGTTTGATTTTTTTTTTAAATTTATTTTAATTAGATACAATGTTTAATATCATGTTTAATATTATGTTTAATATTATGTTTAATATATTATGAATGTAATTTATAGCGTACAGGCTGATATGACCTTCAACGCCATAAAAGGAATATATTTTTATTATGTATGTATGTATATTCAAATTAATAAATTAAAACATTAGCTTCTATAGAAAAAAATTTAAATATTCTAGTTAAAAACTATAAAATTATAAGATTTCATCAATACAAAATTTGTTTAATTTAAAATAATCATATAAAGAAATAATTATTATTATAATTTAAATATAGTCTTCTGATTGGTAAATATTTTGTTTATTATTATGCTATACATTTCTTTGTTAGGTTTTCACTTCATAAAAAGAATATAATTTCTTTTTTGGAAAATAATGTTAATAGGCAAGGAAAAAAATATAATAAAATATTGTCTACTGAGTGTTATTAATTATTTCAATTGCTGAAATTTCATAATAAAAATGTAAAATTGAATATATTTATTATATTCATATTTATATTTTATAGGTGAAAACAGGCGCAAATTAAAAATAATTAATAAAATAATATTTTTTTTTTTTTTTTTTTTTTTTGGGTATAGAGGGTTTTTCCCTGATTAAAAGATTATGGAGTTACAACTAAACGGCAGATAAAGACATAGGCGAGGCTTTAAGTGTATAACATTCTATCACAACCAAAATACAGGGTATTTTTAGAGTTCAACACATACGCTTAGAGTATTCAAACTTGTTTTTCGTTTGGTTTTTTATTGTTATCGCTTGATTTTTATGATTTGTATTACATAAAGCACATGGCTCATGTTGTTTGTTGTTTGTTATTTGTTGATTGTTGTTTATGGTTGTTGTTGTTGTTGCTGCTTATGTTTAATGACAGTTGCGAGTGTCATGTTGCTGTTGTTGTCGATGCAACAGTGTTGAAAATTGTCTTTGTTTTTTCATCAGATTTGAGAACTTTGTTATACAGGAAAAAAGCGCGAAAAGTTTTGTCAGGTTCTCAAGTTGCTCCCCTTTTAACCTATTGTATAATACAGTAGAACCTCGATAAATGGAACTGCCTAATAACAAGGATTTTTCGATAATTAGAATTTGTTGTGATCGAAAAAAAAATGTTTATTTAAATTTAAAATAATTTTCCGACTTCTTAATTCCCCAAACAGTTACAATTTCGATAGTTGTACTTATCGAGCGTTCACTGTGCCATTATTATAAAATTTGTATAGAATAAGGAAACTGTATTTGATTGATGTGCATTTACATATATATAGTATATATATAATATACTCGCATTATATTCGCCTTAGCTGTCAAATTCAGTTTCCACACATTCTCGTAATTGGCATATAACAAATTTGTTGAGAAAAACTTGCATTGTTTTTGAATTTTACCCGGAAATTACTTAATTCAATATTCAACAGGTAACTAAAGAGTTAAGAAGAATTAAAACTAAGTGCTTAGTCGATTGTACTAATTTATAATGGTTTAATTGTGATTTTAAAATCAATGTGATGTAATACAATTTTAAATTGAATTTTTTAATAACATTATGGCAATGAGTTGAAAAATATTTATGCATTTTTTACAATTTTCCCTTTGTGGGAGGCTATAATATATAATTTGGAAATTAAATAAGAAATAATATAGTTTAAAATATTTAAATAATAGTAAAATATAAATGCATCTTTTAGAACTTTTTGTTTGTGGAAGAATATAAAAAATAATTGCATATATTTTATGGAAATAAAATAAGAAAAAATATTGGTTGAAATATATAAATATATATATTATATATTTAGTTGTATTTTAAATTCAATTGCACATGTAAAATTTTATGCTTTTTAAGCACATAATATAGATAAATAAATATAAATATAATGAAATATAAATATTTGAATAATATTGTACAAAAATAAATGTAATAAAAAACAATTTATTTATTTATTTATTTTGTGCTTTATTTCTCTTATTATGTTGCAATCATTAATGCTAAATATATTATCATTTTATACAGAGTTTAGGATTTTCTTTACAATGAAATTTTTAATAAAGCTTTTCTATTTAAAGTTGATTATTTACAAAATTTATGTTTTACAAGAAAAAATTTTGGAGAAAAAACTTAATTTAGAAACAATTTATATTATTGAAAATGACAAAAAAAAATATATATATTAAATATTATTTGAATATTATAAATATAAATGTAATAAATAAAAAATTGACATTATTAAAAATGCGAGAAAATAGTTCTAATATATATTTTTTAATAATAAATAAATTAATGTAATAAATAAACCATTATATATTATTATTAAAAATGAGAATAAAAATATATATTAAATATTTGAATATTAAAAAAATAAATTTAATAAATAAACAATTTAACATATTTTTAAAAATAAGATTTAATCGATATAATAAATATTTGAATAATTAAAAATATAATAAATGAACATTTTATATAAATAAAAAAAAGAATTAATAGATACTATAAATATTTGAATACTAAATAAATATATGTAATAAATAATCAATTTATATTATTAAAAATAAGAAAAAATTAAAAAAAGTTTAAATATTATATTACATTTAAATTTTTTGCACTTTGATAGAAAAGTGTTAAATAAAACATTAAATATTATTAAAAATGAAAATAAAAATATATATATTTTAGATATTTATATATCGAATTATAACTTAACAATAATGCATAAAAAAAATAAATATATATAAAATTTAAATTATGAATTGTACTCTTAATTAAAGTACATTTAATTTTTTGTAATTTGAAAGCTTTAAGCTCATTTTAATTGTGAAAGCATAAAATTGTTATATCGTTCATTGATAAATTAATTTTTTTTATTGAAGTTATCATTTGATTATAATTATAATTATTATTATTAAGGATTAAATATATATTTTTTGATATTATTTCAAGCGAATATTTGTTATTTAATAACAAGCTCTCTCTATTTTTTTTATTTTTATTTGTTTTATTTAATAACAAACTCTCTCTCTCTCTCGCTTGCAATTATTTTTTTTGCTTTATTTTATTTTTTTTTTCAATTTATATTATTATCAGCCGCCACAAATTCATTTATAAATGAAGAAAAATGTTTGCTAATCAATTAAATTAATGCGGCAAGCCACAATTGAAACAATAAGATAAATAAAACACTTGCCACAATTTGGGGCAGCTAATTGTAGTAACCACAATTAACTGTTGTGTGGTTGCGACCACTAAAAACAATTTCTGTTTCCAGTTTATTTTCTTTTTTCTGAGTAGTTTTCTTGGTATTGGTGTGTATCTGTGTGTGTGTGTGTGTTTGTGCAACTCATTACGGTTCTTGTAGGTGGTGCAACCGCAAAATGCCATTTGTCAGTGGCAGATGGAAGCGCATTTTGTGGGCGGTGTGTGTTGTGTTGTTTTGCCTGTGGGCGTGGCCACAACTTCAATTAGCATCCGTCTACAGAATTTCTACCTACGAATATGCCACTCAATTCTCAAAGTGTGTGTGGAGTGTGTGTGTGTGTGGTGTGTGTGTGTGTGTATGCATATTTATGCGTCGCACAAAATGGCAGAAAATGTTTGAGACTTCTAATGGCGCTGAGTCTAATAGAATATCGCGTACAAGGACTGACCAAGGACACGGGACACAGGACACAGGACACAGTAGAAATGACGATTGCTTAGTATGTGCATAATACACTCAGAAAAATAAAAACATTATATACTTTAGCTACACAAAATGCGGTGAGTGTAGTTAGGACTAAAATCGTGAACTTATAGATTTTGCTATTTAAAATATTAAATTTTTTATTTTGACGATGCTGAGAAGGAATTTAGGTATTAAAAAAAAAAAATAAAAATAAATAAATTAATAAATTCCTTTAAAATTGCTTTGTATTTTAAGCCAGTTAAATAATAACTATTTTGTAAAAAATTACAAAAAAAAGGGCAAACAAATATATTGCGATTTATATAAAGTATTTTGATATGTTAAGAAGTAAATTTTAAAGGTTTTATTTAATTTAAATAAAATAAATAAAAGAAAACAAATTGTAAGTTTGCAAATGGTATTTAAAATATTCTGCAATAGAAACGAAGCTAAATAATATGTACAAATAAAATTTTTTTGGTTTAAAATAAGAGTATCAGCATTTATATTTGAATTTTCTATTTTTGAATACATTTTTTTAAAAGCAATAATCTTTTTATTATTTCTAATAAAATAGCAATTTTTTTTCTTTGCATAATAAGTCAAGAAAATTTTGTTTTTATATTTTTAAAAAATTTCTTTTAAGTAATTTTGAATTTTAAGCCAGTCAAACAATTACTATTTGTAAAATATAAAAAAAAAATCAAAAAGTATGGATATATATCAAATATATTGATATAATAAAAAGGTAACTTTAAAGATTTTATTCAATTTAAATACAAATTTTGAAGGCTTGTTTTTATACAATAAAATAAATATATACAAAAATAGACCAAAAAAATAGAAAACAATTTGTTAATTCATTTGAAAATGGTATGAAAAATATTGTGTATTGGAAACGCAGCTAAATAAATGGAACAAATAAAATTTATAGTTCTAAATACGAATACGATAATTTTTTTATTTTTCATTTTTGAATAAATTTTTAATAGAAGCAAAAATCTTTTTTTTTAATACCTAATAAAATTACAATAATTTTTTTTTGCGTATTTAGTCATGCAAATATTTGCTTTATACGATTAATAAATTCTTTTTTAAATAGTTTTGTATTTCAAGCTGGTAAAATAATAAAAAACTATTATATTAAAATTAAAATTAATTAAAATAACTATTATATATACATTTTAAAAAAATAGAACAACAAAAAAATAACGAAAACAAATTGATAATTTAATTTAAAAGTATATTGCAATGAAATCGGAGCTAAATAAAATGTACTAATAAAATTTGATTTGAGTAAAATAATTTTTTTTTAGTGTCATTCTAAAAGAAATTTTTATAGAAGCAAAAATAATTTTTTTTTATTTCAAATAAAGTGGCAATAATTTATAAAAATATATATGTTCTTTTTTTTTTTTTTTTGTTTTGTTTTTTGTGCAACTTTATAAGATATTTTGCAAATTGTTTTAATCTCATAAAGAGGTTTTCTTGGTGTCAATTATACACTCTTGCCTAAAGGGTATTATTAGAACAAAGAAATATTCTCCTATTCATATTATTCTATTCCATATATATATATTCTTAATCAGCATCAAGTGCTGTGTCGAAATTGCTTATTCCTTCTTTCCATTTTGGTAAGAATTTGGCACAAATGTTTCTTTTCGTTGCAGGCAGTTTATAAGTCGGAATTGATCGGATCGTATATATATAATGTTATAGTTGTCATTGGAAAAATTAGCCAAAAATTTAATTTATTTAAAAAACAATTTTACTTTTTTTTATTATCCAAAAAGTGCATTTTTTTGCTTGTAAAAAAGTCTAAAAATTAAAAAAAAATTTTTTTTTTAAATGTTAGTTTTTCTGACATTTTTTTGTCAGTGTAGTACGTAGTTGGGCCTCTTATTGTCTTGTTATATTATAAGAATGAAATGGCGAATCTGTGGCAGCTGTGAAATATGAGCGCACGTACGGGGCAATAGGACAATAAAAAAGCTGAGAAGCAGCAGGATAAGGCCACAATGTATGAATGTTTGGGGGCACACACTCTGTCTCTTATATATTATAGTTAGATACTAAGTTCTGTATATAAGTATAGAACATATGCATATTCATATACATATGGCAACAAAGTTTTCTGTTCTAACCTCTTATGACTTTATTAGGAATTGCAGCTTTGTGTTTGTTCTTTTCAAAGTTTCAACCATATTTCTCATGCTCTCCATGTGACACAACATTTCTTCAATTACCCCACTGTCCAGTGAGATATCTTAGCCCACAATTCTGTGGCAAGTGACAGCAACTGCACAATTTCCATGCAGCATTCAATTTATTTAACAAAATATTTGCGTTTCTATGACAAGGCAATTTTATCAAAGCAGTCCAAATGTGCCAAATGGAATTTGTCAATGCAATTTTCATTGAGCTCTAAATGTGGTTGCCCCAAAACGAGAAGATAGTTGAGAGAAGATACCAAGTACTGACTATATATATATATATACATATGTCCAATACCGTGGCATTGAAAATTGCTCTAAATGTCAAATCAAAATATTTCAATTCAACAAAAACAAATTGCAACAGTGTATATAAAGAATGCCAAATATTTATAATTATTATTATAATTTTTAAATTTACTGAAATGCACAAATTTCCACTTTTATAAAGCTTAAAATTTTAAATTAATATTTAATATGGTATTTATTAAATTTACAGCAATTTATACAACAACTTCCATGTTAAATAAAAGTCAAAAAATAAATTTTAAATTTTTGCTTTTGTGCTTGAAGATTTTAGTTAAAAAATAATAATAAAAAATATAATCAATTTTTTACGATTTATTTAGTAACATTTAAAAATGTCTTTAGAGTTGTAACGCTTTAAACGATTTTAAAGTTTATTAAATATAATTAATTTATATGGTAAAAAGTAAACCTTATAAATTCGGGCATTAGTTACTAAAAGCAAAAAATTTAGTTTTATTAATATAAATTATTTTGATTATAATTCCTATATTTCTTGGAGATTTAATTTTATATAACATTTGAATACATATTTTGTTTTAATTATAATTTATTATAAATTTATTTTTTGGTATATTTAATTGTCTGCAGCTGAAAAATAATAATTAAATAAATAAATAATTTTTTATTTCTGCAGCTGAAAAATAATAATTTAATAAATATATTTTTATTTCAAAAATAGTCGTATATTGTATAAATTAATTTTCAATAAAAAAAAATCCTTGGGTCTTCAGATTATTATGCTTTAATGCTGAACAAAATAGACTTTTATTTTGACTGAAGCTGGCTAAAATAAGAAAGTGGCAATAATTTTTATTAATAAGCCATAAATAAACAATTTTATTAATAAATAAATAAAAATGATAAACTTTATCTTAATGTCACAAATTTTAGTTCAAATCAGAATAAAGCATTTCAAAAAAAAGTGTTGAAAAAAAAATTAAAAAACAAACCTGTTATTCATGTTTTTATTTTTAACTTCTTTTAATATAATTTTTTTTTTATGAAGGATATTGTACTTTTTAACCTTTTTGCTATCTTTCAACTGCTTAATGTTTTAAATAAAATATTAAATCATGTTAGGACCGAACCAATTTATTACAAAAGAAAATATTGTTCGATAATTGTATTTTTGAAAGTTTTAATTTATTACGAAAAAAAATATAAATAAAATATTAAATATTATTATATTAAATATTAATTTATTATGAAAAAAATATAAATTAAATATAAATATAAATTTATTTTCATACTTTTCATACTTTCAGCTTGAATAAAATGTATTTAAGCTGAATTTTAATAACATTTAATTTTAATTTAAAAGTCTGTTAGAAACTAAGTTTTCTCTAGAATCATTCACATACATTAATAATATCAATTTATATTGATTACTAAGATTTTAGTTTGGCTTAAATCTGAAGCAATTTTAATTCCAATATATTTAGAAATTTTTTAAGAATTTTTTCTTTCAATATATATTGAACTGAAATTAAATAAAATGTTTTATGCACATTTAACTGTAATGAACAACGTCTTTTAATATATATTAATTTGTAATAAATTCCAGCAATTTATGTATTTTTTATTTTATTCTTTTTCTTTGCATATTCTTACAATTAAAATATGCTTTGGCACCACGGTAAAAAACGACAGCGAAATTAATTTGTTAGAGGTTGATTGGGAAACTGCGTACGCTGATTAGCTTTCAGTTTGCTACTGAAAGCCATTTCATGTATTAGAGTGCCCGTTTCAAATATATACATATACAGCCACACACACTCACACACACACACACCCACACACACACACTACCTGTCCAAAGCAACAAAATTTCATTGGATACTTTCAGGAAACAGAGAGAACGATCCATAGCAAAGTCCCCATGGGGCCGAGGGAAACACTTTCATTATCTTTTATGAGCGCACATATTCCGTGAGAGTCATGTGTGAGTATCAGCATTATTATTAGGAGGATGAGAGGATGAGAGTGTGTTCTGAGTGCGAGTATATTCGAATGAAAAGCAACAAAATTTATTTGAATAACCAAATGATACAACGAACTCTAGCAATATACACACATTGATAATAAAGGCACACACATGGCCAAAAATTATATACAGAGCGAGAGAGAAATGGGGTCAGTGTGGAGTTGAAGATGATGCCTGCCACATGTGGCACTGTGGCACTACACAACTGTCCAAGCACCACTTGAGCAGCTTCAAGCGGAGTTTTTTTTTGGGTTAGAATAAATGAGCTGTCGTTTTGGATTGACACTCAGATGATAGTGCGAAAATCCATTTGATTTTCCAACCCACACTTAACCCCCGTCGGCAAATGAGCAATCAGTAAATCCGAAACCCAAATCCCAATTCCTAAATCCAAACGATGAAAGCCAAAGTGAATGGCTTCGTCAATTGAATATTATTTGAATGTTGCCAAAAAAAAAAACCAAAAAAAAAAAGGCTTCAATTTTTGCCCAAAAAATGTGAATGAAATGCAAGTGGTCAGAACGAGTTCGAGCTCTCGAGTTCTCTTCAGCACTTCACTATATATGGTCCATAACCATAAAATACAAAATCCCACAAAAATAAAAGGCATTTGGACAACTGGCAACGTCAAAAACAAAAGGCCAAAAAAAAATTCTATAAATATAAATTAACTAGTTGAGCTGACGCGCGTTGCTACGCCCTCCTTTCAAATAAATAAAAAGAAAATAAAAACGATACAAATATAAGTAAGTGTAAATAAATATAAATCAAAATAAATAAATTTAAATAAATATAAATAAATAATAATGATCTAAATATAAATAAAAATAAATACAAAAAATATTAATAAATATAATTAAATATAAATAAATATAAATAAATATAAATAAATATAAATAAATATAAATAAATATAAATAAATATAAATAAATATTAATAAATATAAATAAATATAAATAAATATAAATAAATATAAATAAATATTAATAAATGTATATATATAATATATAAATAAATAAAAATAAATATAAATAAATATGAATACAAGAAATAACTGATATATTCAGTATGCTGAAGATATAGAAATTTTATATCAATATATTCTTATAAAATTAAATATTAAAATTGTTTTTCAGTAATCGAAAATAAGAGGTGTGAGTTCAAAAAAATATAGTCCAAAAAAAATTTCCATGATGTATGGAAAAATCTTACATATTCTAATTCAGGATGCAGGATCCTGGAAACAAGATAAACTTTTATTTCCGATCAAAAAAATAAAATGGTGAAATAATAATAAAATACCAAATTTTATTTAAAGAAGAAAATTAAATTACTTTTTTAAATTTTTATTTTTTAAATATCTTCTGAACCAAACTAAGTATTTCAAAAGTTGACAAATGTAAATCACCTTAACTAATTTTATATTGTAATTAGTTTTTAATTAATTTCAATTTCTTTCCAAAAATCAATTTTTTTTAATTTGAATAACTTTTATATTCAAATTTTAAATAAAAGTTAACAAATAATTTTCCTTTATCAATTATAATCTTTGGTCAAAAAAAAAAAAGAATAAAAATTTTAATGGAAAAAATAATTTTAATACCAAAAAATTATAGGAGTTGCGAGTCCTGGATTTTTCCTATGCCAGCTATATGATATAGCCATGCCTTCCGGCCAGTTCTAATATATATACTGCCTGCAGCAAAATAGAATTAATATATATTGTACATTTCATAGGATCAGAGACTTCTACCTCAATGCGTTACACAATTGATGAAAAAATTCCAAAACCCTTGGCAAGAGTATTCAAAATTTTGTTTGGCCTGTGTGTGATTCTTGAAAGCAATGCGTACAAGGACGTGCTGACCACAAATAATTAGAAAAGTTGCAGCTGGCAAAACCAGGACAATTGTCCCAGATGCTTTGATATTTGGCCAGTGATAACGCCAGGACACAATTTGGTTTTTCTTTATTTATTTATTTTTTTTTCTTTGCTGGCAAATTGGCAAGCAATAACTTAAGATAACTACTTACTTGTAAAAACGCTTACGGATAACATTAAATGGCAAAAATTTAATGGCCAGCTTTATTTTGGGGGATTGTGAGAAAAGCGTTTAATGTCAGACGTGTCGTATACGCAATGTGCATGACAAATTAAAGTGCAATCAGAAACTTTATATGCTTTTATATATTGTTATATATAAATTCAAATGTTTTCATTGAGATAAAAAATATAATTTTTATTTTTTTGTTATATATATTTTTTGATATATATTTTTTGTTATTAAATATTTATTGTCAAAAAAAAATTTTTTTTTTGGTATTTTCTGAAAAATAACAGCAACAAAAATGTTTTCCAATTGTAGCTTAACCAGAAATTCGACGGCCTTACTCTAAAAATAATCAAAACATTGCATACTTCTGTGCGCTGTTTGTGAGACAATTGTGCTCTTATAATTCTCAAACAGTCCGCTATCAAGCTCTCCTTAAGTATGTTATTTTTTCTTAGGCAAAGCTTTATAATTATTTTAAAAACTTTGCTAAAATTTTCTCTTAAAAATAAACTCCAGTCTGTGTTCTGAAAGCCGAAAAAGTATTCCGATCTTGCGTTTGCAACGTTTTTGACTTGAATGTTAAAAAAGCAAAAAGTTTTACAATCATAAACAATTTTTATCTATAAGGATATTTAACATGGTTTTACTAGTCTTCACAATTTCACAAATTTTTCAAATGAAATTGTTTTATGTTTTACAAACTATAAAACGACAAAGTTTTGCGATTTTTCTTGTAAGCTAGTAAGAATGACAAAACCTGCGAGTAAACATATAAAAATAAATCTAATTTAAATTTACTAGTTTTATCAACTATTAAATAGAATAAACTTTATATTAAAAAAGCATGAAATACAACCTTCAAATTATTGTAAACATTTAAAATTGATGAAATAGCAAAAAAATGTGAGTTTGCTGAAAGCATTACAAATGTAATTGGCAATTGAATTGAAGTGTTAGCTACATTTTAAATGATATATAAATTTATATATCTAAATGTTTTTTTTATACATTTGAAACATGTGTAAGTAATTACTTGTGTATTACACTCAGTCCATGTGTTCATGGCACGTGTTCTGTTCAGTTGGAGGTGTCATCAATCATTTGTAAGTAACTAGCTAATCAATTGATGTTTTTTCAAATATAAAACAATAGAATAAAAGAGAAAAACAAACTTCAACAGGCTCAACACTTGCCAAGTGTTAAGTGGCAAGTGTGGGCCAAGTCCAAACACTTTCTAGACCATTTTCTCGACTGCCACATGCGACTGTCTATCAACAAAAAAAATACAAAAATACAAAAATAGCTCAGTTTGAGCTCACATCCATTATAACAATTGAATGAATCATTCAGTCAGCGGCAAAAACAATGTTCTACTTATGTCTGTCCAAAACTCTTACCAGTAATCATAATATTTGTGCCAAAAAAGCAATTCAATGATAACACAAACAATAACACGGCCAGCCAACATAATCAGTATTCTTGTGGGAATGGCAAATACACTTGAAGAAAAAATAATATAGAAAAATATAAAAAAATAATATAAAATAATACAGAGTAAATTTATAAAATTTATTTTGACTTGGAAAGGATATTTATATATTGGAAAAAATATTCTAATATATTAAATTGACTTTTTAACGAAATTTTTTAGTATTTATTTAGGCATTAGTAGAAAGGAAATTATTATTTATACATTAAAAAAATTTTCCAATATATAGAATTCACTTTTTAACCAATTTATGTTTTTTTTACAAAATACGAAAAACTTGCTCCAAAAATCAAAGAAAATTCAAAGGCTGGCGCCACCAGAGGGTTTTGTCCATATTATCAGCATTTTTGTGGGAATATATACTACACTTGAAGAAAAAATAATATAGAATAATAATGTAAATTTATAAAATTGATTAAGACTTGGAAAGGATATTTATATATTGCAAACATATTTCTATATATCAAATTCTCTTTTTAACGAATTTTCATAGAATTTATTTGGGCATAAGTAGAAAAGAAAATTGTTATTTATATATTGCAAAAAATTTTCTGAATATCGAATTGACTTTTTAACGATTTTATGGTTCACAAAATACAAAAAACTTGCTCAAAGAATCAAAGAAATCTCTTTTACATAGTTTAAGCTGCTAGTCAAAAGATGGCGCCACCAGAGGGTTTTGTCCATATTATCAGCATATTTGTGGGAATGGAAACTATACTTGAAGAAAAAATAACATAGAAATATAATGCAAATTTATAAAATTTATTTAGATTGGGAAAGGATGTTAATATATTGCAATAAATTCTCTTATTTATAGAATTGACTTTTTAACGAAATTTAATAGAATTTATTTAGGCATCAGTAAGAAAGGAAATTGTTTTTAATAAATTGCAAAAATTTTCCAATATATAGAATTGACTTTTTAACGAATTTATGTTTTCACAAAATACAAACAATGTTCTCCAAAAATCAAAGAAAATTATTTTTATCAGCATATTTGTGGGAATGGCAACAATAAAAAAAATTATAGAATAATAATGTAAATTTATAAAACTAATTACGACATAAAATAGATATTTGTATTTCCATATTGCCAAAATTTTCTAATATAGAGAATTTATATTTAAAGTGAGTTTTGTATTCCCAAAATACAAAAAACTTGCTCCAAAAATCAAAGAAAATTCTTTGACATAGTTTATGTCCTTGACAACTTCAATTATTGACTTTATTCAAGTTTTGAATAATTCCAAAAATGTTCAATAAATTGAAAAAATAAAATTTTATAAAATTTGCAGCTTTGCTTTAATTTTCCCAGTCAATTTTGTACTTTTTAACTATATTCAAATCAAAAATAAATTAATAAACATTTTTGGACAAATATTTTATTGTGAATTCTTTAGCTAGATTTGTAGATTGAAATTGTAATTTTTGGTAAACAATTAGTTGCCACAATTTTTATACTCCCATGTGCGATAGTCCAGGGGACAAACCTGGCGCTTCTCAAGCCAACGGGAAATACAATGATAATGGAAATTATGATTGCAGACACCGCTAGCCACGGCACAGTCCACATCATCAGTTTGATAAGGCAAATTTGCTTGACAGTGTATGCATATGTTATTTAGAAGATTGCGACAGATGGGGCAGATATCGGGTTTGGCATCTATAATAAAAAATAAAAAATTTAAAAAAAAAACAAAAAATTGCTATAGTCGAGTATACCCGACTGCGGTACACACCCTGTACCCAGTTCCTGTTCCGCAAACACATATACATTCGTATTTACGAAGCATTTTAGATTCGCCGCCCTGACTCGCGACTGCGCTGCTGGCTGCTCTGCTTGTTGCGCTGCTCTCACTTTTTTTCCACGTAAACTAAATCGTCAATAACTTCGTTGTTTATAGTCTGATCATTATAAAAATTGCACAGCATATTCAAAGCAGCAGTATAATTAACATCATAAATTAAAAAATATGCCTATAAAATGAATTAATCGATTTGCAAGGGTGCGTGCCAAATATTGGAAATTTGAAATAAACTCGATCTGAGATCTGAGGAATCAGTACAAAAATTTTGGAGGCTCTAGCTTTTATAGTCCTTAAAATCAAACCAATAGACAGATTGGCGGACAGGCAGACGAACAGAGCTAAGTCGAGTCGTCTATTGAACCTGATCAAGAATATATATATTTTTTATATGTTCAAAATTAAATCCTTCTGCCTGTTAGCTACATTTACTACGTTTTAAAACCCCCTTTTAGCCATTTTTAATGGGCACAGTGTGTCTAATAATTATGCACTTTAATATAAAATAATGCCAAGCCCAAACTTACCCCAAGACCAAAGGGCTACGGCGCTCCACTGTTTCATATGCGATAAATAAGTAACAAATAGAATATTTTAATAATAAAATTATTTAATATTAAATAGCTTCAAGTGCACTTACGTTCTGCAGACTTTTCATTTCTTCCTGGTTATCAGACATTGCGTAGAAGTTAAAGAAAAATTTTTAAGTAAAAATTTTTTTTAAATTATTTCTTGAATATTATTACTTCGAAATGGCTGTAGAAATGAATGTCATTTAACATTTGGGAAAGGCTGCTATGTTAAAGGGATTTTTTTTTTGAAGTAAACCTAAGTCGATAAATAGAAAAAATGAAATCGATACAAAGAATTATGTGAATATAATTGTTCCATATCAAGAAATCAAGTAAATAAATTTAAAAATGTTCTTGGCTTCATAAAAAGGCATTTAATAATTTAGACCGATTTTTTAATATAAGTTTTTGATTTTCCCATCAACAAAAAATCAAAAGAAATTTTTTTCAGTGTTAAACTGTTGGATGCTCAGCCTGGTCAAATAGCCTGCTTTAGATAAAGTTTCGATAGGGCGAAACAAGAGTATCCCGGGGTGACAATTCCCCAACTCTCTAATGGCAGCGATTAAATTAAATATGCTGACGCGGACAAATTTCTATAGCACCCAAAACACACACACTCACACAGATATAGATACATAGATACACAGATACAAATTGGGAATGGCCAGTGTATCTCTATATTTGTTGGGCGCTGCTTTTGAGTTGACTGCACATAAATCTTGTCCAGAAACCAAACCAAAAACCCAAAAAAAAAAAAAAACCTACATATTGTGGTTGCGAGCGCACATACATATATTGAGATCCATGAAAATTAAAAGAAATCCATTAAAATAAATGCATAAATAACAAAATCAACGTGGGTTTTATGTATTTTTTTTAGCTACAGTACAAGTTCAAGGGAAAAATGTAAAAAAAAAGAGAGTCATGAATCTTTATAAATAATTGCGCGTATATTGTAACTGTTTTCATTAAATTTGAATATTAGTTCAAATAAAGCGAATATTTTAATTTAAATTAAATATTTATTGTCAATTAATTTTGAGTTTGTTTTTATTGATTTTTTTTTTTCTTTTTTTTTCTTAAAATACGTATTTTATTTATTTGAAAGAAGTTTAATTTAGTGTTAAATCTTAGCTAGAAATTACATTTTTTTATATAATTTTTTCTAATTAAAAAAACTTTTACACGCTAGTTTGATATATCTCAGAGCCTATTATATACGATAATATTTTAAAATATAAATTTTTCTACTTATTTTTCTGCATTTTGGGAGCGTAACATGGTGATCAGACTATTTTACTCTCAAAACCTTTTTGCAGTGCGGCTTAAATATATATTAATAAATCAAAATATCTAATATAAATATATATATATATATTTCAATATAATTGATGATAATTGATTTACTGTAATGATAATTATCATTAAAAGTTTGTCTGTTTTTATCTTAAATAGTCTCTCAGGATTAGAGTCAAATTGATGAAAGAAATGCCATTTTTTGCGGCCTATATATATTAAATGTCGGAACTGCGTGGATCATAAAAAGTATATCAGAGATATGATGAAAAATACATTTTTTTAATAACTTTTTTTAATTTAATTGAAATTGAATTCGTGTTGAAAAATAACAGTGAGATTAAATGATAAAATCATATAAAATCTCAAAAAAAAAAAAAAAAAAATAAAAATAAAAAAAATAAATAAATCAAAAAATATATATATAAATAAATAAATTCAATTTTATTCACTTAAATAATAATAAAAAGGATTTGCAAGTGGGATAATGATAAAGTGTCCATATTATTCTACCTAATTTTACAATCTTGAAAAAATAATTAATTCTAAAAAATAACATTTAAAAGCGGGAAAAAATATAAAAAAATATCCATAATTATTTTATGCAGTGATATATAAATTTTGTTAAGACTTTTCGAACAATCAACTTGGGGCATTTAATTAAGCTAAATTTAATGCTGAATTTAAATTCGAAAGTTAATTGATATTTAACAATTTTTAGGCACTGCCAACAATTGTAGAATTTTTATTGCAATTATTGGTATATACTATTAGATTTTTGATTAGAAAAAATTTAAAAATATAAAGCATTTTTGAAGCACAACCTAAAGCCCAAAATAAATAAAATTTGCCAAAATCTACTATTTTAAACTGAAAGCCAACATTTTGAACTACAATGTTGCATGTTAACTTTTATCATAATTTACACTTTGTTAAATAAATTATTTTTTTTAAAATTGTTGTTCGACTGGTTCAACAGTGGCCTAAAATGGGTTAACAGCATTACAGTCAAATGTGCTCGTAAACTTGATAATGAACTTCATTAAATCAACTTTAAAGTCCTGTTTGAAAACATGCAAATTAAAATGAATTAAAATTGTGTAAAGTTGTGAAAATCTCAAGTAATAATAAACTTGAGCTGAGCTGTAAATGGAGATGGGAACAGGGACTGTAAATGGAACTAGGAGGGAGGGGGCAAGTCCTTTTTTTGTGTATCCAGGCAATGGCTAACTAAGATTAACGAGCAGCAACGCCAATGGCGATAACCTCGACATCCACATCCACATCCACATCGACATCGACATCGACATCGACATCAACTTGGACATCGCAGTCAACGCACTCGGGGTTAATGCCAATAAATGTGCACTGCCCTATTGCTCATTTTAATCCGATGATTTATAAACTTCAATTTATATAAAAAATATATACAACTAACAACAAAGAGAGTACGTGTTCAAATACTCTATAAAATGGGTTAAAAAATATACATAAGGTATTTTTTCAAAAAGATTCCTAGAAATGAGTTACGGAGCATCTTTGTGTCCAGATTAACAACACAAAAAAATTTACATTTAAAATAATATATTATTATACATATATATTAACACCACAATAAATGTACATTTAAAAAAATATATTATAAAATATATATTTATATAAAAATTACATCTGAACTATTCAGAATTTCCTTTTTCTTTACATAAATGATTTTTGTTATAAGCTCATTTTTTTGCTGTGTCAAAAATATTTTATTAATTATTATTTTAAATTCCATAAAAATCAACTGTTTTAACTTTATTAAATTAAAAATACTTTTATTTTTTACAAAATCCCTGATAAATTTAAATTTATCAAAGAGTAAAAGGACAAATTTAAATAAATAATAAACATTTATTAAAAATTAAACACAACGGTCCTATTAATTTAAAAATTTAACAATAACAGCAGTAAAGGCGTTCACAAAACTATGCACAAAAAATAAATATAAACAAATGACTAATATAATAAATAAATATAATAAAAAATGTGTAACAATTTATTTTAAAAAATAATACTAAAATAATTGTTTATAGTGTAAATCTGCTATTAAAATTCAAATATTAATTTTCCCGCTTATATTTATTGAGATAATGTAAAATCAAAAAAAAAAAAAAGGCAAATTGCTAAAAACAGCGTCAAAAAAATTTAAAAATATAAAGTGAAATTTCTCAAAAATCAAAAGAATTTCAAAATATAAAGTGAAAATTTCTCAAAAATTATGAAACACAATTAAAAAAAAATATTTTCTGTTGCTGCTACATAGTACCATGGTATACTATAATATATATTAAAAAAATAATTATGATGATTTTATAGTGACAAGGGCTTGTAATATACTCCTATGAATATTTTTTTTAAATTTTTTTATAATTTTTTTATTTATTTTATAAGACTTGTTGCTGCAGTTGCATTTACTTATTATTGGCATCTAAATTTTTATATGATTTTAATCAGGCAATATTAAAGCTAGACATTTGCTCAGTTTGTCATTGCTTCGTATTATATTTAATAGCGTAACGACTCTATTTGAAAACTACATTTAAAAATCATAATTTTACACAAGTTTCCACATTGATGACGAACCATTTGATGGATGTTATTTAACAGCACGCAATGGGACCATTAAAAACTGTCATCACCATCAAATCAGGTCAGTTCAGGTGACTTCAGGTGACTTCAAAAGAGTTCAGGTGACTTCAGGTCAGTTAATGTAAGTCATAATTATTTTTATATAGTACTACATTTTACACTTTATACAAAAAGCAAATGCATTATGCATAAATACTTGATAATGTTTTGGTTCATTTCAGTTTTATCGCTATGTAAATAAAAGTTTTATTTTCTTAACTTTTCATAAAGTTTTCTTTATGCTTTTCTATACTCTAACTGTATGGGTATAAAGAGCTTATAAGGTTTATGTAATTTGGCACTTTTTTTTAAACTTTCGGTAAGTTTCAATATTATTTTTTAATTTGTAAAATAAATAAAGTAAATTTAGTTTCTGTTAATTCATTATTATAATTTTTTAAATTCTCTGTAAAATTGTACTTTTCTAATAATTTTATTTTTATTATTCCCTGATTGCAAAAGGAAATATAATATAATAGATTAGTACAGACTGAATTTTGAATTTGTTTACCATATTATTAAAATTATTTTTACTTTCGTCTTGACCTTTATCCCAATAGAAATTAAAGCGTATTTATATGTTGAAGATATATAAAAATATTTTATATTTAAAATCATTTTCCTTATGATAGAATTCTCAAATTTTATGTAAGAAAATGTTATTATATTTAAAAAAAAATAATAAAGAGCTTTTTAGGAAATCCAAAATTTAAGTTTTAAGAAAATGCGTTCTTTTTTCTAATAACTGCTAGGCAAATAATCTAATTTAATAATATAATTAAAAGAATATTTAATAATTAAAGAATATATATAATAAAGGAATATTTTATGATTATTTTAAAACAACCAAATAATTCAGTTTTTATTAAAAATATAAAAAGACAGAAATATACCAAAATAATGGCTTTAAAATTATGAATTTATTTTTTTAAATTCTCAAAATAACATTTCGTTTTTAATTTTATTAGAAATATTTAAATTTTTTATTAAAAAGTTTTATGAAATGATTTTTAAATATAATTCAAAAAATTCCAGTCATTTTTTGAGTGAATCGTAAAAATCTGTTTATAATATTTTTATAATTGTTTTCAAGCTTAATCTAGATTTATTATATTAAATATAAATTACAATTTTTAAGATCGAATTTTTATATGTATTTGATATTAAAAATTTTTAAATTTATTGGAAATATTTAAATTTTTAATTTTTTTATTAAAAAGATTTATGAAATGATTTTTAAATAAAATTCAAAAAAATTAAAGTCATTTTTGAGTAAATCGTAAAAATCTGTTAATAATATTTTTATAATTATTTTCAAGCTTAATCAAGATTTATTATATTAAAATATAAATTTCAATTATTAAGATCGATTTTTCATATGTATTTGATATTAAAAATTTTTAATTTATTAGAAATATTAAAATTTTTTATTAAAAAGATTTATGAAATGATTTTTAAATAAAATTCAAATAAATTCCAGTCATTTTTTGAATGAAACGGAAAAATCTTCTAAAAACATTTTTATATTTATTTTCAAGCTTTATCAAGATTTATTATATTTAAATATAAATTACAATTATTAAGATCGATTTTTCATATGTATTTGATATTAAAAATTTTTTAAATGTTTTTTTTTTTTAATTTTCAAGATTAAATAAATGTAAAATATGTTATATATATACTCGTATATAATAAAATATACTTCAGACGGAGTATATAACATTCGAGTGTTTTTTCTTTCTTTTTTTTTTATTTATTTTTATATACATATGTATACATATAAGAACTTATATTGCCTGTTGTCGTGGCTGATTAAAGTTATGCCTGATGACTTTGAGAATTTTTTTTTTATAGTTAAGTTTATGCCGTGCCATAAGTCCACAGTTCATGAATTTTATTGAGCGTATCAAAGGAGCAGAGCAGCACCAGCTGTCAGATACTCGGTTCCATTCTTAATCCCATTCCCATTCCCATTCCTATATATATATATATATAGTCGTATACTCCTTCTATAGTACTACTATTATATTCTCTTGACAATGGAGGAAATAGAATGCAGCTACTTTGTCTTTGGAGGAGACATCCTTGTGATGTTGCCACCAGAAGTAGCATGCAACAGTAGCAAAAAGCATTTAACTGTTATGGAGGACATCAGCAAGTGCATCTGTGTGTGTGCGTGTGTGTGTGTGTATATCTGTGTGTGTTTGTGCATTTTGTATTCGGCAAATGCTTTTTTGTATCTATATCTGTAGCTTTAGTTGTATCCGCATCCGTATCTCTGTTTGTACAGCACATCAGTAACATTGTGTTAAATACCCTGTGCTTATAGATTTCAAAGAATGTATATTGGTTTGATAGGAATAGCCCTTTAACTATATTAAGCTTGTATAAATTTATGTTTTTTTTTTTGACTCTCTATTTTTTTTTTTTTTATTGGTTTAATTGGCTTGGATAAATTTTTGATTTTTTTTTTGGAATTTTAACATTTAATCTCACTGATATTTTTTATCAACCTAAATTAAACTTAGCAATCATTTATAACAAAAACAACTTAATAATAAAAAAAAACAAAGCCTGATTATAAATTAATGTAGATATCTTATTATATTATGTTTATTATTCTTCCCATTAATTTAAAAAATTTAATAAATTTGGATAAATGCTTAAAAACCTATCTGAATACAAAAAAATTCTTTCAATACTTTATCTAGTTCTATATCAATAAATTTATTATGATCTCATAAATTAGGTAAGCATTTATGTTAAAGACTTAAAAAATATATTTAAACTTATATAGAACTGCGTCGAATAGTTTAAAAAAAACTATACCTATAAAAGAATCTCTTCTTGAATTATTTAATTTTATTTATATTTATTTTGAATGATAAACAATGCTGTTCCATAAATCAAAGCGTTTTAACTAATTTCTCAATTTAAGTAAAAGTTTAGAAAAAGCCTAAAGAAATTAATTAAGCTTCTATCTAAATAAAACAGTGTTGAGTAAATATTTTACCAAATTATTATGACAAAAAGTCTAAATTTGGCAAATCCAATTACAAAAATATATTCTTAATATTCACATTAATTAATAGTATTTATGAAATCTATTCATTATTGCAATATAAACACAGTGCATGTTCCATAATTATAATAACTTAACTCCCCATTACAAAATTACTTTACAACAGTATTTTATTATAAAGGAGTATCTGCAAGTTGTTCATTTCCTGCAATATTATTGTTTATATTGCTACTATTTTTTTGTAGTCTTAAAGCTAGATTGCTTCTTAAAAAAATGTGCTCAAGTAAAAAAAAAAAACAAAGTATAAAACGCTAAAAGGGAATTTTTGAACGCTTACTAGAATTTTACAAAAACAAAAATTGTTGAGACAATGGGCTCAGTGCCATGTTTTCAGTTGGCACAATCCAACATTTGTATTCATATACACTCATACGAATACTTATATTCATACTCATACTCATATTCAGAACTTATTCGTATTTATTCTCACATTTGAGCTTCCTTAATGCAACTCGTCCTGGCAAATGTTGGCGCTTGAGCGTAATAAGATTTTGCTGAATTTATTTATGTATTATGCAAAGTTCATAAAACAAAATGGAAATTGAGCTGAATTTGTGAATTGAAATGTTTTGAGATTTTATGCCGAACTTTTACAGAATTTTATTTAAAAAAACAAAAACGGAAAAATATACAGAAAATTAAGGTGAACTACTTGTATTTAGGTTGTCGATTATTTCTAAAGTTGCCTAAGAGTTTTTTTTAGACAATATTAGTCGAAATAGAAATAGACTTAATCCGTAATTCAATTATTCAAAATATACATACATATATCAGTAAATATATAGAGATATATGTTCAGCAAAAAAGTAGAATTTTTATTAGGAAAAAATGTCATATAAATGGCGGAATTATAGCTTCTAAAATTGTTCTTTTAAAAATATATTAAATATTTAAATGAATTCTAATTTTATGATAATATCAACATGTTCAGCATGTGTGAGGTAACAATTTACTAGTTTATGTTTTTTTTTTTAATTTATCTATATACACATATCTATATATTATTAAATTAATTTAAAAAAAAACGTGTTAGATATGGTTGAGGAACTTTTATTTTTAAATCAAAATAAAAAATATTTTTAAATTTTTTTATAAAAATCAAAAATAATATATATATATCTTTGAACTCAGCTGATTTATTAACAAATTATAAAAACATTCAGGATGTGTGGCTCAAGACCTTTCAGATGATAAATAACATGTCCTTAAAGTACTACTATAAAGGACCCTTAAGATATGAAATATAAATATTAAAAAAAATATTTTTTTTATATAAAATAATTCTTTTTTATTTTTATTTTTAATTTGTATAATAAAAAATTTAGAACAATAGCTTATCCTATTTTTAGCATACTGCATCCTAAATAACTATATCTAAGATTTTTCCAATAATCTAAATATTTTATTTGTGTTTCCTACCTAAATAGTAAAAAAAAAACAACCTGAATTATCTAGTGTCTACAAAGTATGTGAACAAATAATGAAGAGGGATAAGTGCAAACACTCAAAGTCGACACTAAGTAGCCTGTAAGACAAGGATCAAGCACAAAAACAAACAGGTAAAGGGATTGTTGCCAGCAAGGACATACAAAGCAGTTTATTATAAAATAAACCAAAAGCACAACTTAATACACTTAATAAGCAAAGAAAAAACAATAGAAATCCGCCCTGAACCCTTATAAGTTTATTATATTTGTTTTTTGTTTGCTTTTCTTTTTTTTTTTTAGCCAAAATCTCTTCATACATAAAACCCGAGCCAAACATTTTTTGGCAAAAACCCAAAAAAAAAAGTCAATTGCAAAAAACTTTGCACAATTCATAAATTGCACATTTTATTACCAGATTTAGATTCTCTCGAACAACTTTTTGAACTCATTTTAAACTATTTTTATGCACTGTTTGTTTCGCATCTGGCGGAATTTTTTTTGTATTTCGACAGCCAAAAAAAAACATTTGTTAAATTTGTAAAACGAAAAAAAGTTATGTCTATGTTGTAATTAAATTTGAAAAATTTTTAATAACTTTTTAGTAACATGAGGAGAAAATTGTTTTAAAAATATGTTTCACAAATTATTGCAGCTAATTTGGGCGAACAAAAGTGAAAAATGTTTTTAGTTAAAAGGTTTACTAAATAAGTATTAGAGGATTTTAAATTTTTGGATTAATTAACTGAATTTATAGCAAATTTGGAAAAAAATGGAAAAGTCTTGCCCTTTCCCAAAAAGTTGTTCACATTCGAAGGATTTTTTTTTCGACTGTTAAAACAATTTTAAATCTAGTAAAATGAGGAAAAAATGTATAAGCTGCAATCAAATTCTAAATAATCTCTAAAAAGCAACATAAAGAGAAAATAGTTTCGGCAATATTTCCTGAAAATTTTTGCAGCTGCAAAGTGTATTTATATAGCGTAAAGAATGTTTTTAATAAATATCTTTACTAAATATGTAGAGTTTTTTTAAATTTTTGTTTTATTTAACTGAAATTATAGCAAATTTTACTAGATGAGTCTCGCCCTCTCCCAAAAAGTTTTTTACGTCTGGAGGATTTTTTTTTCGACAGCCAAAACAATTTTAAGTCTAGTAAAACCAAAAAAAAAAATGTTTAAACCGCAATTAAATTCTAAATAATTTTAATAAGCATCATAAAGAGAAAATAGTTTCAGTAATATTTTCTGAAAATTTTTGGAGTTAAAAAGTGGATTTATATAGCAAAAAAAAGTGAAAATTTGTTTAATTAATATATATATAAAACTTGTATAGAATTTTAAATTTTTGTATTAATTAACTGCATTTAAAGCAAATTGTACTAAAAAAATTGTATATCTCTCTTTAAAAGTTGTGGAAATCTGGATGATTCTTTTAGACTGCCAAAACAATTGAAAAAATAGTAAAAGGAACAAATAATATGAATCCGCCTTAATTTAATTCAAAATAATCTCTAATAGGCAACAATATATCCTGAAAATTATTGCAGCTGAAATGGAGTTTTTTTTATAGGCTAGTCTTATCGAAAAAAGTGAAAAATATTTTAATTATTAGGTTTACTAAATTTGTGTAGGTTTTGAAATTTTTATTTTAATTTATTGCAATTATAGCAAATTGTAGTGGAAAAGATTCCTTCTAAAAGTTTTTAGCAACTGAAGGATATTTCTTCGAAAGCCAACAATTGAAAAAGTAGTAAAAAAAAAAAATATCTACTTTGCAATTAAAATCGAAATAATCTCGAATAAGCAGCATTACCAGCAAATTGATTCAACAAAATATTTGGAAATTTTTGCGGCTAAAAAGTGGATTTATATAGTGTGAAAAGTTTTGTAATTAATAAGTTTACTAAATTTGAGATGGATTTTAAACTTTTTTTATTAATTAACTTAAATTATAGCAAAAGTTTCTCTCTGTCTCTTAAAGCTTTTTACATATGCAGAATTTTTTTTCGACACACAAGACAATTGTAAAATTAGTAAAACAAAAAAAAAAAAAAGTTAAGTAAACGTTTTCAATTAAATTCTAAAAAAATATATCTAAAAAGCAACAATACGAGAAAATTATTTCTATAAAAATAAAACGAAATTTATCATCGCTAAAAACCGGATTTAATCAAGCAAAAAAAAGTGAAAAATATTTTTAATTAATAGGCATACTTATTTTGTGTATTGTGATTTTAAATATTTGTATTAATTAACTGCAATTATAGAAAATAGTACAGCAAATATTTCTCTCCAAAAGTGCCATAACTTTTTTTTTTAGCTTTCGCTTGCATGAACATTGCAACAGTTTGTAATTTGCATTCGATGCTGAAAACTTTCGTATCAAATTTTATGCTAATTAAAGGAGCGCACTTGAAAGAGTTTAAATTTCTGCGTTTTGAGGTACTCGGGGCAACACACATACAAATCATTTGGCCATTAAACAAATATGACATTGGCTCGCTTTGCAAATCGAGCTGTTAATTGAGCAAATAAATCAAAGTGCCACACGGCGTATGCGCAATGTGAATGTGCTGTGAATAAGGATTAGGAGAATGTGGGCTAACTGTTAGGGTGTTAGAATGTGAGGTTAGGATGTGGCATGAACTTCATGAAGGTGGGGAAAAGTCATTTGAAGCTAATCCATAACAAATTGACGACGCAAAAAAGGCAACAAGAGAGCGAAAGAATTGCGAAATGCGCACAAAAATATTAATAATGTGCCGGCATTGTTTGCCATTGTTTTGTGAGCTGATGATGTAAAAGCTAATGAGTCCAAGTAGCTAGTAGGTCCTGTGCAAGTCCTGCTGTGCTCAGTCAACTCTTGACTTTCATATTTGACTTGCTCATGGCTCTGCCCCAAAGATCCTTTGCCAATTTGGTCGCAGCGTGCGCGCCATAATTCATTTCCACATAATTTGACTTGCACAAGCGCCAAAAGCAGCAACAGGACCGGGACAGACCCACAAATAGAAAACAGAAAACAGAGAACAGAATAAAGAAAAAAAAGAAAAGAAAAAAAAATAGAATATAGAAACTGGAAGCAGGACGAGCACGTGCACAGTCAGAAGTCAACACTCAGGAAAAAAAATGGAAAAGGATATAATTTTTTTTTAATTATAGAAAAGGAAACTGTGCAACGCCAAAGGAATATTTATTTATTTTGATCTGATTGAAAACAAAAATGTAAGTAGACAAAATAGTATTTACTGTTTTATTAAAACTTGGTAGTAAATTGGTATTCTATGAATAAAATATTAATTTGATTGTGAGCAAAGCTTGAAAGATTTTAGATTTGTGTGGAAATAAAGAATTTGACATTCTACAAATTTATTGTAAGCTTTCATAAATTGTCAAACATTTTTAATGACTTCAATAAAATTTCTACCTATAATGCATAATTTGTAAAAACAAAAATAAAAAATCATCATAAAAAAGAAATTATATAAATTATAAAGCTTTAAAAAATTGTCAAACATTTTTAATGGCTTTAGCACAATTTCTAGTTATATTGCAATATTTGTAAAATCATGAAAACTTTCATAAAATATGAATTATAAAAATTATAACAAATAAATAAAAATAATAATAATAATAATTGAATTAAATTGCAGTAGAACCTAATCACATTTTTTTTTAACATTTAAAGCAAGTTTTTAATTTAAATTACAATAAAGAATTATAAAAACAAATTGCAGTAGAACCTAAATTATTTCTTGTTAATTTTTAAAGCAAATTTTTAATATAATATATTACAAATAATTAAATAAAAATACAAATTGCCATAGAGCCTCAATCAGTTTTTGTTTATCTTTTTAGCAAGTTTTTGAAGTACAAATAAACAATTTTAATATATTTGCGCATATGAATTTAAATTTTTAATTTTTTGAAAATTTTTTAAAAATATTTTTAGCTTTAATTTCTAAGTTTCCTGGTGAGGCAGCTATATAATGTTCTTGTGTAGAGTGTGGAGTTATAGAAATGAGAAGTAAATACAAACAACAAAAATGCAAATACCAAAAAAAATATTGCACAAAAAAATTGATTTCCTAATAAACCAAATTGTTGTTTGCAAAATTTTTATTTTAAACTCTTATAGACTTCTGTACGATATAATCTAGTTAAAATATGCTGTATTGCTGGGTAAACAGGCTACTTTATTAGCTTTTTAAAAAAGTATAAATATTTTAAATATAATAAAAATACTTGATATAATTTAAAATGTTTATGTTCACAGCTATTTACACTCAATTAAAGCTACCTTTTTAAAAAGTCGAAATACTAGCTTTTTTCAGTTATTTTCAAAACGGTTTCGGCAACATATTTTTTAAAAAATTTTTTTCGGAATTAGATTACACATAAATTGACTTTACAGGAATTTTTCATAACTTTTTTTTAGTGTTATTAAACTTAAACTTTAACACGAAAATAATTTTTTTTTTTAAATAAATTTTTCTTTTAAAGGAATCTATGATTTTTTAATTGTACTTATAATATTGTTATATACCTAAAAATCGAATACATGAAAATTAAATATAATTTAAATTAAAGTGATTATTCTATATATATTTACTTACTTATTAAATAATAAAAATATTAATGTTCCATTAAAAATTATTGTTTGCCTACAATTCGGATACATGCAACATAAATATAATTAAAATATATGTGATTATATTCTATATACATATATTCACTTACTTCCTTAAATAATGAAAAATTATGTTTCATAAAAAATTAATATTGTTGACCATCGGGTATATGGAAAATAAATTAAAATATAAAAAAAATTAATGTAAATATATTCTATATATCATCGGTTGTTCCCTAAATTAAAAGAAAATTTTTTATAAAAAATGCAATTATTAAGTTACATTTTTTAAAATTTATATCAATGTCAAAAATTAATATTGAAATTCTACAGGCGAAAAAAATATATATAAGCTATATTTTTATATATTTAGTTTAAATAATATTTGATAAATTTAATTCTATGGTCGATGTTATGGGATTTATTAACCAAACGGCAATAGACAAAATCGAAATACCTAAAAGTTATACACTGAAGTATGCAAAAAGAACAGATACTTATACTCTATATTTTATCTTTCTCTTTTTCTCTAAGTGCAATGGCAAACAGGGCATATCCTGTAGGATGTGAAGACACCTAACTAGTTGCCTGGAAGCCTGTAAAGCCCTTGATGTCAGCCAGGACCAAGCACTTCACGCAGTTACCCCAGACAGCTGTCACTTAAATTCACTTGGTTGACAACTGCGTCAAATGTACGCACCAAGTGCTTGGTTTCCACTAACTGTAGAAAAAGGGATACGAAGGGATATAGAGGATATGAGGGATATAAGGGAAAGACGGGGTGTAAACAGCAGCAGACAAAAACCCCCCTTAATCGAAGGGTGCGTGCGTAAAATTTTTTAAAAGCTTTTTCTTCGCCTTCAATGAATGTCAGGAGCGATTGTTGCTACTCCATTTATTTGTTTTATATTATATATATTATATATTTATTATATTTATTGAGCGTATAAAATGCACAATAAATTCAATTTTCAGGTAGACAGCGAAAAGATTAAGATAAAAAAAAATATAAAAAGAAAAGTTTTATTTATTTTTTAGAAAGAGTTAAATATTTGAGAATTACTAAATGAATTTTGAGCATTAATTATATAAAATATATCAAGGAGTAGGAGGAAAATATTTAATAAATAAATATATTCATAAAAAATTAAATACACCTTATAAATTACAAAAAAAAAAAAAAAAAATGTAATACATAAATTAATTATTAAAAATGCGTTCTTTTTTTTAATAACTGCTAGGCGAATAATCTAATTTAATAATATAATAAAAAGAATATTTATTTAAGAATATTTAATTAAAGAATATATATAATAAAGGAATATTTTATAATTATTTTAAAACAGCCAAATATTTCAGTTTTTATTAAAAATATAAAAAGACAGAAATATACCAAAATAATGGCTTTAAAATGATGAATTTGTTTTTAAAATTCTCAAAATAATATTTAATTTTAAAATTTATTAGAAATATTTAAATTTTTTATTAAAAAGATTAATAAAATGATTTTTAAATAAAATTCAAAAAGTTCCAGCCATTTTCTGAGTGAATCGCAAAAATCTGTTAATAATATTTTTATAATTATTTTGAGTGAATCGTAAAAATCTGTTAATAATATTTTTATAATTATTTTCAAGCTTTATCAAGATTTATTATATTAAAATATAAATTACAATTTTTAAGATCGATTTTTCATATCCATTTGGAATTACAATTTTAAATATTATTTTGTTATGTAAGTATTATGAATCAAAAGGGCAAAATATATTTTAATTTGCAATGTATTGCAAATCTATATACCCTTGAAATAAAGTATTTTATACAAAAAAATAAATTTAAACGAATTGTTCCTATATCAGCTTTATTTTATAGAATTTTGGGATTTTAGTCAGATTTTATTTTAAAAATTTTATTTTATTTTAAAAATTTAATTCATAAAAAAGCGTTAACTTGCAACAAAAAATATATATATTTTTAAAGTATTTTTTTTTTTAACTGATATTTCCTATGGCAGCTATATGATATAGTGCAACGATTCTTTCAGTTCCAACACGCATGTCACGCTGATTAAGTATACGTATTTAACAATATATGTGGCGTCTGCCGGACTTTTCCAGGCATTACAGTAAAAAAAAAAATGTTTTTAAATTTAAAAACTTTTGTATTTTTTTTTTTTTTGTATAATTTTTCGTATTTTCAAATGTTATTTTGTAGTAATAAATATTATTCTTAAGTTGTGTTATTAAGTAGAAAAGGTTTAGTCAACTGTTCTCTTTGTGAACTCTATTTTGTATACATACTTGTAAATCCCTATTTTTAGCATTTAAGTTAAAAAAAATTGAATTAAAAAATATATATAAATTATGAGAATAGATGGATAGAATATAAACAATTTTATTGAACTCATTGATTTGAAAAACAAGAGTTTTTTAAAGCTTGCCTTATTGCCTTAGTATTTCTCTTAATTTTCAAAATACAGGAGCTAGTTTAATACCAAAAACTTCCTCTCTTTGTACTTCAACAGTTTTTCCAAATTCATATCTATAATACCAATTTTGCGATACAAAAAATCCTACATAGTCTATAATTTTTCTATTCTTAAATATATCAAAAGCTATAGTAAAAAATCATTTTAAATTATATTTCTTTGCACAATGTGTATGTTTATGCAACCTAAATGACACAGTTTACATTCTGCAAACATGGCCAACAAAGTGGCCAATATTATCAAGCGCAGTTTTACCTAATAGCTTGACATTTTCTAAATTGCTGCAAACACGCAATGGCCAACATAATTAACGATTTACAATGTTGTTAAAATGGCAGCTTAGTTTAAAAGTTAGTATGGCTAGGTAAAACAAAAGTAATCGAACTTACAAATATCCTATATATTTCTTATTTATACAAATTTATAAAAATATAATATTATTTAATGTGAAAATTAAGGCAATTTTTTTTTATTATTTAAAAGAGTTTGCTTTATAATTATTTTAATTTTTGTAAGTGAAAATCGTTTTAAATTAATTATTTCTTTTATAAACTTAACAGCAGGGAAAATTTTAAGAACTTTATTTTATTTTTTTTTGATCAAAATTATATATAATATTATTTAATGCTAAAAATAAGGCAAGTTTTTTTTTTAAATTAAAAAAATTGCTTTATGATTATTTGTATATTTATAAATGCAAATCGTTGTAGTCTTAACAACTAAAATGGAAAATTTTTTAAATATTTAATAAAATATAATTTTCAAAAAAATGTAAATACTTAATTTAAATACTCTAGCCTTAAAAGTTGCGGAACTATGTTAGAAAACTGTGCTAGGAATATAAAATTGAATCTATAAAATATTTCTTCTAATAAAAAATAAAGGTATATTAATAAAAGTTTAATAAAGTCAATTATTTCATTACAAAATAAATATTCAAAACGATAATATCAGAAAGTGTAGCACATTTAACTATCGTCTATTTTCAAAGAAAATCAAGCAATAAATATAATTAATTTAATTACAAATAACTAGTTTGAAAAAAATTCTTGTATTCCGAACTTTTAAGAGTCGAATTATATGGGTCGCTGATTCCGAAAATAGAATAAAATTCATAAAAAAAAATTTATTTCTGTTTAAGGGAAAATTTGTTTTATTTTCCAATGAAATTTAATAAAAATTCATTTACTATTTTTACGATTTAAATATGAATTTAAGAAGCAATAAAGAAAAATCTGTTTTTCCAATGAAATTTAATAAAAATTCACTGTTATAAGATTTACAATTTTCACGATTTAAATATAAAATTTAATTAAAATGCACTTATTATTTTTACTATTTAAAATTTAATTAAAATTTATTTACTATTTTTAACAAATTTAATAAAAATTCACTTACATTTTGTACGATTTAAAAAAAAGTGAATTTTTATTAAATTTCATTGAGAAAACGGATTTTTCTGGAATGTTTCTGAAACTCTTAAATAAAATCATTTAATAAAAAATCTAAATAAAATATGACATAATCGTTTTATTTAACCCCTTCCTTTTTAGCCAAAAAAATACACCTTATAAAAATACCCTTTAAATATAGGGTATTAAAGGGATTGCAAGACTGCTTCATTTGCCAATGCTTTTGACATTAAAGCAACCGCAGAATAAATCAAAAAGAAAGAAAACAATAGTCAAAGCAAATTGGCAACAAGCAAAGCCAAGTTAGTTAGAAGGAGGGCTAGAAAGAGAGAGAGAGAGGGAGTAAGGAAGACAGGGAGAGAGAGAGAGAGAACACATAAGTTCACAGTACTTAAAAGACTTTCGCTTAAGACTCTACCTTTTTACAGGGTGCTCTGCTTTTGTGAGTGGCATTTTGTGGTTGCCAACAATCAACAAGGTGTTTGCACATATGTGTGGGTGTGTGTGAGTGTGTCTGTGTGTGTGTGTGTGTGTGTGTGTGTAATCGAGAGTGTGTGTGTGTAGTACTAAGTTCCCTCTCAGTTTAGTTCTGTGTCATCCGAGTAACTTTGAGTCCTGTTTGCGTCCTCGTCCTCACAGCAAAAAGTTGTTTCATTTTCCACATACTTGGGCATGGGTAACAAGCAGGTATGTGTGTGTGTGTCATGTGTGTGTGTGTGTGTGTGTCATGTGTGGTATCTCGTTTCACGGCGCACGAAGCATGAAAAGCTTCAGCCATACTTTAGCTTCTAGTTCGAAAAAAAAAAAAAAAAAAATACAGAAGCAAAATACCCAAAAAATTATTTAGTTGTCAACAGTTTCAAGACACATTTTATTTTAACTTGTGTGTGTGTGTGTGTGTGTGTGTGTGTGTGTGCCAGACAGGTGTGGTAAATTAAAGTGTCTTGCAAATATTTGTGTCTCAAGAAAAAAAAAAAAAAAAAACGCGCATTTTTAGCCTCAACACACAAGTAAGTAGACTGTAGGCTCAACATCAATATCAACATAGCTCAATCACAGACTTGGACACAGTTCATAATCTGGCCGACCAACCCCAACCATAACAATCCCCTCCAATCATCCCTTAAAATATATATAAAAATAATATTACAAAACTCACCTAGCCGAAACTTTTTCGCACCAGCACTCCCTCGCACTTTGCTGATTTTTATTGGATTAAAAATAAATTGAACTAAAAGTTTTTAGTGTTTTTTTATTTTTCTTTGCACTGTCCGAAAGTCAATAATAAAATGCTCAGAAAAATGGGCATATGCATCAGATCTTTAAATACTTAGATTAAGTTTAAGAAACTTCTAAAACATAGAAAGAAAATTTCTAATTATTTTTTTAAACATTTTTTTAAACATTAGGAAATTATCTAAAATATTGAATATAAAAAAAAAATTATACCAAAAAAAGAAAATATTATTTTGCATAATTTTGCAGATATACATTTAAATATAAAGCCTTTTAAACTGAAATACTTAAGATAAAGTTTAAGAGACTCCAGAAAATTTAAAGAAAATTTTAATAAAATATTTGAAACAATTTTTTTTAGCATTTGAAAATTATCTAAAAAAAAAAAATTACTCCAAAAAAAAACTAAGATTATATACATATAATTTAAGCAAAATAAAATTGGATTGTCGCGCTTAGAACTTTGATTTTTGCCTAAAATATTTATATAAATATTTATGCTCATATTGTTTCAATATTTTAAGCAAGGAATAATTGAGTAAATTTTAAAAATATTATTTCAATATTTTAAGCAACAAATTCTTGAGTAATTTTTTAAAAATAAGAATTCATTATTTATTTTTAATTTCTTACATTTTTTAATGTTTTATTCATGCTCTGCAAAAAAACACAATTTTTGTCTCAACTTCTAACAAGCCAAAAAAAACATTCATATATTTTTGATGCTGAAATTTGGCTGTGCTCTAAATTAATTCTTATGCTTTATTATTTCTACAATTGTTGCAAGAATATGCAACTACATCTCTCTAATATTATAACAAAATCTCTAAAAAAAAACTGTAAAAATTCATTTGCAAATTAAAGTTCTTTCAAACTATTCATGAGGGCTTCTCGAAAGTGTGAAATAAATAAAATAAAAATAAAATTCCCTAGAGTGTTGTGTTTTGTGTGTGGGATGTTGAGAACCAAGCACAACAATTTTACCCTCTACACACACCACACAACAAAAGTTATTAATAAAATCTTTGACAAACAGGAAATGAACTAAACTTCAACAAAGAATTATGCACAAAGTTGCCCAGTTGGAATCAGACTGCAGACTGCTGACTGCAGATGTAATTATTCACTGCATTTTAATTGTGAGAAAATTAAAATATATGTTAAAAATTCGTACATTGTATTAAAAAAAAAAATAAATTAAAAAAAATAAATTTACAAAAATCATTTAATATTAATTTAATTTTGTAAATTATGCACACATTGACAAATAAGTTCAATTAATTAAAATCTGTTTATATTTATGACAACATTTATTTTTTCGAATTGTGTATTATTGTGTGCTTCAGAATATATTTAAAATTAATTTTTATTACCTAACAATTAAAATAAAAATTGAAAAAAAAAACTTTTATACTTAACTTTTAAATAAAAGTTGACAAATAATTTGTATTAACAATTTTTATCTGCGAATCAGAAAAAAAGGAGTTATTGCCAATATAAATGGAAAAAATGCTTAAATAATTCTTATCTATAATTTTTAAATATTTTTGTTACTCGAATTTCTTTCAATTTAAACTCCAACGAATGAATAAATTTTATAAAACACGTTTAACTATTTTTTTTAATGTAGCAAGATTAATATCTATAAATATATATCCTTGGCAATAGTTTTATTCTGCTTTCAAATATTTTTTATTAATCTCTTAAGCTCACAAAGAACAAAGTTATTTTTGTAGCATTTTATTTATTTTATTTTATTTTTCTTATAATAACTTTCATTTAATTAGATACTAAGGCGGGTTGTGGGCGTAACCTTTTTGTGGGTGGTACAGGGGAAGGGGGCGAACAGCTTGTTAATATTACATAAGCCACGTGCCAAGCAGTTGACCTGGTCAAAAGGCTGCTTTTAAGCGGTTTCTCAGTTGGTTTACATGGCGTATACGCAATGATACAGTAGCCCCATTGTTACATAACAATTCCCACAGCATATGTGTGTGTGTGTAGGTGTAGGTGTGTTAAAAGCTTTATGTGGATTATGTTTTTATGGCGCCAGCCGCAGCAATAGAGTCATTTGTCTCTAGTAAACAGCAAATTCTAGATATATATAATATATATATAATATAATATATATACTTACTATACATATAGTTTCCACAAGAGTCAGTTCTTTGGGTCAGAGTTTTAATTCAGTTTAGTTCCCCATAGACTGCAATGCATATATATATTTTTTATTTTATTTTATATATAAAACTCACAAAACTCAGTCAACTGTGTGCATTTGGGCCATGCCAAATGCTCTAACGTGGCCAACAGCTCGGACAATAAGTCTCATTGTCAAAAGCCATAAATTTTATATTTAAATTGTAAAAAAAAAATTAATTTAGTTTGTTTTTAGCATAGAAAATTAAAATGTTTTTAACAGGAAACGCATGAAAAATATAAAAATTATGAGTAAGAATTAATTAGGAATTTTTTTTTTTAGAACTTTGAATAACTCTTTATTTTTGTCAATCGAAACTAAAAATTGTTAATAAAAAATTATTTGCCAACTTTTATTTAAAAGTTGAATATAAAAGTTAATTTTCTAATTTTATTTTAAATATTAAATAATGCAATGAGGAATCGCATAAAAAATATAAAAATTATAAATAAGAATTATTTAAGAATTTTTTTTTTAAAACTTTCAATAACTCTTTATTTTTATCAACCGAAAATAAAAATGTATAGTAAAAACTATTTGCCAACTTTTATTTAAAAATTGAATATTAAAGTTAATATTCAAATTTTATTTTAAATATTAATGAAAATTTTATGGTTTTTTTTCTATCATTATCTTCCCCAACGGCATTGTTGTTGGCTAGAAATCAGTCAAAATAATAAAGCTATAAAACTACTTTTTACACATTCCCTGAAGATAGTACGAATGATGCCAAAACGCGTAGAAGGATAAATTTTAATAAATATTAACTATATTATTAAAATAAACCAAATCGGTCTTATTAACTCGAAATAAATATCAACTTCTTTTTTTAATTTTTTCTTGGTTTAATTCCTAATTAAAAATAGTAGAAATGGGTTAAATTGTATTGGCATACATATTTTTATAAATTTAATTCCAAAAATGTAAAAAAAAAAAGGTAAATCTAAAAATTCTTGTACAGGCTGACAAACCCCAACTAATTTTGGCTTTTTCGTTTAACTATGTTATAACGTAAATAATACTTAAATTTGACAATTTTTTTTAAAACATTTTTTAAAGATTTAATCCGCCCGACTCTTTAAATAGTTTAAATATTCTATTAAAAATTAAGTAGTACTGAGTTTATATGCAATAAAACGAAATTATCGGCAAAATTTATTTGGTGATAGTTACAAATTAAAAAAAACTTTGCAAAATTATTAGAAAATGTATTAAAAAAATAAGATTGAAATAAGGATTTCAAATAAATATAGTAAAATAAATATCAAATAAATTTTAAACAAATTTTTTCTGTATAAATTTGAATCAATAAAGAAGGTTTGGTTTGAAAAAATAAAATAAATTTGTACGATTTCTATCAAAAATTTTATTTTGCGAAAAAATAAAAAAAATAAATTTCAAATACATAAGTAATTTTTATATCGAATTATATATCAATATAATAAATATATAATAAATGTGAGCTAATTTTTCATTTTTGATAGTAAATTCCTTTAATTAAACTAAATCATTTTAATAAGTTAATTACTTACTTAGGTATTTCTCAAAAATAACAATCCGACAATTGCCTTAAAATGCTTATTTACTTTTTAACTCATTCCAAAATTTTCCAAAAAAAAAAAAGGAGCAAAAAAATGTAAATTGCCTTATTATGTTGTTAAAAGGTTTCAAGGGTTTCTAATGACTGATTCAATCTGATTGAATTTAAAACATTTTGTTTAAGCTCCTCTTATTTGCCTTCAACTTAAATATATATACAAAATATATATGTATATATATATAAAATGGAACAAAGTGTTGCGGATTTGGTTCGTGACTTCATCTTTTTTAATCCGAAATTCTTTGTTCCATTTATGTCTTTTGCGTGAAGTTATTCGAAATTCTTTTGCTTTTGGCTGCTCTATGCCACAATTTACATTGTTTTGCTTTGTCCATGCAAATACCCTGTACTTGGCAAGTGATTTAAAGTGGGTATATTAAAGTGGCAAAGATGTATCTAACAGGCCAGCAAAAGGGTTTTATTTGTTAGTATCAAAAGCATTTTTTGCTGTTTTATTTTTTACTTTGACATTTGAGCTTAACTGTGTTAGATTATAAAACAAAAAAATTTAATAAAATTCATGTAAAATAAAAAATATTTTAAAAATATTTTAACTCTTATCTAAAACGATTTAACTCAGGAATTATTAAAGATAGAAATGTTAACTTTTATATGTAACCTCAGTAAGACTTTATAATTATATATTTAATATAAAATTTAAAATATCTTCATTCGAACTAATCAAAATCAATTGATCGGATTATTAAAACGTAAGTCATGTTAATTTTAAATTAATTTATTACAGTCGACGCTCAGTAATTGAAATTTCCAGATATTAGAATTAGAATTTGCAATGCATTACTTTGAACATTATGGTAATTCTATTTAGTTTTTTACTGAATACATATCAATTTTTAATTTTTAATTTTTACTGGAAAAATATATATTCAATTTAAGTGATTTTTTATCTTTTGTTTATTAGCATTTATTTTTGATTTAATTCACAAAATAAAAAAAAACCTTTTAATACAATATGTATTGCACTGATTTGTTACCTATTTCTTGTTTTTTATTAAAATAATTAAAAAAAAAAAATAAATTAAATATTGTAGTTTTTCTGATTAAATTTCCTTTTTTTATTTCTTTTTTATTTACAAGAAAAAAGAACATGCAGAAATAAAAATATAAAAAAAAATAGAATATAGAAATTGAAACTATCTTTAAAACAAAATGCTTCTAATTCTAATTTTCCTAATAAATAAGGAGCGTCGACTGTATATTAAATATTCTTTTCCGTTTCAATCTTATGCGATTTAAGTCAGGAAACAACAGCGTTAGAGTTGGCAAATATATATAAACAATCATTTTAAAATATTTAAACCATTTCTAACTTTATTCAGGATCAAGCAAAGCTAAAATTGTAAAATTTGTGCTGAAAATTAATAAATATTTTACGCAGTTAAAATTCATAAAAAATTAAATATAATTTCAAACAATTTAAGGCCGCTGTTCCAGTACAGTACTAGTTTGCCTAATTTCAAAAAAATACTTTGTTCAACTGAATTATAGTTATGATAAAAGTGAAGATGCAATATATTAGCTCGTTTTATTGACTTTTAGGGAAAAATAATAACTTTTGGCTCCCTTTTTATTTTTATTTTATTATTATTTATTTTAAACATTTCTCTGAAAATATATACGAATAATGCCAATACATAACAACCTATAATATATACAATTTAATTTTATACAGTTTACACAGGGTATATTTTAGTCGAGCAGCTTTTTTTTCAAACTTGTTTGTATTAGTTATCATTGCGTTTAATTCAGCTTGTTAAATTATGCTCTTTTCCTCTTTTTGGGGCACCTTTTATTTAACAGAGCCATTGGCAGTTGGCTGCCCGGTACCCTGCCCCTGCCCCATGCCCCATGCCGCATGCCACAATCCTCAAACCTTACCGCTAGCCGCGGGCGCCTTTTGTTGTGCCACTTTTCTAATTTGGGCTTTGGGGGGCATTAACTTTTACTGGAAAACCGGCAAAACCTCAATTATCAACTTACAGCAGACAAAATGGCGCTTAATTAAGTGAAGCGTCGAACGTGCGCCGCCATTTTGTTGTGCCCCGACCCTCGACATCCTTCAAAAACCTTTCGAATCAAAGGATAAATTTCGATCAATGTGTGTATAGAGCATATAGAGTGGGGGTTGGGGGGGAAAGTGTAATCTTAGACGTGTGTCGTTGTTCAAAGTTTTTTTTTTTATTTTTTTTTTTTGCTTAGTCAGCAACTAGCTGCCATTCTAATCTATATCCTGTATAAAGGATATATGTGGTAGGGGTGGGGCTTAAGGATATCTGAAGAGGTCACGAACAACACATTGTTGTTGTTTTTGTTGTTGTTGTTATTACTGTAGTTTTTATAGTTTACGCATACGCACAGTGTATACACTTTGTATAGAGATTATCCTTGGGCAAAAGATTGTGTTTAAGCCGTGAATAATTTTTTGCGCTTTATTAAAAAAGTTCAAGATGTGCAAACACAACATCATAATAGATTTTTAATAAAAAGTTTATCAACTTTACAACTTGATAATATATATTTGAAAATAAGATTAAAAACATATTGTTGCAACTTGAAAATTCAATTAAAATTTAATATTAAATTATAAGAGCTTATCTGTTTGAATTTTTAATAAAAACATGTTCTGCTAATGCATAAATATTAATAATTATTATTTTTAAAAAGTTGATAGTTTGTTATTATCTTAAAAATGTTTTAATATCAAAAAAATTATTGTAAATTGTTGAAAATATGTTTTATGAATTTTGATATTTTATAAGCTAATATATAAACTCTCTATTATGTTATTAACTTTAATAAAGTTATTTTTTTAATAAATGTATTTAATATAAATATAAATTTATTTATTTTATAAACAACATCGTCACTATTGACAGCATCTTAAATGATAATTAATCGATATTATCTCCGACATTATCGGTCTCATTTTAAGAGTATTCTCATCCCTGTATGATTGGGCATGTTGAATAGTTTTTACGTCCCAGAATGGATCTAACATCCATGGTGAATCTAAGGCCATCCAGAAAGGGCAACATGTTTAGTAGTTGATTGTCCTTGGTGCCAATTTGATAGGGTTTCATTTTAATGACGTTATCGATATTGAATTTTCTTTCATCATCCGAATCACCCAGAATTATCACACTGGCCAGATCATTATTAGCCAGTTCCGGAAACTTGACATAATGCCCCTCAATTTGTATGAAACTATTGGAAAATATTCTCCGATTCAATATATTACGACCTCCATCCAGATAGTCCATAATTGGAGTTGCAAAACATTGTGTAGAGGCTGAGAAGATTACCAGATCATACCACTTGGAGACGAGATCGAGAAAAGCCTCAAGATGAGGTCGCTTATATACATATACGGTGGTTGAACTCCAAGGAACATTAAACATGTAATCAAAAGGATATTTTGGCATCTTTTTGGGAACATTCTTCTGTTCTACGATAATCCGAATTAATGTTTTATCCATATCCATGACAAGTGTCTTCCGTGGCACAATCTGCAGCCTTTGTGTGGATAGAGGCGTAATATGTTCCGAATATTTAATGGAATTGTAGTTGCTACATTTCTTAATAGCACGATAAAGAAGATCCTTCAGTTGGATATATATATATTTTATAATCCCAAACATTCCCATAGAGCAATAGAGAAAGCTGTGAATTATATAGTAAATATCTAATTGGCAATCTTAAGAGATTCATACTTACTAATTCACTAAGTAGTTTATAGTTTTGTTTATTAATTGCATTGTACTTGTGCTTTAAATATTTTCATAAATGTTGATTTGTGCAACAATATAAATACGAAGAGTTCTTTATTTTCTGACAACTCAACAGTCTGGCAACTCTACAAAAACAGCTGATTTCGTTTATCAACGTGATATTTAGGGCTGTAACTTCGATTATTGCAGTATTTAGGTATTTTTTTTAATTGAAATATTTTTACTTATTTAAAAATATTTTTACAATTTTCTAATACCCTTTCATACAAACTTTTGAGTGCACAAGGCATAAATATTTAACAACAAATTCTTTCCACAATTCAAAAGTCATGAAAATTAAAATATTCAGCTTTGTAAATAAATGTAATTTAATTTTTTATTTGGTCATCGTTATATGGTTTCTTGTAGACCAAATGTTTTTTTGTCCAAAAAAAAAATGTTATTATTAGTTAAGTGTAAAACGTAGTCATAACTTCAGATTTTAGGGGTTATCTGAAAATTTCAAGTACGAGTAATACAATAATCAAGTCGGACTACACGTTCATACAATTATTTCCTAAAATATTTCACTTTTGTCTTTTTTGTCACACAAAATCTGAAATTTATTTTTACAATGGAAAAACATACATATAATCTGTTGCCCTATATATTGCAGCTATTAAAATCTGAACCAGAATCGAGTAAGTATTCAATACTGAAAATATTATAAACCATAATATTCTTAACATTTAAAAATTCTTTGCTTGACAATGTTTCAATCTAATATATTTTATTTCTTCTACTTTTATAGACTGCGCTGCAGATGAATTATTGCAAAAATTAAACAATCTAATTCCAAATATTATTCCGCAAAATCTAATAAATTCATTTGGAACGCTTAAGAAGTCTTTTGAATTTTCTGTAGCACTTGGGGCAAATCTTGGAATAATTGAAAGGAACAAAAATACTAATCATATTTATATAATAAACAAATTCTGACAATATTAAGATTTTGAATACTATAATCTTTTGTAAGAGCATAATGTTCGAAAATATATTCTTCAAGGAAATTAATGTTTTTTTTGGAATTTTTCTGGTTTCTTGTGTTTAGTTGAAGGATATAAGCTTAATATTAATGTATACTTAAGAATTATGAATTGAAACAAGTTGAAAGCACTTGAGACACCCAGATATATAACTGTACTTACATATATATGTATACCCTTTATATATACATTTATTATGTACTTCACTTGGAAACTTGTATGCCTTCACTAAATTGCCTTCAAGTGGATTAAAAACATGGCAACTACACACACACAACAACACACACACACTCACACACACTACACTATGTGTGTGTATTTAGAAAAACCTAAATGAAAATGTTTTTCACAGCTTTTCCTGTGTGGGTGTAACTTTACTCACACATATTGCTATTTATTCTATTTTAATTTTAGTCTAATATTCTCACACATATTTTTAATTTTCTATTTTAATTTTAGTCTGTTCATACCTTTACAATTTTATTTCAGAATTCCTTAACATTTGATTAAATTTGGTAGCTGTGTGCTTCGCTTTTTTAATAATTTTTTTAATTAAAATATATGACACATAATTTTATTTTCTAATTGTGGCATTAAATTCATTCAAAAAATATTTTTTTCATTTATTATACTTGTTTATTATTTATTTTTATTTTATTTTTTATTTTTTTATTTTATTTTTTTTTTTTTTTCTTAGTTTATTTTTATTTTATTTTTATTTTATTTTTTTTATTTTTTATTTATATTTTTATTTATATTTTATTTTGAATTTAAAATGACATTTATCTATAGTTTAACCACATACATATATGGTTAATATATATGTAGTTCATATAAATTGTAAAATATCTTGCATTTTGTGAGTTTAAATATTTATTTAAATTTTTAATTTTTTTTAATAGAATAATTTATTTTCTTATTTTTCAATAAGACTTATGCAATTATTATTATTTCTGAATCAGTCATAAAATATAATATTTTAATTTCGAGGTAATCATTTATTTATGCTTTAAATTAGTTGATTTATTTATTTATTTGATTATTTATATTTTATTTATTATTTTATTTTGAATTTATAATTACAATTATTCATGGTACAACTAAATAAAATTTACGATTATTTTACTTCTTTAAATCACATGTCCATAACTGATTTACATAAATTATTAGGTAAGTTCATATAAATGGTGAAATATCTATTATTTTGTGAGTTTTAATATTTAGTTTAATTTTTTATCGTTTTTCATATAAAAAATTATATAATTTCTGATTTCTTAATACGACTTGGACAATAATTATTATTTTTGCCTCGGTCATAAAATATAATACTCAAAAATAATTGCCATTAAATAAAATAAATAAATAATAAATAAAATAAATGTCAGGCACTGTAAAAATTATGAATCTTCTCATAAAATTTACAAAATCGTTATTATTATTATTATTTTTATGTGTATATATTTCTGGCCCCTTTAATGTTGTTATTGTTCATATTTTTGCAACTGGTTAAATAAGGCCGTTGCAATTTATTTTTGATTATATATATTATTACAATAAATTATATTATTTATTTTAAATTTTTATTGATTCACTCACATAATAATGATTAAATTATAGCATATTTTATTTTATAGTTATAGCAAAAATTTATAAATTATATTGTTCTAAAAAACACATATTGTTTGATAAAAAAAAAAAATAAAATAATTATTATTTAAGGTTTCTGGTAATTTCTGATCCGTGATTGTTATGAAAACTATTTGAATAAATTTCATTCACCCATAATTTGCTCAAACTTCAAACAATTTTTTTTCGAAATGGCGTTTTGATCATTGTATGAAAATTAATTGATTTTCCATTTAAATCTGAAATTTAAATTTTTGGCACATTTCTTAGATATTTACTGACCTGATATACTGATGAATATTTTGTTTTCTTTACCGATTTATATACACATAGTATATTTACTTTTAGTATCTGTTAAAATTCCTGAGACAATGCAAAAATATTTTTGTTGCAACTTCATAATATAAAAATTTATTTTATTACCTGAAAAGAAAAATGGAAAAAATTGTTCATTAATTATCTATAATTTCAATTATTATATATAAATATAATATAACTCTATTTTTGGTATAGTAAAATTTTAAATAATTTATTTTTATATTTTAAAACTTAAAACGATATTAATTAAACTGAAGTCTTGAGGCAATATTTAGAGAGCATAACTTAAATTGCAACATTTTGTGTAGCTGTATTTGATTGAGTAGTTCAAGCAAAACCGACTATAAAATACTCTATTTGCAGTTGAAGATTTTGCTGTTTTAAATAAATAAAAATTATTATAAAACGCCTTAAAAATCAATTGCATTTATATAAAGAGGAAATTGCACTTCTTGCAGCCAAGCCAACCTGCCTCTTATTAGTATAGAAACAGAGTATAAATATCACTTGAATACCCTTTAACTGACCCTAGGCTATATTGGGCATTGAGCATCCGCAAACCTTGGCACATTAATTGGCAAAGTTTTGGCCAAGATCTAAGCAACTCTTAAGGCCATGCAATTATATACGAAATGCCCATTTTCATTTATTGGAGGGGGAGGGTTTTGCATAGCGGGGGTGTGTGGTTTTTCTGGTATTGGCCACAAGGCAAATTGGCCAGACTCCAGCGTTAACCAAGTGTGATTAGATTTTGCTTTTAAGCGTTTTAGCCGTGTTACTTTTTGGGATTCCCAAAAACCCATGACAAAACCGCGCTTAGTTCGGCAATCCAATCAGGTAACTGTTGACAAATGGCTTATGGCACGTGCCTATGCCGCATTGTCATGACCCCCCTTTGTAACCCCCCTTTGCAACCCCCCTAAATATCATATAACAATAGCTAAAAATGAAAATCTCTTTTTCCTGGCACAAAAACCATTTGCCACTTTAGCAAAAGTTTCAAATACAATTTTAAACAAAAAACAAACAACCAGACAAACTTTTCGCTGGCAAAATGCAAAAAATAAAAAAAAAAAATTTTTTGAAAAAAAAAGGAATAAAATTCTAGAACTTAGAAGGTTGAAGCTGAAGTTGGCTACTGAGAGTTGCCTTCGAGGCTGGCTTTTACCTGCCGCGAAATCAAATGAAAAATGTGAAAAATAAAAATGTGAAAAATATACAAATATACATATTCATACTATATACAATAAAAAAAAAATATATATATACAATAAAAATATGAGCTTTGCGAGAGAGCAATATAAATTAAGTTGATAAAGCACACTTGACCTAATCAACAATCTCTGGAGAGTTTGCTTCACACAGTTGGTCAGCAGCAGCAGCAGTAATAATAATAAGAGCAATAAATAAGTTAAATTGCACAAGTTAAGTCCGAACTACTTCAATTTATACCCTGTAAAATTGTTTGGAAAAATACTCATAATATAATTAATAAAAAAAAATGACTTTGTAACATAACATAAGCATAACAGCGTCAAGTATTTTAAAATCAGCATTTACATTAATTTTTATATGTTTAAGATTTTTTCAAAATTGTAATTTTTAGAACTCTGTAAGATCTTGTGTGTATAACAGAGCTTATCATAAACATTTATTTATATGACATAGAAACTGAATATATATATATATATAATATATAGCTTTAAATAAGCCCTGTTAATTAACATTTCTTTATATATTATTTAGCAAGAAGCAATAACTAAAATTCAACCAATTAACAGTGAACGAATAAACTGTTTGCAGCCTCAAAAAATTGTTAAAAAAAATTAATCAACAAACTTAAAATACTTGTATTTTAAATTAAAATAAAAAATATATATATTATAAGCAGTTTAAAAAAAAAAAATAAAAATAAAAAAAATTGAAATTCAACAATTTATAACTTTTTAGAGACTCCAATAAATTTCGCAACTATGCTTAAATATTACTTAATTTCTTATTTTTAACAATGTTTAAAAAAAATTTAAATAAATATACACAAAATTCTATGCCAAAAAATTAATTTTTTTAATGCTGATCAAGAAGAAAGAGTATATATTTTTATTAGGCTCAAATAAGCACTTTTTAGAGGCCTTAAAAAATGTATCGATTATACGAAAATATTACTTCAACTTTAATGAACGTTTTTAATAAATTTATAAAAAAAAATACACAAGATCCAAGAAGAAAATAAATTAAGTTTTGTTAAGCTAATCAAGAGTATAGAGTTTATATTTTTAATAGGCCTAGATTTAGCTTTAAAGTAGCACTTTTTAGAGACCCCAAAATATATTTTAAGTTTACCCAATTATTACTTAAACTTTTGTGTATTAAAATGTTTAAAAAAAATTAAAATAAATATACACAAGATTCTCTGCAAATAAATTATTTCTTATAAAGCTAATCAAGATTAAATAGTATATATTTTAATAGGCTCATTTTTAGCTTTAAATTAGCACATTTTAGAGGTAGAAAAAAATATTTTAATTAAAAAAAAATTTTACTTAAAATTATTATATATTAAAATTAAATATAAAAAAAAATTTCATAAAATTATACAAGATTTTCTGGAAGGAAAGTCATTTTTGTAAAGCTAATCAAGAGTAAAAAATATAAATTTAAATATGCTCAGATTTAGCTTTAAATTAACAACTTTAGGAGGCCCAAAAAATATTTTAATTATATTTAAATATTACTTAAATTTTATTTATTAAATTTAAAAAAAAATAAAACTTTTATAAAAATACACAAGATTCTCTGCTAATAAAAAAAAAATAGTAAACATTTTTAATAGACTCAGACTGCCTTAATTAACTAATATACCCCTTATGACATACAGAAAAAATAAAAAACCTAATAAAACAAAACATAAAACATTGTTATTTGTCACAAGGCGACAATAAGGCAAATAATAAATAAATAAGAAAACTGTCAGGTGACCAAGGCAGGGCAAGGACATTTTTTTTTTGTTTTGTTGTGAGAGAGTGCAGAATTAAAAGTTTTTTAAATATTCGCATATACAGCGAGTTCATTAGCCAAAAAAAAAAAGAACAAAAAATAAAAAACAAAAATTGTCGCGACATCGTCTAGTCAAATTGCAAGTTATTTTGGCTGAAGCCCAAGTCAACGGGTGGTCAAAATACACAAAATGGAAAATGGAGAGAGTATTGGGTGGTTCGGGGCTTTTTTTCGGTGATGTCAGTGGCAGCGCATCGCGCTCAACTGAGGCCATTGACACATGCCAAGCGCCAAGTGCCAACTGCAGGCGAATCAACAACAAGAAAGAGCAAAAGAGAACAATTTAAAAAAAAAATAAAATTAAAAAAAAAGAAAATTTTACAAAAGTTACGAAAAACTTTGTTGCATAAAGCTGAAAGGCAATTTAGCCGCATAAACAACAAGAAAAAACAAATCAGCTTAAAACTATTAAAATCAAAATTTGTTTGTTTTCAATCTTTTAAAAGATAATAAAACTTGAACTGACATTTGTTTGATTTTTAATTAAAAAATATATTTTCAAAAGTTTTATAAGCTGCAAGGCAATATAAAAACATAATTTTAATAGTTTGTTTGAACTGTAAAAATCATTGGATTAATCTGGCTTAAAGCTTTTGTGTGGCATTTTTATGTTATAAAGTAAAAATTAAAATAGTTTATTTATACCTAAAAGTTCATAAAAATAATAATTATAATTAATATAATATATAATATCTCTTAATGGTTTTGTGTATTGTTTTATAAACTACAAGTTATAAGCCAGTTATTAACCAACATTTAACACAACTAATTTATTGGATTAATCTATCTAAAGCTTTTGTAAGCAGCTTTGAAAAATAAAGAAATAATTTATCAACTAAGAACTGCTTAATTCAAAGATTTTGTGAGCTTTAAATATTGCTAACAAACAAGCTTCATCTGGTCAAAATAGCTTATAAAAAAGGACAATTTTTTATAACATACATTGTTTAAAAATAATCTAATTTTAATTAAAAATGATTTTAATTGCCAATAATTAGCTTAAAAATTGATTTCCATTTTTTGCATACGATTAATCTAGCTTAAAGCTTCCATGAGCTTTCGAAACTTTAAACACAAATAATTTAAATTAAATGAAAATTTAGTTGATAAATATTTGATCAAATTGATTGGGTTGTTTGACGCTTTTTGTATATACTGTTTTATAAGAATTAAATTTTTATAACAAATAATCAATTCAATAACTATCAATTAACTAAAAAATTAATTTCCCTTGAACACAGACGATTAATCAAGCTTAAAGCTTCCTCGAGCTTTCAAAGCTGCTTTTAATAATATTTAAAATAACTTAAAGTTATAGTGAGCAATAAAGAGATAAAATTGATTGAAAAAATTAAATAAAATGAAATAATAAAGTTTAATTAAAAAAGGCTGTTTTTTTTAACAAAGCTCCTGTTTTTAATAAATTTAAATATTAAAGTTTGAAACAAAAGCTCTTGTTTTTACGCAATAAGTTTAATAATAAAAAACTTGACTACACAAAATTCCCTTAAATTAAGAGATTATTTTTATTTAAGCATTTAATTAATTTCTGCAACAACTTTCAAAAGCTGTGTGCAACTACTAGCATTCTGTAAAATAAAAGTAAAATTACAATTTTTAACTTAACGAGCATGTAAAACTTTTTTTTTAATATACACATTGTGCCACACTCCATCAGGATAAAAATCCTGTGACACTTTCGACACTTGCACACACACACACAGACACACACACATACACATATTAAGTGACAAATATGTACTAAATGTGTTCAACGCTCCAAGGAGTTTCAGAGTTTCAGAGTCAAAGCAAAGGATTTCCCTTTACTCGTATCCTTACTTAAACAAGTACTATTAAAAGCAGTAATATCAACTAAGGTAAAAAGCAAAATTACAGAGCTTAAGCCACGCCCAAAATATATATATATATGTATATATATATATATATGTGAAGAGCACTTTTGTCTGTCTCTAGTGCCTCAACTTCAACTTTTAACTTGGGAATCCTTTGGTATGTAATGACTGGTAATTATCCCTAATTAGTTGTAAAATATTGAAGTAAAAGTGCTTTGGTTTTTGGCCAAAAAGCCGTCGTTTCTCTAAGCCAAATGGCAACAAGAATAAGTTTTACACCGAGTCAGAGCCATTAGCAAAAGTTTCTTTTTTTTGGCTCATCATAATGATACTTCATAATGATTATATAAGCCGACAACTTGTTGTCAAAGCTAATTACGATTTTAGCCGAATACAGCATGATGAATTGTCCGTCTGGACATTTGCCACAATTTCCACAAAAAAATTAAATAATAATTAAAGTATATTTTAATTACCTCTAAACACATTACGCATACGCCACAGCACACAAAATGACTTTAAATTATACAAATTTAATAATTACACTAGGTAACAAAATTTAGTTTTTTTTTTTGTATATTTGATCAAACCTACTTTTTCTGATACATATGGTGCCCCAGATGACAAAAAAACACTTGAAAAATGTTTCTTTTTGTTTTTAAAAATTTTTGAAATCTGGTATTTTTTTTTTAGCTTTTTTTCAGAGGCAAGCCTACAGATTTAAGCATTACCTGAGAATCTTACCGATTTTCAAATGCTTTACGTTTTCTGAAAGCTAATGAATGGGTCTACTAATCATACTTATACTTTATTAAGTTTAAATTACTGGTTTTGCAACTATTTCATTTTGAATTTCGAAAATGACGATGTTTTGTGCAGTATTTTTTACGATTTTTTGACTTTAAAACTCTTTTTTCGTTTTTCTCTTCTTTGCTTTTACATAGTTGCATTAATTGGGCGTCATTTAGGATATGAATCTTTGAAATCGATTGATAGACAACGAAATAACAATATCTTATAGCTAAATATGTTTTTGTCGACATTGACTATTTCTTTACTGAATGCTCTACGAAATTTGGTTTTTAGAGCACCGGGATGCCGCCTGAACTAATTTTTCTGGCCTTTTGATTTTAGAATCACATTAATATATATTTATTTCATACAAATTCTATGTTAACAAAAAAAATGTACACAATTTTATGTATGGAAGAAAAAAATATATTTATCATAAAAAGAGCAATTTAGGAAGAAAATAAAAAAAATCTATAAAGTCTTGTAAACTTCAATGCGTCAATGATATAAGTATAAATGCATATTTAAAAAAATTTAATTTTGTAACATTATCATTAAAAAAAATTAATTTTTCAACAGACCATATTTTTTTAAATAAAATTTCGAATAAAATAAATTAGCTAAGTATGGTCAAAAATATATTAAACTTATATAAAATCTAAACCAAATTAAATAAATTTCAATAATACTGAAAACTAGAACAAACCAAAAGCAAATATATATAATCCTTAACTAAGACCTTGAGAATAATTAATATTCTGTCTTAATTAATCATTGAGAGCGCCTAAAATTTGTTAATTTCTTGTCGAAATTGTTGTTGTAGCGTTTTTTTTTCTCTTCCTCCATTTTGAACATCAATTTAATTAACGACTGAAACCACGCGTTGGTGTTCACGCGACACGCAAAGCTCGACACGCTCTTTAGATGGGCGGCAGGGAGAGTAGGATTACTTGCGAAGGGAGGGAGAGGGAGAGAGTCAGAGCCAGGGTATGCAGGTATGGGGTGAGGAGAGCTGCGTAGGGTTGCTTAAGTGACATGCAAAAAATGTCAGGCCAAATGAGTCGCTAGGCAAAGAGAAATTAAAAAGAAAAGGAAAATCTAGATCAAGGGCATAAAACAACTTCTGATCGACTTTTAAATACCCTGTAAATAAATTGTTGAAAGCGTACACTGAGAAAATAATTTGTTTCCTAACTGAAGCACAATATATCTGCGTTAATTATATTTTATTCTTAATTAATTAGCGAATATAAAAAGCTGGCTTTGATTTTTTTTTTGAGAATAGAGTTACAATTTTATCATTATAAAAAATTATATATTAATACCACACTTAGGCAAAATTATAGCAGTATAAAAATTATGTATTAAAAACTGTTGCATATCTGTAGGCGCTGTTGTATTGCACAGATGTGCATCTATAATTCCAAACCGTTTTCAACAGTTGGTATATAAGGCAAAAGGGGTTTAACTACATTACATTTTTTTTTTTAATATTTTTATAAGCTAATAATTTTTGTTCTATGTACATGTGCTTATAATAATATTTTATAAATAATATTCTCACATTAACCACAAAAAAAAAGGCTACCAAATTTTATTAAAATTTCTTTTGCAATTTCTTTAAATAAGAGAATATTCTGGACTGAAGTGTTTTTCATGGTTTAAAATTTCATATAAAATATTTAAAAACATTGAACAAATGATGACCAAAAAGTTCTTAATAACTAAGCGAAGGTCTAACAAAAAACCCATTAATGTTATATGCGTTCTTAACTCGACAATTGTCGGTCAAATTTTTGTTTCAGGACAAAAACACGCATATAAAATATAATTAAAAATTTTAAATAAGTTTTGCTTATAAATAAGCATATTAAAGCTCATAATAAAAAAAGATATATGTATATATATATTAAAAATTAACTTACATTATTCATTACAATACTAAAAAAAAAGTTTGCCATTTTACAACTTCAAGTCGAAACCGACTTCTATTCTTGTCACGTAACGCCACACCTGTTTTTTGATTATATCTTTTAATCGGATAGTACGAATGTTTTCATCTCTTTTACTAAATATAGTCCAGCTGAATTGCTACTCAGATATAAAATTTTTTTTTTTAAAAATTTGACTTTTTTCTAGCTTTTTTCACATTTTGGCGAACGACTGTCACGTAACGTCACATCGGAAATGCCTATATATATTTTTCTCGCCACATTTGATCGAATTTTTGTTTCAGGGCAAAAACACGTATACAAAAAAAATAAAAAAAAAATTAAAAATCAACTATAAACATATTAAAGCTGTTAATAATATTGATCTTAAGTATTATACATATATTTATAGATGCAACTTTTGGTTGAAAAATTAATATTAATAACAATATTTAATTTTTCAGTAAGATTAAATGATAAAATAAAAAAAAAAAAAGGGAATAAAAACTCTTTTAATCAAAAAAAAAAAATATTATGAAACTAACATTCTTTGTTGATTTGCATACAAAAATTTAAATACTTTATATAAAAATTTTTTTTTTATTTTTAAATATATATATATATATATACAATGTATTCGTAATTATTATAGAAATTAAAAGTAATATAATTTTTCTTATGAACAATTTTTTTAAGTCAACATTATGCCTTGATTTCTGTAAAAATATTTTTATTATTGTAGGGTATAGAAAGCTTTACTGTTAAGCGCTCATTTCGCAAGTCACGCGCTGAGTGCTGCAGTGTGTGTGTGGGTGTGGGTGTGCATAAAAGAGAGGGTTTTTGTGTGTGTGTGTAAATGTTGCATACTTTTAATGCAACATCAGCAGCAGCTGCAGCTGCAGCATCTGCACTCAACTCAACTGAACGAGTGGCAAGTGGCAAGTGGGCAGCCCCACAGGCCAGACACCAGACGACACTTTTTTTTACCGGTTGTTGTTGTTGTTGTTGTTATTATTATTATTCTTTGAGCGACAGTAGCTAATTAAAATAATATGCAAGCAACATCTAGTAAAGTGCAGTTTTATAAGCGAAAATGTTTATGTTTTGGCCTCTGGCAGCTGACAGGAAATATTTAACAGTGTAAAACGGTATTTAACGCCCTTTGATAAATGTGCTACAGTAAGTAATATATTTTTAAATAGAATTTTCTTATTTTTTAAGAATATGAACAAGTAAATCTAGTAATAATATATAAACACTGCCTGAAAATCGATTAGCACACTCTACGTTTCTTCTCTTTGAAGATTAATAGCTGTCAATCGCCTAGAGCATAAAAATAAAGATGCATTTTTTTTTTACCAATAAAAACTTATGTAATTCTACTCAGGAAAATATATTTTGGCTTGTAAATATATTAATAGAATTTTAACAGATTTTTTACGAATTTAACATACAAAAATTAACATTTATTTTTGCGACAATTGATTGAAAATGACGAATAAAATTGGAAAATTGGCACAGAAACTACTCCAAAATTATTTTAATATATTAATTTTGCTATTTTCTAACTAATTTATATAAGAAATAATAATGTGCCGTGCTTTTTTTTATTTTTTTTTTTTTGGGAAACATTTAATTTTACTGTTTTTCACAACAACTTACATTAAACTTAACAAACAATAATAACAAAATAATAAATAATGGTGCAAAAAATATATATGTGTTTGGCTTAATTTTTTTTTTCAGTTGTTCGTAAATGCCAGAAGAAGGATTCCAGAAAAGAAAATTTTGGCAAAACATTACGGAAAAGTCGCTAGCGGCTCAACAGATGTATGCACTGTAAACGTATACAGCACTGTTAATGCATACAGCACTGTTAACGTCTTCAGCACTGTTAACCTATACAGCACTGTTAACCTATACAGCACTGTAACAAGAATCACAGTGGACAGTATTTTTTAAATGAATACGATTTAGATTATATTATTCCAACGTAACAAACATCGCATGCGGGCTCAACTAGAATACGATTTAGTTTGTTTTTATTTTCTAGGAGGGAGGGCGTGACAACGCACGCCGGGTAGTATGTATAAAAACCGTGCAAACTGAATGACTAACAGAATGATTTTCGACTCACGAGCAGGTCAATCGGTAGAAGCTAGAAATCTGAAATTTTTACCATAGTTTTCTATAAGATCGTATGTTGGCTATCTTGAAAAATTTTGTCTAAAATATATCGAAAAGTGGGTGAAAAATGCTTTAAAAAAATGTGTGAAAATCATATCATATCATATCATCAAATAAGTTTTTTTTTGGGAGAGCTAGAACTAAGTATATAGAAATTATTATATTTTTAAAATTTCACAAAATATTTTATAGATATTTAGGTAATGTAGGCTTTATTAAAAAGATTTATTTAAATAGAGAAGATCAGATGGAAAAAGGAAAAAACTATATATAAACGTAATCTTCATTCAGCAAATAAGTCCATTGACCGAACAATTTTTTTGTCCCAAAAATATTTCAGAATCGACTGTATCAGTATTAAAAAGGAAAATTTTGACATATATTTTCAACTTTTTACTAACAATTTATTTATTTTTAGCTAAATAAACCATTTTATGCTATGAAAAAATAAAACATATTTAAATTTTCTTATTTTAGTCCAAAAAATTAATTTTAAAAAAAAATAAAATTATTACAGATATTAATGAAGTGGGAAATAATTTTTTATAAGCATTTATGTAAAGAGAAAATTTTTTATAATTATGATATGCTTGTTTTTTCAACTAAACATAGATAATTATTTCATAGATATTAAAGCTTTTAAGCCACCAGTAAATCTTCTAATAAGCCTGAATAATTTCAACAAAACTGTCTCTGCACATGTGGTGATAATATGAAATTCATGGCAAATTATAATCCAGTTTAAGTCATTAAAATTGAGCTAATCCGAGAGAAAAGTGAACCGAAAACTCGAATGTGTTGTTGCAACTTTTGGGGGCAACAACCACACAATGCAACCATTGAGCCGACAATTGGTTGCACTTTGCTTTTTAAGCTCACGCGGCGCGTGTTTGCATATTTTTCATAAATTAATTTTTCAGAAGGCGAAGGAAGGAAACAGCCCAGTGACTACTTAAAGGACCTAACTTACACTCCTGACGCTGCGTGGACTCTAAGGACCTCAGGCACAGTACACAATACAAACATAAATTAGCCATAAATGATGTAGGAAAGAGAGGAAGGGAGATGGTGAACTCCAAGGTGGCGTGCGTTTTGGTCAACGAGGCATGTGGCAAGTAGCAAGTGGCAAGTGGCAAGTGGCAGAAATGGAAAGTTGTAGCCGACTTGTTGGCGCACCACAAAATGCATATTTTATAAATGCAAATGTTGGCTGCATGAAACGACTCGCCACGTATGAGACTTGCAACCACGCACCGCACAAATGTTGAAGACAAATTAAAATAAATTAGCATTTTTATTTCGTTTTATTTCTTTTTTTTTATTTTAGCTTTTATGTACACTGAGAAATAAATAAATAAAAAAAATAAAATAACTAAAAATATAATAAAATAAAATATTAATTTAAATTATATTTCATTTAGAGAGATCAACAATGAACAATGTCTCTTTATTTTAAAAAAAAATAGAATTTTTCCAATTTACTTTTGAAATAAATAAAACTAATAATTGTTCGAAAATTGTTTGTTTAGCAATAAAAATTAAAATTAAATATACGAACATCTTTTAAGATTGTTAAAAAATGTGTATTAAAATTTTTGTCATTAAAGAAGATGTCTATATCGTATTACATCCATTGGAACAATCGGTCAAAAAAATGTGTTGCATAAAAAACTTTTTTTTTTTTTTTGATATACTACAATCTCAAAAAAATGTATACGTTCAATAAAATGAGAAAATTTAAGCAAATCGAATCACTATTTTCTTTAGAAAAAATCGCTCGAAAAATTTTAACTATTAAAAAAAACTTGATTACAAGCGTATGTCATTTTTTTTTTTTAAGCGTATGTCAAAAATAAATTTTTCTGTGTTGTTTTTCCATATTGTTATTGAAATAATATTTTAAATTTATGAAAAAAATATTAATATAATTAAATAATTAAGCTTCAAAAAAGATTAAGTAATTTGTTTAATATATAAATATTTTTATAATAATAAATAATATTAAAATAATATTCTGTAGCATTGCGTGGGATTTTTAAATTATTATTTAATTTTAATAAATATTGCAATTAAACATTGATTAATAATAATATAATTAAATAATTAAGCTTCAAAAAAGATTAAGTAATTTTTTATAAAATAAAATACATATAACAAAATAACAATAAATATTATTAAAATAATATTCTCTAGCATTGCATGTGATTTTTAAGTTATTTTAATTGTAATAAATATTGCAATTAAACATTGATTAATATTAAAACATTGTTAAATAAATTATATATAATTTTATAATATATTTTAATTTTAAAAAATAACAAAATTTTGTAATTATTTATAAATGTCATTAACTCAAATATTCTTTTTAATATGTGCATGTTATTTTAAATCTATCCCATTTTATACTATTACATATTTTTTATAACAACAACTGAATTTATTTTATTTTGTTAATTTTATTAACTATATTTTATTTTATTTTTTCTCTCTCTGTATGTTTGGATGTTGCTGTTGCTGTGGTTTTTTGGTTAACAAATTATGCAAAAGCTCGCTTAATTGGCTGCCCATTGTTGTTGCCATGTTTCTGTTTTATTTTATTTTATTTTATTTTCTTTGGTACACTTTTCTTTTTTTTCTGCAGCTTCCACCACAATCTGGCAAAGTTTTTCCTACCAGCTTCACTTTGCAATTTCATATGACTTGTAAGCATGAATTGTTGCCCCTTGTGGCAATTCCCCGCTCCCGAACCCCATGAAAGTCGCACTGCTGACACTTTGCGTGTAAATTGAAAAATTAACTTGGCATTAAATTGGTTAAAAAACAAAAAAAATAAAATAAAATAAAATATACACAACAGCTAAATTACGTTATGTGTTGGTCAACAAGAAACCATATAACGATGACCAAATGAAAAATTAAATTACATTTATTTACAAAGCTGAATATTTTAATTTGCATGAATTTTGAATTGTGGAAAGAATTTGTTGTTAAATATTTATGCCTTGTGCACTCAAAAGTTTGTAGGAAAGGGTATTAAAAAATTGGAAAATTATTTGTAGGAAAAAATTTTGTTTTTATTTTAAATAAGTAAATGTGATATGTAGCTTTTCAAAATATTATTGGGCAAATTTTATGTATAGAAAATTTAAAATATTCTATAGAAATATACTCATATAGAATATCTAGTAATCTTGAATATTCTAGTCATGTTAAATATTTTATATATTGTATATATAATACATATATATTATTTTGAAATACTTTTATATTAAGTACGAGAAAGAAAAATAAGTAAAAAAAAATTTCAATTTAAAAAAAAATACCTAAATACTGCAATAATCGAAGTTGCAGCCCTAAATATCACGTCGAAAAACGAAATCAGCTGTTTTTTGTAGAGTTGCCAGACTTTTGATTTGTCAGAAAATTAAGAACTCTGCGCATTTATATTGAGGAATAAATCAACATTTGTGAAAGTATTTAATTGGTTCTAAAGCACATTTACAATGCAATTAATAAATGTAACTATGGATAAAATAGTAAATTAGTAAGTATGAAGCTCGTAAGATTGCCAATTAGATATTTACTATATAATTCACAGCTTTCTCTATTGCTCTATGGGAATGTTTGGAACTATAAAAAAAATATATATCCAACTGAAGGATCTTCTTTATCGTGTTATTAAGAAATGTATCAACTACAATTCTATTAAATATTCGGAACATATTACGCCTCTATCCACACAAAGGCTGCAGATTGTGCCACGGAAGACACTTGTCATGGATATGGATAAAACATTAATTCGGATTATCGTAGAACAGAAGAATTCTCCCAAAGAGTTGTCAAAATATCCCTTTGATTACATGTATAATGTTCCAGGGAGTTCAACCACCTTATATGTATATAAGCGACCCCATCTTGGGGCTTTTCTCGATCTCGTCTCCAAGTGGTATGATCTGGTAATCTTCTCAGCCTCTACACAATGTTCTGCTTCTCCAATTATGGACTATCTGGATGGAGGTCGTAGTATATTGAATCGGAGAATATTTTCCAATAGTTTCATACAAATTGAGGGACATTATGTCAAGTTTCCGGAACTGGCTCACAATGATCTGGCCAGTGTGATAATTCTGGGTGATTCGGATGATCAAAGAAAATTCAATATCGATAACGTCATTAAAATGAAACCCTATCAAATTGGCACCAAGGACAATCAACTTCTAAACATGTTGCCCTTTCTGGATGGCCTTAGATTCACCATGGATGTTAGATCCATTCTGGGACGTAAGAACTATTCAACATGCCCAATCAGACAGGGATGAGAATACTCTTAAAATGAGACCGATAATGTCGGAGATAACATCGATTAATTATCGTTTAAGATGCTGTCGATAATGACGACGTTGTTTTTAAAATAAATAAATTTATAATTATATTAAATACATTTATTAAAAAAATAACTTTATTAAAATTAATAACATAATAGAGAGTTTATATATTAGCTTATAAAATATCAAAATTCAAAAAATATATTTTCAACAATTTACAATAATATTGTTAAAAATTCAGTATTAAAGCTCACTTTCATGTGAAAATAAACAGCTTTCGGCTTAGTCAGTCTTTCAGGGAGGTAACGCTCCTTTATCAACCAACATGTGACCCTACTCTAGTCTAAATTATCATAATAAATAGTTGTACCCTTTTTTTTTATAAACTTGAAACGTGTCAAGTAAACGAATTGCTTTAAAAGTAGCTCAAAAAGGCATTAAACATTATGTTAACATAACATAATAAATACACATTTCTAAAAACATTTGTGGGGGAAAAACCCACAAAAAAAAACCAAAAAAAAAAAAAAACTCTTTGCCCAAACTATTAATCAAACTCAAAACTAAAGTTGGGCCTACAAATATGACAGGGACCTTGGTACACAATATTTACATATAAAATTTGAGTTAAATTTCAGATTAAAGTAAAACACGCACTTTACGCCTATTTCAATGTGATGAATTGTCTGGCAACATGCGACAAAAAAAAAAATAGATTAAAAAAAAATGAAAATAAAGATGAAAATGAAAATGAATGACAGCATTTTTAGTGCCTGAAGCGTAATAAAACCCGTAAAATCGCTGAGACAATTCTAAAATGCAAATATTAAGTATCCAAGAGATGTGACACTCAACTGGATGCTGATAAATTGAAAGCAGTTATAAGTAGACCCTTCACCATTACACCATTCCTGTTACCATTCTCATTCCCATACCATAAGATGACCGATAAGTTGACTATAAATGTCAAATTCAAGCCGCTTAGGTGTTTTCCTGTTTTCGGCTTTTTTGGAACAGTTATGTGCTTTTGCTAGATACCCTTAAAAAATTAAAAATAAAATTAAATAAAATGGTTATCATTATTATGTCATAAAGTGCCTTTTCTAGATATCCTTCAACAAACAAAAAACTATAAAAAAAATAAATAAAAAAATTAAAATAAAAGTTAGTTATTATAATCCTGTCGTGGAGTGAAAAGGAGACTTTCAGAATCCATAAATTATATATATTCTTTAACTGCATAACATCTGCTTATGTTTTCCAAGATCAAGTCAAATTGAATTAATTGATATATATAAAAATATTCAACATGACTGACTGACTGAATCGCGAATCACGAGTAGGCCAAACGGTAGAAACTAGAAACTTGCAATTTTTACTGTAGCTTCCTTTTATATTATTGGTTGGCACTCTGAAAAAAATTGGTTAAAAATATATCGGAAAGTGGATGAAATATACATTGGAAAATTTTGTTAAAGGGGACCTGGAGCGTAGCAACGCACGCCGGGAGAGTTAGCTTTATATATATTCATAAAAATTGCCTTAGAAAATTTTTGTTTTAATTAAATAATTAATCTTGCTGGTGCCAAGATTCTTTTGAGGTGTATAAGCTGAGAAAAATTATTTAAAATCGTGTCACAATATACGATATAAAAGCCGTAATTAAAGTAGGTCGAAAAATAAATTCCTATGAAAAGAATTTTTATATAAAATATTGCAACCAATTTTAAAAGTTTGAAGTTTTATGTGCCATTAAATTTTTCCTATATCTTTATAGTTCAGTCGAAAAATATATTTAAGTATCAAAACTACTGTGTTTTTTTTTTCAGATAAATTAAATATAAAAATAGAATGACAATATATTATTTATTGTTAAATATATTATTATTTATTATATTATATTATATTTATTGCCATATTTAAAATTGCTTTATTTGAGAGCATTTTTCAAGGGTATATATTTAACTACGTTTTATCTGAAATTTTTATTTTTTTTATTTTTTTTTTTTTAATTCTCTGACATTTACGATGCGTCAAGTTTTCTGGTATTCGTAACAAATCTTATTTATGGCTGACTGGACAATTTGGCTTACAAAATAAGGGTGGGCTTAAGACAAGGCCACAGGGGTTAGGTGTGGGTGTAAGGCATCAATAAATGAAATAAGTATAAAGCTGTCAACGACTTGATTTAATTTCATGTTTATGGCATAACTCCTTTTAAACATTTTTTTGAATAAAAGTAAAATTTTGTGACAAGAAAATGTAATACAAATTTCTGAAATTTTATACAAATATGTACGTGATGTATGTCTAAGTAATATATACAACATATATATATATAAACATGTCGCGAGTCGCGTTGCCTGGCCAACGCTTCAAAAAGTCAAATTCAATTAAGATTTTACCTGCCACACACGCGAAAATTGCCTTTGCCACGGGCCATGCGTCGTATGAGCGATGCGCTCGTAAAAACCCCCCAAAAAAACACACAGAGCTCCTGTACAGGACCCTTTGAGATAGACAGAGTCCTCCCCCCGCCCCAAAATGACAACAAAAACAACCCTGAAATGCGTGTGTATATTATGTTCATAGAATGAAATTATATATAAAATTAAAAATCACATTAACTGCCAGGGGCCAAAAGCAAACAGTTCAGTTAGCAGAAAAGCGAGGGTTATTCCAAAATATAAACAATAATTTTTCAAAATATTTTTTATTAATTAAATTTGACAAAAAATTTAAATAGAAAGTTGAGCTTTAGTAAGCCCAAAACTTATGCGCTTTAATAGTTATTTTAAATTTTTATATAAAACCTTTAAATACTTATGTGTGTGTTTAATATATTGACTTTGTTGTCGAAACTTACAATTTAATTGAAATTTTAAAGTGAGGTTCGTTTTAAGTGATAATAGTATAATATTTTTGAATTTAAAGCGCTTGGATTAAAAATGGCTAGCAGTTTAATTTTAACTAATTTTAACTTGACAGAACTTTAAATATCACTTAAATATGTTTGAATTTAGTATTCTATGCAAATGTTTTTAAATTGAAAAGCTATTATTGCTAAAAAAAATTTTTTTTATTGACTAAAAAAAGAACAATTTAATGTCGAAATATTTAATTTTTTTAATCAACCAATTCTTAAAATAAAAAAATAGTGTTTAGATGATTTCTTGTGTCATTTGTCATAATTAAATACAAATAAGTTTATTTAAAATGTATATATATTTTTCTACAGTCGTCAAATAAGTTAAAATATTTTTTACTTCTTATTTATAATATTTTAAAATATTTTTTATATATTTTTTATTTTATTTTATGCATAATAAACTTAACTTTAAGTTAAATTAAAACTTAATAATCGAATGAAAATCAAAATTTTTTTTATTAAAGGAGTATTTATTAAGTTTTGAAACTATGTTAAAAATAATATTCTAAAATTTTTAATGAAAATTAAGGTCGAAAATGAGAAATGTATTTTAGTTGTGCAAAACCTGAAAACGCCCTTAACTTAAAGTTAAATCACAGCAACTGGCGTCAGTGAGTTTTTCATTTATTAATTAAGTTTAATTTAATGTCATGAAAATTAATGATGACATATTACAAAAAAATATTTTAAAATATGGAAATAAAGCTTGCTAATAAATATAAATAAATATATAAATATATATTTATAAAAATACAAAACTTCGAACTGCTGAAATTGGTTGCAATATTTTATAAAAATATTTTCTTTTTCATAGAAATTTATTTATCGACCTACTTTAATTACGGCTTTTATATCGTATATAGTGACACGATTTTAACTAATTTTTCTCAGCTTATACAGCTCAAAAGAAACTTGGCACCGGCAAGTTTAATTAAGCTATATTGAAAAACAAATATTTTCTATGGCAAATTTTATACATTTATATAAAGCTAGCTCTCCTGGCGTGCGTTGCTACGCTCCAGCTACCGCTCATACAATTTTCCAATGCATTTTTCTTCCACTTTCTAATGTATTTTTAACCAAATTTTTTCAGAGTGCCAACCTATAATATAAAAGAAAGCTACAGTAAAAATTGCAGGTTTCTAGTTTCTACCGTTTGACCTGTGCGTGAGTCGTCAATCAGTCAGTCAGTCAGTCAGTCAAATTGAACAGTTTAATATATATATAGATTATTCTTAAGCCTTTTGTTTCTTTGGATTTTAAAAGCAACCCTCGTTTATAATAATGTTCGCTTGGCCTATGTTATAGGCTCTACACGTAGCTAGAACTACGGCGACCACATCGTCAACATCCTTGTCGACAGCGTGCTGAGCGTCCTGGTCGTCCTGTACGTCCTGAGCGTCATTCGCCGCTTGGCTTTTATTCGTCACATCGTCGTCGTCCTCGTCTTGTGCACTTAATTTAATGACCAAAGTTCGCCGCACTTGGGCGTTGCCAGGACATGGGCATGGCAGCCAGGATACGCCTGCGACTTCGTCTTCATCTTTGCTTTCGGTTTTTTGCCTCGTCTCCCTCACTCCCTCTCTCCCCCCGTCTCTGTCTCCCTCTCTTTGCATAAGCAGCGTCGTGTTTATTTACATTTGTGCAAATTGTTATTTAATTAAATTTTAATACGCTTCATTAAAACTTCTGTCGACTGCCGTCTGGGTCGCCGCTGCCTGTGTGTGTATTTTCTTGGGCCAGGACATTGCGCGGATTTAGTCATTTTATTATGCAATGATAATCAGAAATCAATTTATTGTGTATACAAAAAAAAAATACAAAATACAAAAAATTGCCAGACTGACCAAAAAAGGGACCAAAGTCCTAGACCAGAGAAATGTCAGGCAAATAAAAATGAAATCCTTGGTGTGAGAATCAAGTCAATAAAATTCAATTTGCTGCTCATCACGTAGAGGGCGATGATCGAGGGGGGGGAGGGGCGACAGAAAATATACTGAAGTAGGCGCTAATGTGGCACGCTGGCCCTGCACAGGACATACAGGACAATGCCTTGACCCTGCCCCGGCTAGAACTGAATTGTGCCGTTTGTGCGTTTAAGTAAATACAAGCACATTACGGCTGACAAAAACAACAACAACAAATAGAGAAACAGGACCAACATCAGCATCAGGATCCTTTGGCATACCAGGCATATCTTTTGGCCAAAGTTCGAGGCTCAAGTAAAAGCTACTTAGGCAAACACCAAGACGAACAAAAAAAAAAAAAAAAAAAAACAACTCAAAAGGCAGCGCAAAATGAACTGCCAGGACATACAGGAGTCTCCCCCTCTCTCTGGCCAAAAAGCCGCTTTGGTCGCATAAGAAAACACTAAATCAGACAGACAGACAGTCAGACAGACAGACAGTCAGACAGAGAGGGGCAATTTTTGGAGGGGGGGAGGAGAGCAGCAGCCATTCAAGTTATTTAGTCAATAAGCAAAACGTTTAGATTAATTCTTTGAAGGCTTTGTTGCAAAAAAAAATAATATTAAAAAAAAACAAAAAAAATTCTTAATACATTCTGCAAAATCTGTTTATGTTTTCTTTATTTATTATTTTTAATTTTTATACCCTGTACACATTAAAAATGCTTAAAAGGGGGTTAATAAGACCGAAAAATAGAAAAATTAATAGGCTAAAGTGCAAAATATTTTCGATTTTATAACTAGATATATTTTTTTATATCATTTTTCTATCGAAATGTCAAAACTAAAATCAAAACTAAAATAAATATAATTTTAAATATTAAAAAAAAAAAATTATATTAGGCATTATGTTATAATAAATAAATAAAATAAAACAACACTCAAATCGTTTTAAACTGAAACATAAAATTGAGAAATATATACTTAAGTATAGCTTCATCAATTGCTATAAAAGGGAAAGAAATTCTTAAATAGAAACTTCGAATTGAGGGAAAAATTGTAAATAATAAATTTAAATTTTTAAAAATTTCTAACTACAAAACTTGTCCCTATCTATTTTTTAAATGACATTATATTAACAACAAAATATACATTAAAATTAAGAAATAACTTTAATCAAAGAATCTTATATAAATTTGTTAATTTTTAATTATTTAGAAATAAACATATAAAATAGAAATTTAATATATATATATATATATATTCATTTTTATTTTTTATATTTTTATATATTTTTCAAGATTTTTGGACAGATTTTAAATACATTGAAAGTAAAAGAAATTCTGAAATACAACTCTAAGAACCGAAATTATAATTGTGGGAACTTTATTGAATACAAATGCAAACATTTGCAATGTATATAGAGAATTTGGTTATTTATTGTTTAAAAATATGCGGGCACACTGTATATGAAGAAGAAGACCAATAGCTTATAGACGACTCAACCAACAAAATGTAAGATTAAAACTCTCTAGGCGTTTTAGTTCCAAAGACAGAGATATTTTAGAAACAAACAATTCTGACTAAAAACTACATCAATTTTTCTTTCAAAATTTTATTTTTGCAGGTAAAACTAATATAGCACTTTTTAAAACATAATTCTTAGCACTCATTATTAATTTAAAAATCAACGAAATTTTATTAATAATGCCAACAAGAAACTAGAATAAATAAGCACAAATTGTTTGTTTTAAATTCAATTGTTAATGATTTTCATTTGTAATGAAATTTCGCTCAAATCAGAATAAGAATAAGATTTATGTTAAAGCAAAAATTTAATTTTTTGTCACAACAAAAATTTTCTTGGTTTTCTGTCTGCAAACTCCGCACACTCTTCAGTCTGGCAACACAATTAACATGCAGACACTGACCTTATATCAAATAAATATATATATCTGATTATTCTAAGCAGCAGCAAAAATAAATCATGTATATAAATATATATATATATATATATCACATCACATCGCAACACATCGCACATACGCAATGTTGTCCAGTGAAATTTGTAATAAAATATGCTTAGAGCTAAAAGGCTGTGACCATTTGATTCGTTTTGTCTGTCTCTGTGCTCTCTCACTCTGATTAAAGGTTAATAAATATTTCATTGAATTTGCCATTTCACAATTCGTTTAATATACAGAACCGAATGGATGCGCTCAGCATTTTGATATGCTTTAATGCTCATTTAATGTCATCAAGTAACTCATGCATTCAAAGTCTTCTCAAAAACCCCATTTAATGGTGAGTGAGTGCTTAAGGGGGGGGAGGAGGGAAAGTGTGGGGTTAGAATGTTGGTTTTATCCAACAACATTAAAGACCTCACTTAATGCTCTTGCCACAGCCATTTTGACTGCACTTTGTTACTGTCTGTCAGCATCCTGTGTGGCACATCCTTTGACTTTGGCATCAAAGTGAATTTGTTGCTGCCCCCACTCAGGTCAGAGAACATTTTGCGAATTGGCTTTTTGAACTTTAGCTCGAATTTCTGAAAAATCACTTCCTCTAATAACCAAACAGCAGTTGGCTAAAATTCACAAAATGTTATTAACTTTTATATTATTTATAGCAAAAATGGAAACAGCTTCGATCTGATTGTAAATTCAACTAGTTAATTGCCTAACCAATTAGTACAGTGCAACTTTATACAAACAATTTAAAAGTCGTTAAGCTCAAAAAAACGAAACATTGCCCAACACACTTGACTCGAAATTCATTTAAACTTTTCTCTGTTTTTTATCAAAAGAAGTTAGCCTGGCTTATGCCCCTTAATGATAACTAGAAGCAAAAATTCGCTTTTTTTTTTGATTTTTTTTTTTTTTTACAGCACAAGCAATTAAAACGTGATGTGAAAAGCCAAACATTTTTTTTTGAAACAAAAAAAAAAGAACAATAATCGTGTAACTTTGGCACGTCGAAACTAAATACCCTTGCAATTTTAAATACACGACTGATTCTTTCTATGGCAGCTATATGATAAAGTGCTTCGATTTTAATTAAACTTTATCAGATAGTACAGAACTTATTTCTATATCGATATGGTGAGTTTGGTTCTGATAAATTGAATATTAAAAAAGTTTTTCATAGAAGAACTTATTTTGCAGCCAATTGTTCCTATGGCAGCTATATGATATAGTGATCCGATTTTGTTTAAACTTGGTCAGATTGTACAAATTATAATTCTACAACGAAATGCTGAGTTTGATTTCAATATCTTGAAAAACAAAAAAGTTTTTCATACAAGCACTTTTCGACCGATTGTTCCTATGGGAGCTATAAGATATAGTGGTCCGATTTTAATGAAAATTTCTTGAATTGGTCAAATTATAATACTACATCGATCTGCCAAGATTGTTTTTGATATTTTGAAAAATATTTTTTTTTTGACTTATCGTTCCTATGGCAGCTATATGATATAGTGGTCCGATTTTTTTCACAGAATATTTAATACATAATCTTACATCAACCTGTTGAGTTTCGTTCTGATATCTTGATAATTAAAAAAGTTTCTCATACAAGCACTTTTCGACCGATTGTTCCTATGGTAGCTATATATTATTATGGTCCGATTTTGACTAAAACCTGGCTAGATTGTTAAGATTATATTACCATATCAATCTGACAAGTTTGGTTTTAATATCTTGAAAAACAATTTTTTGAACCGATATTTACTATATGATATAGTGGTCCGATCGGGCCAATTTCGACATACAAACTACATACAATAGCGAAATGCATCTGTGTCAAGTTTTATCAAGATCAAAGATATAGCCAAGAAACAGCCAGATAAACGGACTTGACACAATTCGTCGTTCCGATCAAGAATATATATAATTTAAACGGTCAAAGACGTCTCCCTCTGGGCATTACACATTTCTTCAAAAAATCATAATACCCTTCTGGTTAGAGGGTATAACAAAGCACAAATTGGCAGTGTCAGAAGCGACGACTGTTGATATGTTTGCCACCTGACAACCAAACATGAAGGACGAAAAAAAAAAAAAAATACTCACAGAGCGCAGGATGTGAACCCTTTGCACAGGATGATGTTAAAATTTGTTGGTTGGTTTGAGTGTGTAAAAAGTTATTTTACGAAACATATTAATAAACATAATCCAAAAATCATATACGACGACATGCAGCAAACATTTTTAAGGGCTGACTATGATAATACCAGCTGATGATGATAATGATAATAATGATAATGATGATGGAGTATGAAGTATAAAAAGTGGGGACTTTCAACTCTCGTTGCTGTATAAACTTTGCCTACAAGCAAGTATTTTATTTGATTTTTTTTTGTTCATACGTTGTGAATATTAAATTCATTCAAAGATTTTAAACTTTTTTTTTCTTCGTCTGCTCATTTTGTAGTCCAATGCAAATAACAAAAGAGATGCTTAGAAATATTCCCCCTATACCTGCAAATATATAGCATAAAGTAAACGTGGCCCAAATGTCTGTAAATGAGTAATAACTGCGGCCAAGTGAAGTTGGCAGCAGGAGAAAATTTTGACTGAATAGAAAGGAAATTTTTTGGGAGTTCTTAGTTCTATAGAAGGACCTGGCCATAAAATTTGTTTAGGTTCATTCGCCTTTTTTTTTTGTGTGGAACTTTGGGGCTGTTTTCTTTAATAAAACAAAAGCAAAAAAAAAAATATGAAAAAATATTGCAGCTGTTCATTGATACCCAATGAAATGGATAAAAGCATTGACAGTTGTGCAATAAATTAGAAAATATTATATAATACAATATAATACTTGAACAGCAACAAAAGACGACTTTATTGAACTCAGAGAGGGAGATGGAAAATAATGTTAAATAATATTTTAAAATTCAAACACATTTTTAGTAATTGTTAGCCTTATATAGGATATCTTGTAGTACACTTTTTAATTTCAAATATTGTGCTTCCGATTCCCCTCCTAGTTTGAATTATGTTTTTTTATACAAAAAAGAAATTGTAACTGATAAAGTACAAACAATTTATTTTGCGAACCAAATTTGAATTCAATTTAAAAGGCAAACCTTAAATATTGATTAAATTATAAATAGGAAATGAGCCAAAAATTGTTGTTTCTTTTATATATATATATATAAATATTGTGTTAGGCAAAAACAAAAGCCCTAAATATTGATTGAAACTTAAATAGAAAACAATAGCATATTTTATTTTTGGTTAAATAAATCGCAATGACATAGCATTTGAGACAAAATGAAGTTCTTTTATAATTAAGTTATTATTTATATGCATCGAATAAAATTAGTTTGAGGCGGAAAAGAAAAATTAGAATTGTAGGCATTTAGATAAATCTTAAAATTTTAATAGAGATGGTTTATACTTTATGAAACTTTAAGCTTAAAATTTGCTTAAAAGATTTTTATTTTGGGTTTTTTTGTAATTCATATATGCTTGGAATATTTAATCAAGTTGTAATCTATAATGCGCTTTTGAAGTTGATTGAATTGAGCTTTGTGTATATATTATATGTTTTATTCTAAATTAAATAATTTTCTCCAAATTATCTAAAGCTTTTAAGTGCCTTCAAGCTGATTTATTACATTTAGAAATCATCCCGTCGAATTAATTTTAAGCTTTAAAATTAACGCATTATATTGTAAGTCTTAATACGTTTTTGGAGCAGATTGATTCATAAATAAATATATAAAATTATGAGTAGAGTACCCGGCGTGGGTTGTTACGCTCTCCCTTTTCAAAAAAAAATAATTCAAAAAACCAACCCGACAAACATTATTATGCCATATAAATTATTTGTATTTATTTACAAAATACTGCTTACTGCGATTTTCGTATTTCATTTAAAAAATACTGTCTACTGTTTTTATTGTAACAGTGCTATATACGTTAACAGTGATCATGTTTACAGTGAGCACATCTGTTAAGGCTTTAGCGCCTCAACAGAAAGTTTTCCCAACATTTTCATTTCATTTTCAGCTGATGAAAAATTCGAGACATATTTTCAGTTTAAGAATACTTAAACACATACATTTTAATGTGCTTTTCCAGCTGATTAATTTGTTTATATTTTTCCCAAATAAATGTTATTCATTATGCAGCTTTTATATGCTCTCAAAAATCATTGACACTCTGATTGTATATATAATATATATTATACATGGGAGTATTCTCGTATAATATATTTTACTAAGCTTTTTTTCGAATTATTGTGACTTCAATAAATTTGCCAACTAAAGTCAGAATAACTCAAAACTTTCTGTGCTGCTCAAGTTAATTAATCAAATGCCTAGATGCAACATATTCAGCTAACAATTTAACTTTCATGTGCGTTTCAATGCAATTCATTTGTGCTCTAACTAAAATTTTAATTTTTTTTTTTTTTTTCAATACAAATATGCTACCATTTTACATTTTTGAAAAAAATATATAATTTATATTAATCTATTCCGTAAACCTCATTAATTTGCGCTCTACTTAAATATATTTATTTCATTTTATTTATTTTTTTTTTAATTTTTTTATATACAAAATTAAACTACTATTTCTTCAAAATTAAAAAAAAAAAACTAATTCCAATTTATCTAATCTATTAATCTAATTAATGTGTGCTCTACCTAAATATATTTTTTTATTTTATTTATTTTTTTTTATATTTTTTTATGTACAAAATTGTACTACTATTTTTTCAAATTTTAAGAAAATAAATTAATCCATTTGATGCAATCTAATAATCTAATTAATTTGTGCTCTATATTTTATTTTATTTTATTTATTTGTTATTTTTTTTATAATTTTTTATTTACAAAAATGAACTCCCATTTTCTTGAATTTTAAGTAAATAAATAATTTTATTTAATCTATTTTGTAAATCTAATTCATTTGTGCTCTACGTAAATATATTTAATTTATTTTATTATTTTTATTTTTTTATTTTTTTTAAATGCAAAATTTTATTATTTTTTTTTTAATTTTAAAAAAATTAATAATTTCAATTTATTTAATTTATTAATCTAATTAATTTGTGCTCTACCTAAATATATTTTATTTTATTTATTTGTTATTTCTTTTTAATTTTTTATATACAAAAATGAACTCCCATTTTTTTGAATGCATTTTATCTAAAATTATAGAAAATCTTTTTAATAAATTTCCCATAAAAAACACAACTTTCAAACAATTTTTAAATTAAAATCAGCGTTCAACCATATAGTTACATAAATCTTATACACAAATGTATTTCTCACATATGTTTTAGTTCGTCAGGTCATGCAATCTATAAGATACGTTTTTGTGCGTGTTTTCTTATATATATATATTTTATTTTTATTTTATTGTTTTCTCTCTATTTGCTTGAAAACATATGGCAGAGACAATACGTTGATTTATGCATAACATTTAACATTAACATTTGGTGGAACTGCTGGAGGCGCCACCTGGTTGCCTTTGCTACCTGGCACTTGATGGTTCTGAGTCCTGAGTCCTGACGATGATGATGATGATGATGATGATGGTGTTTGCCTTGTTTCACCTCATTCATCCCTTTATTTTATTTTCTTTCATTTTGTGACTGGCTTCACGGATCGGTACGCTTGACGCCACAGTTCAGTTATGGTCTCAATCTCATTCTAAGTCCTCTTGCCACACACACACATGGGGGGGCACGTGGCAACTTTCCCAGCAATGGAAAAATATTTTGCAAAGCAATAAAACGAACAATTTTTACGATTAATGGTAAAATAAAGTATCGCTTTTTTCCAGCAATTTTTGGGCTCGTTTGACGCTTTGACGCGTCTCTGTTCAGTTTCTGTTTCTGGTTTCATTTTGGGAGTCATATAAGTTTTGTCTTTTTCTCTTTGCTTTTCTTTATTTTTTGTGTTTGCCTTCAATGGGAATTTGATAGCCATGTGGCTCAGAAAAATCGCAACGAAAGTTGCCAAACAATATCTTGAAAAACCTGACTGACATACGAGCTGCAGTTGCTCATAAAAATGCCAAATAAAATTGGAAATTAATCAACTTCGCGTTGCTCGCAGGATTTACGTGCCGTCGTCCTGGCCACAGTCGCAGACAGAGTCGCAGGATCGCAGGGTTACGACACCAGACCTTGACCCTGAAACTCTCTTATTGTCTTTGGGCCTGATAAATCTAGAATGCTTTCTAATTTTATGGCAGCGTTGTGGCTTTGATTAAATTGTTGCAAGCATTTCTTCGAATCCCGACAAACTTGCAACTGGCTCCTTAAAGTCCTGCTAAATAACTAAACAATGACTAGAACTTAGTCAGCATTTTTAATGTGCAGCAAAAGCAATTGAAATATATTTTTGCAAATTTTATGAGCTATGAATTGTGCTTGGGAAATTGTAGTAAAAAATAGCAATAAATTGAAATGTTAATAAATGTTTGCATGGAGACATATTTATTAACTTTCTACATTTAAACATTAGGTATTAAATAAATGTCATTTATTTTGTATTTCCCTCTATAAGTGTATTTATTCAATTAAATTAAGTCATTTTTTCCCTAAATGATTTATCAAAATAAATATATATTTATTTAAAATATTTTAATTAATTTTACATATGTTTTAGCTTTTATCAATTTAGCACATTCTAAAATATTTTCAAAAAGAAATATTTTGCCGTTTAAATGAACATTAAAATTAAAAAATAAAATGTAATAAATATATTTAATATTTAAATATTATTTTATTAAAATAAATTATCGTTATCGACAGCATCTTAAATGATAATTAATCGATGTTTTCTCCGACATTAACATAACTAAAATATTCTAGATTACTAAATATTCTATATGAGTATTCTTATAGAATATTTTAAAATTTCTATATATTACATTTGAAAATTTACTTATTATTTATACTTATAAATTAATTCTTTTATTTCTTGTGTGTATGGGTATAAAAACCCTGTATTAATTTAAAATGAGATGTTTAAATTTAATTATATTTTTATTTTAATTTAAATTTTTACCAAATTGTGTAAAATATATCAAGCAGATTCAAAATGAAAAAAAATTTTTATAAAAAAATTAGTTGATTTTTTTATATTTCCCCACCGAGCACTTGGATATCGATATAGGGTATAGGGTATAGGGTATTAAATTTATTAAATTTATAATTTAGATAAATATCTTAAATAACGCCTAAGCAATGCTAAGTCAATACAGAGGAGAAGAAAACAAAAGAAAAATATTTTCGACTCTTCCCCGAATTTTAAAGACAAAAAATCGCATAAAATATCGCACAAAATATTATAATTTTTTTAATTTAAATTTATATAGTTGCAGACCTAGCAAATAAAACATAATAAAATATATAAAAGATTAATAGAACCTATTCAATTGCTTTCAGAAAGATTTTTCGATTAATGTTTAAAACAGCAGGCTCTAAAAAAAAAGGTTAAAAAAAAAAATCCAAATTTAAAAAAAAAATTTTAATATTTTTTAAAATAGTTTTTCATTATCTGGGGATACATATTTATCAGAAACAGTATCATCAAGAGTATATCAAGTTTATAGATATCCTGGATTTTTCGAATATATCCTAAGGTAAGTCTTTGGCCAGACAATTGTCTTAGGAAAATTGAACGCCAACGCGTATAAGATTAATATCAAAGACCATGCGAAGTTTTGTGTTGCCTTAAGGTGCCTTAGAATGCCCACGCATCCTGCGTCCTGGCTTATATCCTGGCTGGCTTTACCCCACACACACACTGTCAACCGCATGCTCGTATTTTTTCTAATTTATGATGGCAAATGTTGAGTGTTTTATGCTGGCATAGAAATTGAGAAGAGCTTTCAATGCGACAGCACGTGTCTCCAGATGAGAAGAGCTTCAATAAAAATTCATAAATTATTGTTTATGCGTATTGAATTAAGCAACAAGAAACAAACACAAACACACGCCCTATAAATTACACATGCCACGCCCCCCCCCCCAGCCCACCGAAAAAACAACTCAGAACATATATTACGAGTATATAATATAGAGGAAAAGTTTGCTGTGATTTCAAAATTTATGCAAAAAATGTTTCTGACTTTCGCAGCGAGAAAAAAACTTTCTGTCAATAAAAATTACAATTTTCTAGCCACGCCCACAAAATGTCAACTAGAGGCGGCCAAAACGAAAAGTTAATGCAGTCTATTAAATTTTGTATACCCTAAAAAAAAGTCAAATAAATTTTCATATATTCAGTTAGCTTTTAAATATTGTAATAAATATTTTTCTTTATATGAGTAGATTTCTAAAATTTAATTTAATAATTTAAATTTTACTTTAAATTAAAATTTTATTTAAATCGTGGTACTATATTATACAGCCACTAGGCTTAATATTTCTGAACTAATTAAACATTGATTTTTATAAACTCAACTGTTTAAATAAGTTTTGATTATTTAGGCTGGAAAATTTGATTAAACGATGTTTTGAAGACATAAATAATTGCTTTTAATTTGGTAAATAAAATATAAAAAACCTTTTTAGATAAATCAATAAATGAAATATTAAAATAAATTATGCACATTCAAAAAATCTTTATAAAAATAAATATTTTGCCGTCTGAATAAACATGAAAATTAAAAAAAAAGATGTAATAAATATATTTAATATAAATATATGTTAATTTATTTTATAAACAACGTCGTCGTTATCGACAGCATCTTAAATGATAATGAATCGATGTTATCGCCGTCATTATCGATCTCATTTTCAGAGTATTCTCATTCCTATAAGTTTAGGCGTGTTGAATAGTTCTTACGTCCCAGAATGGATCTAACATCCATGGTGAATCTAAGGCCGTCCAGAAAGGGCAACATGTTAAGTAGTTCAATGTCCTTGGTGCCAATTTGATAGGGTTTCATTTTAATGACGTTATCGATATTGAATTTTCTTTCATCAACCGAATCACCCAGAATTATCACACTGGCCAGATCATTGTGAGCCAGTTCCGGAAACTTGACATAATGTCCCTCAATTTGTATGAAACTATTGGAAAATATTCTCCGATTCAATATATTACGACCTCCATCCAGATAGTCCATAATTTGAGTGGCAAAACATTGTGTAGAGGCTGAGAAGATTACCAGATCATACCACTTGGAGACGAGATCGAGAAAAGCATCAAGATGGGGTCGCTTATATACATATACGATGGTTGAACTCCCTGGAACATTAAACATGTAATCAAAGGGATATTTTGGTAATATTTTTGGAGCATTCTTCTGTTCTACGATAATCCGAATTAATGTTTTATCCATATCCATGACAAGTGTCTTCCGTGGCACAATCTGCAGCCTTTGTGTGGATAGAGGCGTAATATGTTCCGAATATTTAATGAAATTGTAGTTGATACATTTCTTAATAGCACGATAAAGAAGATCCTTCAGTTGGATATATATATATTTTATAATGCCAAACATTCCCATAGAGCAATAGAGAAAGCTGTGAATTATATAGTAAATATCTAATTGGCAATCTTAAGAGATTCATACTTACTAATTTACTATTTTATCCATAGTTATGTTTATTAATTGCATTGTATTTGTGCTATAGAACCAATTAAATACTTTCACAAATGTTTGTTTATTTCTCAATATAAATGCGCAGAGTTCTTAATTTTCTGACAAATCAAAAGTCTGGCAACTCTACAAAAAACAGCTGATTTCGTTTTTCGACGTGATATTTAGGGCTGCAACTTCGACTATTGCAGTATTTTGGTATTTTTTTATTGAAATTTTGTTACTTATTTTCCTTCCTCCTTCCTCGTACTTAATATTTCAAAATTATATATGTATCATACATACAATATATAGAATATTTGACTAGAATATTCTAGAATACTAGATATTCTATATAAGTATATTTCTATAAAATATTTTCAATTTTCTATGTACAAAATTACCATATAATATTCTATTTTATTGAAAAAAAACCAGATTTTGTTCTATCAAATATTTTTACAGTAAATGTAGCTATGTTGTCTATTATTTTTATTTTATTCAGAGCTTGCAAGAGTATTTAATATTCGACAAATTGAATAATAATTTTTTGCTTTCTTGTTATTTATTGAGATTTGTTTACATTGCTTGTATTCTTGGTATTCGGAATGCCAGTTCTCCCCCGCCCCCCTCAAGTAGTGTCCTAGTGTTCAATGTTTCGATATCCTGTGCCGGCCACCGGAAGAAGCTATCAGCCTCCTCTATTTCCTGTTCCTTCGCCTGCAGCCGCCACCATTTTGAATCGTTGCTTTACATATTTCTTCAGTCTCTTCATTTTATTCATATTGAGTGCCGGCATTTTAATATATGTTTACTTCAATGTTAGTGTCAGTGTGTGTGTGTGTGTGTGTTTGTGTGTGAGGGTGTGTGTGTATGTGTGTGTGTGTGGGCGTGGCATGTCAACAAGGAAACTCGAGTCCGGAAAAGCAAGGAGAAGTTATACAAGGCACAAAAGTTTTTCTAGATAAAATAGTTGAACTTATTTCAAATATAAGTAATTTAATAATGTCTATATTATTTGATTTATATTATGATGTTCAGCTGCATATAAACAATTTATTAAGAATTTTGTCTTATTAAGCTGTATAATTGACATACAAGACTTAATATAATTATGATTATTTATTAATTCAAATTATTTCAAAAAATTATCTCTTATTTTGTACAATTTAAATATCTGAAAATTTAAATAAATATCATATCAATTGAAATTAATAAAAAAATAAATTTTTCTAATATTCTAAGCTTAGCAAAAATCTTTTTTATTTAATTCTATTGAAGTATGTAAAGTCTGCTTTAAAAAACATTTCAAAATTTAACACGAAGCAAGATAAAAACTATTCAAATAAATATTTTAATTACTTCCAATATTTTCTATGGCAGCTATATGATATAGTAGTACAATCCGATCTGTGTCGACATGTATATAAGCTGCCTAGAATTATCATGTTTATTATAAACATATTCCTTTCTGGGGTCAAAGTTTGGTTCAGCAGATATTAAAAAAGAAAGTTTAGTATTTAACATTTCAAATATAAATTTGAAAAATAACTTTTCTGTTTAACTTTTAAATAAAACATGAAATTTAATTAAAATTTTACATTTTTATTTTTTTGATCGAAAAATGCAATTTAAAATTATACTTTTTAATCAATAATTTTTGAAGAAATAAAATTTAATACTTAATTAGTTTAACTAAAATTTCCTCAATCATCTAGAGAATTTTTTGGGCTTGATCCCTGGATTTTAATATTATCTCGATATCAAAAAAAAAACATTGTTTATGGTGAAATCATTTCGAAAGTGAATTTTAGAAAAGACTTTCGTGAAACGTGAAAATCTTATTTATTTAATTTAATATAGATTATATTTAAAATGTATTATACACCTTTTAAGTGTGTCTTGAAGTCTTTTGCTTTTGCAAATTTCGCCAGGGTCCTTTAAAGATTGAAATATGTTTGATTTCCACAGGATCCCATTCATTAAATGGGCGTCTGAATTATGTGTTCTGCGTGTAGAGTTTTCTGTTTTTCTGTTTTTCCCCTTTTTTTTTTTTGTTTTTTCTCTGCAGTTTTCCATGCTGTCAGTGGGTGCCACCAACATGTCAGACACAACAGCAACTATATCAACAGCAGACAGTCAAACACACTACACACTACACATACATATATATACACACACCCAAACAACACCAAACACCACATGTCCCCCTTCAACTTCTTCCCGCCTCCCGCCCACTCTTAAACAAACACTATAGGCGTGTCGCTTAATTTAGGTCGATTGTTTTTTTTTTTTTTTTTGGTATACCCTGTAACCTTGAAACATGGGTATAAAGACTTGTCATATATGCTGTAAAATAAATAAAGTATTTATATAATAAGAATAAAATTTCTTGAAAATATTTTTATTCAGTTTTACGTCTGTTAAAGCTCGGGAAAACTTATATATATTAATTTATTATTAATGATGACACTGTGCAAGTCAAAATAAAAGGGAAAACCCAAATTAACCGGACTTACCCTATTTGGGGCCTTCTAAATCGAACTGCATCATTAGATTTCATGGTTTCATAATAAATATTTTTTGGGCATTTTTTCACAGTAACCACATTTTTCGTTGATCTATAAATCTGTTGGTGTTAATTTTTTCGAAAAACCTACTGTGGCAAAGTTTTTCGAAATACTCCAAAGTTCAACTTGTATGAACACACCAAACCTTCAAATTGAAGTCCTGTAGGTGTTTTGGGCCAAAATAATGGAAAAATCGTAATCAGACAGCCATTTCTATAGGCTCTTGGGGGGAAAATAAGTTGTTCTATCAAAAACCTTTTTGTTTTTAAAGATATCAAAACCAAACTTTTCAATTAACAGTTTTTTTATGGTTTATGCAATCTGACCAATGATCTTCGAAATCGGACTACTATATCTTATAGCTGCCATAGGAACAATCGGCCGAAAAATTAGTTCTTATATGAAATTTTTTTTTATTTTTCAAGATATTCAAACCATCAGTTTGACGTTTTACTATAATCTTGATAATCGGATTAAGTTTGATAAATATCGAACTACTATATCTTATAGCTCCCATAGAAAACAGCCGATTTGCAATCAGATGTAAAATTAGTTTTATAAAATGTATTTATTTCTTGATCACATATTGTAGGTCAAAATTCATTCAATTCGGGCAAATTATATAGCACAGAGCAACAATCTATTAGATAATTATATTATAAAATGCTATATATCACATACATACAACTAAAATGAAAGTGAAGAGCAACCATAGATGTTGTGAAAGAATTAATTGTGAATATATGTCTATAAACATACATAAAAGTGAACATTTAAATGTTTGTCTTGTGAAAGATAAACTTCCCCGGAAATAGTTTCTTGAAAAATTTAAAAAATTGGAAAAACTTAAGAAATTTCGAAAAATATTTTTTCCTAAATTTATAGTAATAAATTTATATGTATAAAGACCTTAGAGGTACCGAAAAAGGCCGAGTACTTCTTGGATTGAAAAGTGGGAGGGAAAGGTTCTAATTCTCTCCCACTTTTCAGTCCAAGAATTGTTAAAGAATTCGGAAAATTCTTATATTTTAGAAATGAATGAACGAACAAGTTTTCTAGAAGTTTTTGACAATTCTTCAACGTTCTAGAATTTTTTGTTTTCTTTTTTTTATACAAATTTCTAAATGAATTTTTGGATAGCTTGAAATTGTCTAGAAGACAGACTTTTTGTGTTTTTTGCATTTTAGAAATTTCTAGAAATTTTTCAGCAATTTTTTTTTTTTTTTTCAAATTATAAGTGCAATACAAAATAATTTTTGAAACAAATTAAAAAAAAAAATAAAGCGAATTTTTGAGGCTTTATCAAATATCTCTGAATTCAACTGTACATTGAATTTCACTTTTCAAGCTGTGTACAGAGTATATTCTAGTCACAAATACCTATAACTTTTATAGTGCATATATATATCATATCTTTTACGATCGTATATACCTGAATTGAGGATTTATGTTTGTTGCTTTGTGCTTTCTGTTTTGTTTGCATTTTGGGGCAAAAGTGAAGCAAATATTTAAAGTTCATAAGCCGCAAAAATCCCTTACAAAGTTAATTAAAAATGCGACAGAATAAAAAAATAAAAAAAAATATATATATATATAAATACCTACCAAAGGAGCATTTAAAATTATTTTGGAAACTTTGTTGTTGCTGCTGCTGCTGCTGCTGTGATTGACTTGATGAAGGACAACAAGGACGAGAATGTTGCCTAATGCCTAAGCGACAGCTTATGCGACGCATTAATTAACTTAATTCACGACAACAGAAAAAAAAAAAGAAGAGACTCCACAGAGAACAAAAATACATAAATAATTAAATAAAATAAATATGCGCATTAAATACAGTATGAGGGCTAGAATTATGGGCGTGGCACTTGCAAAAACCATTCAAATCAGGCCTGAAACAAATGGGCGTAGCGAAATATGAAGACATTAAATTAAGCACATTCAAATGCTCATAGAAGAGAGAGATATCCCTGCAGGATAATGATATTCCCATTAGACCCAGCTAATGACATAGTCTTTTTCAAAATATATATGCATATTTATATATGCTTAAATACATAGATATAGATTTAATGGCAATCTGTCAAAAACACATTCATAGCTCTGACATTTGCAATTCAAGTTTTTGTCGCTAATTTTAATCCATGGGCGATTAAATAAGTTAAAAACAAAAAAAAAGAGGAAATGGTACTGAAGATTCGATAAACTCAAAACTGACCCAACGGAAATTGCAAAACAATTGACAAGGGTCCAAAGGTCCTCAAATTATGCATAATATAAACTTTCAATCTGCCGAATATATTTTGTTTTTTTAGTTAAAAGTTTAGGGCCTAAGCTGAAATAAAACTTGGGATTAGAATTTAACAAATTAAATGAAGCAATTAAAAAGCTTTTGATTGTCAATATTTATAAATGATTTTTAAATACTTTTACCAACTTAATATATTCCATTAAAATTTATTTAAGTTTGTGGATTTCCTTTTTTTTAATGGCAAATGATACTTTTTTAGAAATATTCAAAACTAGATAAGTTATCAATTTTTTGGTTTTTATAAACATTGGAACAATCGAACAATATACGCCGGTATTATATAGATTCGTATTCCCTTCCAAAAAAAAATTTAAACTACGGCAATTATGAAATGAAAATAAAATTTGAACCAAATCAGAACCAAGCCGTTCTGTTGTCGTACTATTTAAAGGATGTTTTTTTTTTTCGAGGTATAGAACTTTGAATTGAAATAAAACCCAAGAAAATCATTTTAATGTCCATCGATTTGGCTAAAAAAAAACACCCTTTATATATATATACAGATTAATTTAATGATCCCTTTATTAGTAAGCTTACTTAAAAAATTATATTTGTTAAATACAAGCTTAAGCAACATTTAAAACGATCTTCAAATTAAACGCTATTTTAAATTGAAATTTAAAAAATATTTTTACTACATGTACCCTGTATTAAAGAGGATCATAAGCCTCTGCAAATTTATATAAAAAGTTGCAAAAGGTGGCAACTCTAACCATACAGAGTATATGTATATGTATATATTTGATCATCATCAAATGCTCTTGCCTTGTCCTTCAATCTAATCGTCTCTATAAGAACAAAATATCTAAATATCTAACTATTTACAGGCACAATTTGTAAGATATTGCTTTAATAAATAATACGTAATTTTAATATTGAATGATTGCATAATAAACATTGGAGTAATTTACGAAAATAGCTTGTCATGCAGCCTAAATCGTTGGGACACTCTTTTTGCACAAAGTGTGGCCCTATTGAAGCCAGAAGTGCTGCCACATTGAAGTCAAAAGTGCTGCCTCGCGAAGTCAGCAGTGCTGCCCATAATTTTTTTAACCAAAGAAGGCCAGATGAACCGAAAAATTTGTTTTTTATATTTTTTTACATTTTTTTTTATTTTTTAAAATTATTTTGTGGTTCATCCAGAAGCGTTCCAGCTTAATGTGTCTTTCTATGGAACAAGCAGTCCCTCGTCTGCCCTGGCGCCAACTCCAGCTAATTCGGCTTAAATTGTGAATCAATCAGAGCAGACTACAACGCCCTGAACGTGACTGGATTTTGTGGCAACCGGGGAAACTCGAAATGCAAGAAGTAGGAGTTGGAATGCTCTGGGCATAGGATACAAGTTAAGCTTTTGCGAGGGGCATGATTCTTCACATACGAAAGAAGAAATGCGAGATCGGAATCGTTAAATTGTCCAGCCGCAGCCAACTTAACAAGTTACTCGAGTTGGCCACAGCCAACTTAATAAGTAACTCGAGTTGGCCACAGCCAACTTAACAAGTTACTCGAGTTGGCCACAGCCAACTTAACAAGCATAAAGAACTAATTAAATTGTAACGAATCTGTGAACTCAACAAATGAACTGCATTGCTCTTAACAATCGATAATTATCGTTCGATCGACACTTGTTGACTCAAGACTCAAATGAACGATTAGTTCGTTCAGCAGGAATCAAAATGCTGATTCAATTCCCTGAACTGAACTAGAGACAAGAAATTGCAACATTCGGAGGTAAATTCTGTTTCTTATTGCATTATTATTCGTTTTTTTAGTAACCATCATTATTTCTTTTGTAGTTTTTTTAGCTACCGAACAATTTGAAGCTGTTAAATTGTAGAATTTAGCATAAAGTAATACACAACTAATTTTTTGTACTTGCAGCAACATCAAGAAACAGAAAAATGTCTGGCATTGCAATTGTACGCTTGAGCCAAGAGTGGAAGCTATGGCGACATGAACATCCATTTGGTTTTGCGGCTCGTTTAATGAAAACCAAAGATGGTACATTGAATCTTCTGAAATGGGAATGCATCATACCCGGCAAGATGTCGACACCTTGGGAGGGCGTCTTCTACAAGCTGCAGATGTGCTTCAATAAAGATTATCCAACATCGCCACCCGAATGCAGATTTACTCCACCGATCTTTCATCCAAATGTATTCGAGGATGGTCTTGTTTGCTTGTCCCTACTGAATGAGCATGAGGACTGGAAACCTGTAAAATCGGTAACAGAAATATTGGAGGCCATTCAGGACCTGCTCGATGAGCCGAATATCGATTTACCGGCCCAACATGAGGCATATACTCTGTACATTCACAATTACAAGGAGTATGCGAAGCGCATTGTAGCACAGACAAAGTTGTTTGCTGGCCCAAATAGAAAACCAATACAATCACAACACACTTGCAATGAGTAAGAAATAAACAATAATTTATATTTAAATAATTTATGTATACAAAGAAATCTAAATAAAAAAATTATTAAATTAAAAATTGCGCTATTTTGGATTTTTGTATTATATTATAATACTAATTGGTAATTGATTTTTCATCTTATATTATTCATTACATGTTTGTTTTCTTTTAGCTTTATTATATAGAACTAATTAACTGACAAATTATTTGCACTCTTAATCCTTATCCATTTTTAATAAATGTGAAATTAAGTTGTACATGAAGTTTGCGCATGCGTCGCGGCGCATAGGACTAAAGTTAAAAGCTGAGGGATTCAATGGAATTGAAACCCGATCGCCTAGGAAAATACCCAATAAAATATCTCAAAATATTTTCTAAGTTAAGTCACGACACGTCTTGATTGCTCCCTCGTCTCCTATAATGTCGCAGTCACAGTTAATGTCGGTCAAATTTATATTAAACCCAGGAAAATATATGTTACAGGCATATAAGGAGACATCTCTGATTATATAAAGTATATATATTCTTAATCAGTATTAATAGCTAAGTCAATCTAGCCCTTACTGTGTGTCTATCAAAAAGCTACAGACAACAAATTTTTATTAAAATCGGACCTCTATATCTTAAAGCTCCCATAGGAAAAATCGGCAAAGAAGTGCTTGTATGAAAAACCTTTTTTTATTTTTCAAGTTGTTGGAATAAAACTCAACAAATCGATATAGAAATATGATTTGCACAATCTGATAAAATATTAATGAAATCGGTGCACTATATCATATAGCTGCCATAGGAACAATCAGTCGAGTATTCGAAATTTTCTTAGAAGACCTTCGCAGGGTTTTTTTATTTTTTTCGCTCATTTTATAACTGTTATCTGGTTAGAAAAAATATTTTCCGGAAATTTGCTCTATTTTTAGCAAATAAACATGCTAATTATTGCCATGTAAATGAAATATATTTTAAATAAAATAAATTATATTATGATGTTTAATGAGCTGCACTTCCTCAAAATTTATTTTGAATTAATTTAGTAAATTTTTTTATACAATTTATAATATTAAACTCCACAGCTAATGAACATGACGCTGTAAAAAAATCCCAGAACACTAAATTCGAAGGACTTTAAAATATATCGGATAGAGAGAAAATAAAAAATCTGCGACCTTCTAATTTTCCTGAAGTTGATACAAAATTCGAATTGTTCCATCTATAGTAAAGTAAACATTGGATTTTTTTTTTTAAATTTTTAGTTCAAATTGCCCAAATAAATTATGCAAAAAATGGATTAAAATATTTGTAATATTTATAGTCACAATTTTGCAAATCTATTTAGCATTTATAATAATACTAAAAATAAATGTAGTTGGTATTTCATCTTGAAATCAACGAGCCTGTTTCATCAACAGGTTTGCCACTTTTTAAAAAATTCACAGAAAAATCTTTTTTAAAAATCAAACTGAATTTTAAATTTGACATTTTATGAAACGCTTAAAGATCAAAATAAAAAGTCATTTTTATTTTATTTTTTTTGGAGTAAAGTTTCCGGCTTATAATAGTCGCTAAACTGCCACACACACACATATAAACCCAATGATTAGGGAAATCTGCATACATAATGGCATACTTAAGCACACACATAACACACTTTTTTTTACACATAAATGTAAGTATAATATAAGTATAGTGTGTGTGTGTGTATGTGTATATCTGTCTGTTTATATAGAATATTGTATTACTGCCTGACTGGCGCCCATTGGCAGACGCATAATTTATTGCTTCGTTTAATTTTTGTGAGAATCCCGAGCAGCAGCGGTACTGAAGGGTTGTTACCTCAGCACCTCCCCCACAAGCCGACAGACAGACAGTTTTTGGTCGCATTCAACAGTGCGTATGCTTGATATGCCGCGCTACCAAGCGTTAAACCTTAACCCAAAGCGCGTAAAAAAAAACCCAGACCCAAAAAACCAGAACCAGAACCAAAAAAAACCAGACGGTTTGCTGTTGAAAAAAACTCAAACCCAAGTTGCCCTGCGGCTTTATCCCTGCTCCAGGCACTGTTCCTTGGTCCCTTGCCATATTCCACATAATTTTTACAATATTGTGAATGAAAACTGAAAACTCTGGGCATCGTATATCGATGGCATCGTCATCGACTTTGGCTTTAGGGGCACAGACCTTAACTGTAAACACTAAACTGTTTAAACTTTTTTTTCATTCAGTTGGGCTAAATTATACGAAAAGTTGTATAAAAAAAAAAGAGCTAGTTAAATTATTGACGCCTTGCCATGAAAAAATAAAAATAAAATATATACATTATATATTAAATAGATGTAAGCACATTGCAAGCTGCAGTATACTCTGTTCCCACCAGTTCTCATATAAAATTTGTTAATTTTTTAAGTTATAATTTGTAAATTCAATGTCTCGAAAAGGTCATCAATATTTTCCAAATTTTTAAGTTTGGCCAAAATATTATAATATTCAAAAATTTATGTTCATACAATACGTTTCTTCATATAAAATTTCATATAAAATTTATTAATTTTTTAGTTATATTATTCGTAAGTTCAATCTCTCGAAAAGGTCAAAAATATTTCCAAAATTTTAAATTTAAATATTATATATTAAATATTTTAATAATCAAAAATGTACGTTTCTATTAGCGAGGGAATATTTATTCGATATAATAAAATTAACATTTTATAACAAACATTTGAGTAAACTTTTAGCAGGATTATACAAATTTTTCATTAAAATCTAACTTAGCTAAGCGTTCAAATTAGGCATAAAGAAAATCAGTAAAAATTAAATTCATAAAAATTATTATTTCATTATTGTCAACACAATAAAAAAAATAGTATTGAGCCGAAAAACATGCCTCTTCAATATCGATTCAGTATTCGATGAAGGTTCTTATTTTCTACTCTACAAAAAAATACTATTTCAAAGCTTTTAACTCTCAAAGTTATGTCAAAGCTTAACCGATTTTTTTGTAAGCTGTTCATTACCTTAATATTGAATTTATTTATTTTTCGAAAAATAAAATTTCTTTAAGCTATAATCTAGCTAAGGCCGCAGCTAAAAAGCCAATAAAATAAGTAAAAACTTAATTTTTACAAATTCAATAAAAAAAATAGTATTGAGCCGAATAACAAGCCTCTTCAACATCGATTCAGTATTCGGTTAATGTTTTTATCTTTAAATATCTGGAAAACTCATTTACTGAAGAAATTTTCTACTCTATAAACAAATACTCTTAAGATTCTTAATTCTAAAAGTTATGTCAAAGTTTAACCGATTTTCTTGTAAGCTGTTCTTTGCCTTAATATTGAATTTATTTATATATTTTATTTATTTTTCAAAAATAAATTTTCTTTAAGCTATAATCTAGCTGAGCCCAAAGCTAACAAGCCAATAAATTAAGTAAAAGTTAAGTTTAAGCGTAGAAATTATGACCAAAAATACACTTCTTCTGCACATAATTTAAATTTTGATAAAGAAATTCTATTTTTAACCATGGCTTCAACACTTTTGCAGACAAAATTTCTGCATTCAGCTAAATCTCTAACCTCAACAAACAAGGCTAAGAAGTATTTGCACATACTAGGCCTGGTGTTCCATACATAACACACTCGATGTACAAGTATTTTATGCATCAGATGTTGAGCTTAAATAAGAGATAAACATGCACACACTCACACTTACATAAATAGAGAGAGAGATACATTCAGAGAAACATAGATACAAAATAAATATATTTGCAGATACACTTGACACCTACGTGAGCTGGCAACATTTATGACATGTCCCCAACAGTTTTGTTTATGTACAAAGATACATATATACAAATGTTTATATGTTATGTATGTATTTCTATTGTGTGTTAGAGTGTGTCTCTGATGTTCGTACAAGTTTGAAATTTGCGCACATTTAAATTGAATCGGTTTTTTCGCATTTGTTTAGGAACTTAAAACTAACAAAATAGTCCACAACTTGGTTAAAATTCATCCGATTTTAACTTCTTAATTGCTAACTAACAAAATACTGCCACAACTTGGTTAAAATTCATACGATTTTAACTTCTTAAATGATTTTCCATTTAAATTTAAAACTAAAATTTTTGTTCACTTTTTCAGGTATTTTCTGACCCATAATTTCTTTGGAAACTGCCCCGAGAGATTTCATACGCCCGTAACTTGGTCAGAACTCATCTGATTTTTTTTTTCGGAATGGCGTTTTGATATTATTTTGGCCTCTAAACTGATTTCCCATTTAAATCTGAAATTGCAATTTTGGATCCCTTAATAGGTATTTTTAGACCGATTTTATACTGCCATAGCTTGGACAAAACTCGTCCGATTTTCATAAAAAATGGCGTTTTGGCTATGACTTGACTTCTGAATTAATTTCCTATTCAAATCTGAAATTAAAATTTTTTACCGATTTTTCAGGTATTTTCTGACCCGAAATTTCTATAAACTCTGCCCTGAGAATCTACATATACCCATAACTTGATCAAAATTCGAATGAATGCTCTAAAAGACTTCATACCTCCAAAATTCGGTCAAAATTCATCCAATTTAGTCTGAATTGAATTCCCATTCTAAACGTTTAAATAAAAGACTCAGCTTGCTTTGCGAAGTGTATAAAAAAACCCGCATTAGCACTTCAGCATGCTGGAAAAAGCTTTATACAGTTTTTCCATGATCGATAACTGCTTGATATGCGTTATCGATAACACACACACCTACACACAGACAACTTGTTGGCCTTTTGAATGGCCATTGTGTGCGAGGAAAGGCATTTGTCACAAATTGACAGCAACACTTTTGTACTGCGACTTGAACAAAATCATGGCTAAGAATGAAAGTGTGGCCTGTGTATGTGTGTGTGTGTGTGTGTGTGTACTGTTATGAAGCCTACACACACACAGATACACACAGTGAGAGAGATACATAGATACTTTGTGATGTGGGCACACACATATCAGTCAAACGGGATTCAACATTGACACGTATAATACATTAGCATCGGTTATTGTCTTAGCGGAAGCGATGCGAAAAAGGGAGACGCAATGGGATATTGTATATTGTATATACATATATAAGTATATATTTACGAGGGCTGCTTCTTACGTATAAGGCCTAGTAATGAAACAACGAGTATTTAGGTTCAAAGTATTTTTCAAAGTATTCTACCTGAAGATCAATATACTTTTGCATGCGAATTTTCTTTACTTCAATTTACACGATCTTTCTTCTAGGCGTTTGTAAAAAGTTAAAACAAAGTTAAAATATATATATATATTAATTTGCATTTTCATTTTTCTAAATTTAATTCGTTTTAATTCATCATTTTTTATTTGAATGCTGTTGCGTGCCAAAAATTAAGTGAACAGCTGATTTTTGACAGTCACAGCGAATATAACGCACGCAAAATGAGCAATCTCACGCATGCTGAGCTCCACAGGGTTGTCATACGTAGCGTTAAATTTGGCGGGCCAAAATTTTGAATATATTTAAATTTAATTTGTGTTAAATGAATCAAGGTTTAATTCTATAAATATTTCAATTTTAAAAACAAAATAATAAAAATTTTTTTTAAATTTTTATTTATAGATAGTTAAATAAAATACGATCAAATATTTAGGAAAATAATTTTTTAAAGTAATTTCAACTCTAGGAATTCTAGGAAGGAGCTGTTTTTCGATATTAAATCGCCACTAGAAGTTTGACAAATTAAATCTCTCGAAATTTTTTCACACTTTCGATTTTTACTGGAGATTTTAGAACTAGATCGACGTCAAATCTCTAGAGATTTCTGTGACACTCCTGATTAAAATCCAAATGTTCATGCAATATTTTATTGATGTTGGTCATACTTATGTCTAAAGATGCCTATATCTCACGAGAGCTCTCGAGAGATTATAAAAAGATTATTTTTTATCAGTTCGCTCACAGCATCGATGTTTATTGGTTCCAAAATATGATTTTTGACAAACTTTTTTAAAATTAAAAATTATAAAAAATATTATTAATTTCTTGGATAAATTTTTCAATTTAATCTAAGCAATAATTACAGTGTTCGTACACCAAAAAGTTCTATGCAAGCGAATACCAGAAAAAAATAAACTTTTATATAAAAATAACAATTGGAACATAATATGAATAAAACTAGCCTAGGCCAGATACATTAAGAGCAGCCCTCGTGCTAGTACCAGCTAAGCTTTAGGAGGCGTGGCCCGATAAGAGATTGTGCCGGCTCGTTTATCTAAACCGTTAACGTTACCGTTACCAGTCGGATCAGACAGACAGTCAAACAGACAGACAGAGAATCTTCCTTTATTCAAGCCAAGTCAAACATTTAGCCAGCACGTTTAGCGCCTCAACGCTTTTTACCCCAAAGGTTCGTCGCATATCCTTGCCACGTTTGATTTGTTTGGTGTCCTTAGGTGCGTTTCAATGGGAGACACGTCGTCCCTGTTCCTATATGTGTGTGTGTGTGTATTTACACACATCAAGTGTTGTGCTGAGTCAAAGAGCCAGAGCCAGAGCCAAAGCTATAAAGAGTGTGTCACTGGCAAACCTATTTACATTAACATGCTCTTTAATCCATTTTCCTGTGAAACATTCATGAGAAATAACAAAAAAAAAATAAAATAAAAATAAATAAAAGACTATGACATATGCTCAACTAACAAATATCCTTTTGTGTTTTTGCAAGCAAACAAAAAAAATATAAAATATTTAATTAATTACAATTGAGAGATTTTCTAGCGATTTAGCGTAATTCCTTCACTATCTTAATTCAAAAATTTATTTTAATTTTAATTTTTATCTACTGTTACTCTACACATTTTTTCCAGTGTATCTCACTTCTTTCCTTTACTCTTTAGGTATTTGTTTATACTAAATATGATAATTTAGATATGAATATTTTTAGAGATAAAACCTGAGGATGAATATATCTACAGATCGTTACAAAGATTCAGTAATTGAATGAGAATTATATATATATTATATATTATATATTACTGAGAACTTAAAGCTAATGAATAATTTTTAAAATATATATAAATATATATATAAATGATATATTTTATTATTTATTTGGATGACAAACAATGATGTTCCATAGATCAAAACACCATAATAATTTTTTGAATTAAAGTAAAATTATAGAAAAATACTAAAGAAAATACATAAGTTTCAAATAATAAAGACACTGACACAGGGCAATTTTATTTGCCAGTCCAGTCAGCTATAAACTCTGTCAAAGTCAAAAAAATTTTATAATTATTATATTATATTATTATTTAACATATCATGAGCAATTAACAATTCACACTAATACGGCATTTAATTCACTTTCAAATTGAAAAAATATGGAAAATTGTTTTGCTATATTTGAATGATTTTTTTTTTTAAATCTCTCAGATCAATTTTATGATTTCCCCGAATTGAAAAGCTCTTAAATAATTATTTTTCATCTCGCAGATCAATTTTATGATTTTGCCAAATTGAAAAGCCCTTAAATTCTTATTAAAAATTTAAAAAAGATTTCTGTTTGATAAATAAATAAAATTTAATTTGGGCAATGAAATGAAGTATATGTTAATTTATTAATATCATATCAAACCTTACAAATAACATTATATGGAACAATTGGTTCAAAATGTATTTGCTTAAAAAAATTTGTTGTATTGACAAATTGTACTATATATTCGTGTTGTGCTAAAAAAAAATTAAAAATTAATTTTTTAAAATTTTTATTAAAGTATTTTTTGGTCCCTGATTTTTTTGATTTTGATGGGCCTTTTTTAAAACTTAATGTACAATTTGAAATTGCTTTTTTTGTTGTTGTTTTTTTTATAGGACACGGTTAAAATTGAATTGATATATTATTAAATATAAAGAAATATTTGTTAAATATATTAATTCATTTTTAAACTTGACTCATAAAAAAAAAGCAAAAAAAAAGTCAATTGTATCGTAGAATTGATGCCAGATCAACAAAGGTCTTCAGGATCGATATATAAAAATGAAAACAACATTTTTTTTTTTTGCCTATAATAAGAAAATCTCAGCTTAAATTTAAAAAAAAAAAAACTTGCACAATATCCTGTCCAAAACTCGAATTTCTTTAAGAAAATTAGGCAACTTTAATAAACTCACAGTTGCCCAAGTCCAGGGTACCATAAAATAAAAGACAAACCGATGTACATATATGTATATCTATATAAGAAAAAAAAAAAAAAATAGAAGATTGTAAGCTGAGTAGAAGAGATATGTGGGCAAATGTCTAGTCTTGCAGAGACAATGGCAAATGTTGGAGCCCAGGAGCACGCACAATGACACATTAGCATCTCAATGGAAGGATGCAGGATGTGTGCGTGTGTATTTTGTGGAATGATGCGGATGATACCAGAATCTAGTTCAACTGACAATGAGTGGGCAAAAAAAAAAAAAAGAAAAATAAAGAACCAAATGAGAAATGTGAAAGTTTGAAAGTTGAACCTCTGCACTTCGTGCAAAAAAGGAAATTTCATTTAAATACTAGATCTGTGGGCGAATGCAAATGCAAATGCTTGATTGTTCAACATTCTATACAAAAGAATGCGCAATGTTCCAACTGCTTAGATTCTGAATAAAAAAAATAGGAAAAAAAATATAATGATTTAACAAAAGAACTAATAAGGCATATCTCAATCTGGAATGACTTATAAATAATAATAAAGTTAACTTCAAAATTAAATTTAAATAAAGTTAATGCCAAGTATAAACTTGAAGTCAATTCAATAAATATACATTAAAGTATTATTATCATATAGTTGAACAAATTTTAAATAGAAATTAAAACTGAATAATATAATAGTTAACTTAGATTTTTATTTAAATAAAGTTTATGCTAAGTCAATTTAGCAAATTTTAAATAAAAACTGACTGAAGAACTGATTGAATTTATATAATTTAAAATCATTTCAGCCAAATGCATTTAATTTAAATTAATTTAATCAACAATTGTTAAGCAATTTTAAAATTAATTTAACATATCAAAAACCTTTTACAAATAACATTACGCATCAATAAATATGTACATTTTTAACATATTATTTTTTCACCTGTTTGTTCAGTACACTAGTCAACATAAATTATATTAATTTGCATTTTAATTCATTTAATCGAGAAGAGAAGTAAAAACTAAAAAAAAAATATTTAAAATATCTTTAAAAATATTTTAAATATTTATATATTTTATTAAAAAATTTAAATAAAAAATAAATAAATTCCCAAGCTAGTTTCAGCATTGTTTTGTAAATTTTTCAAATTGAAAAAAAGTTTTAAGAAGTTAAAAAATATTCAGTCAAAGCAAATGTATTTACGAATTAACTGAATATAAATATGTTAATGCTCATGCTGTTATACCTATGTTAAATACTCTGTTAACTATAAATATAATTTAAATTAAAACAAACCTCTTATTTGCCATAATTAACAGAGTATAAATATGTTAATGCTCATGCTGTTATAGCTATGTTAAACGCTCTGTTAACTATAAATATGTTTTGAATTAAAACAAAACTCTTATTTGCCATAATTTGTCATATTTTTAAACATCTCTACAGACAAAAATGTCAATTAACATATAAAGAAATGTTAATGCTCATTGGCCGACAAAAAAAGTCTGTTATGTTACAGACTTTTGATAGACATTTACAGTCATTAAAACTGTTATTTTTTTATAACAGAATTTTTTCTAATTTCACATATTGCTGTCTATTTTTTGATTATTTTTAGTATTCCCCAACAAAACAAATCGATGAATAATGAAATATTGATTAAGAAAATAATACACAAATGGTAATGTAATTTTGTTGAGCAGTGTTATTATTGTTATAGTACCTGGTTTTTTTCTATCCACTATCAAAAAAAAGTTGGCACAGCCAAAAATAACCGACTACAGTGTACACTGTTTTCAAGATGTTTGCTCTTAGTCTAGTAATAAATAAAATATTTATTTTCTATAGTTCTCATATCAAATGTAGTTTCTATAATCTTGGGATTGTGTCGTACATCAGAAAATTGAAATTAAAGTCTGATATTTATCATCAGTTCGCATATATATTTTTTTTGGCTTTAACTTTAAGGTTTTCAGCGATTTTTTGAATTAAAGTTAAGCGGGTATATTAGAGCTTTAAGGGGTTTACTTAAAGTGATTATATAAATATAAAATATGCATATATATTTTATCGAATATTAATTAAAATCTATCTCCTTTGTTGTTCTCATATTAACTGTAATTTCTGTAATTTTAGAATAGCGTTAAATATCAGGAATTCAGATATCAGGAATATTAAATTGTTCAATAATTATCATCAGTCCGGATATATTTTTTTTTAAGATTTTTAACCACTTTGTGAATCAAAGTTGAAGGGAAATATTATCTTTAATAATTTTAATAATTAATTTCCAATAGTGTTTATATAAATATAAAATATGTATATAAATTTTATCGAAGCAATAAACTGCATATTATTTTCTGTACTCAAATAGAATTTTCTTAAATAAAAAAATAGAAAATTTAAAAACTAAAAATTAACTTAAATTTGGGAGAAGCCATAGTAGCCTGAGCCAAATAAAAATAAATTGCATTTTTATTTACTTTAACACAAATTGAATAATTTAATAAAAAAAAAGTGTACAAAATACAATATACCCCATTTACATTGGCAACAGAGTATACTACAGAAGAGTAAAAAAAAAAAAAAAAAAAAAAAAAAACTGGAATACCTATATAGTAGTTACGACCACTCACATGGTACATTAAACTCATTGCTATGGCCAAGCCCCCAACCTGTGGCCGAGCTCTAAGCGTATCCTGGATCCTTTCTGGCCTGTCCTTACCTTTGGGGCAACGTTTTGTCATTTCTACTAATGATTTCATTAATAAAATCAAATTAGCCCGGGGCTGTCTACTCTCGGTGTATATATATATATATATATATATATATCTGTGTGTGTATAGAACTACTTAACATTTAAGCACAAGTTATGTTCCAGGGCCAGAGGCAGAAGCAGAGAATATATATATATATATACAACATGCAACAGCATTAAAACACGCTAAGGTGTTCCAAACAATACAAAACTCCTCAAAACTCAATGCATTTAAGAATTAGAGAATCGTCAAAAAAAAAAAAAAAATTAAAAAAAATAAAAAAATATATAAAAATAAATATATATTTTTTAAAGATTTTTGGAATATTTAAGTTAGTTGTATAATACTTATATATAAAAAAAACAATTCTATTGAATAAAATATGCCTTTAAGATATTTGTTGTATAGAGTGTATTTATAGATTTTATATTTTATTGATTTTGCATCTGAATCTGTGATAATATTATTTCTGATATATTGCTTTTTGAGTTATAAATTTTTAAAATTTATTAAATGTTTATTCATCATTAAAAGTAGTTTATATACTTCGTTTTGTCTACAATATTTTTGCCATATTAAACAATACAAAACTCTACAAAATCGAGGCATTTATGAATTAGAAAATCGCAAAAAAAATTACAAAAAATTTTTTTTAGAATTACATTTTTTTTTTAAGATTTTTGCAACATTTAAGTAACTCTAAAAGATTTTGATGTAGGGAAACTTTTCTATTGAAAAGAATGCCTTTTTAAAATATTTGTTTTATATGTTTTAATTAATAGTTAATTTAATATACAATTTTTTTAGATTTTCTTTATACTCGTAATTAAATTGTTGCTCATCGCGCTTATGTTCAAAACTATTTCAGATGTCAATTAATAATTATTAATTAAATTTTAAAATTAAAATCAACTTTTCAACAATTTTCTACATTTCTTCATTTTTTTTTTTTTAATTCTTGGCTTAAAATCTACTCAAATATTTATAAATATTTATACATATATGTGTATCTACAAATACTATTAGAATATATTAAAAGATTATCTCAGTGATGGGGAGCTCACAAATTTTGCAACAGTTAGTAAACTTTTTTGTTCAATTTTATCAAATTTCTCGATTTGATTAGAGTATGTTAAATAGTTGGCGAAATTGTTAAGAATTGTTATAAAAGAGATTTTACAAAAAAAAAAAAAAAAAAATAAAAAACTTTTCTCTGTGGCTCCCTTTACTGGCCCCTGCTACCAACCCTCTCTCCACTTGCCACATGCATTGTTGAGTTCATAATTTAATGCCAGAATCATCATGGTATGCTCCATATCGTTCTAACTTCTCCCTATTTATCCCGTTCCACTAGGGTTTATTTATTTTTTTTTTTTGCTTTTTTTTTTTATTTTTTTTCCTGCTGCTTAACCCGCTGACATATATTCACATTTCTTTTGTTGAATTTTTTATGCTGTTCCCGTTGCTTAAGCAACATGCTCCTTTGTGACATTTGACTCCACACACACACGCACACACAACAAACACACGCACAACAACTGTAACATGCACATTGCATACTTTTGGGTGGCGTAAAAGTTTCATTACTTGGGGGCCATAGCCGACTTTACAATTTTGGCAAAAGTTGTAAAACTTTTACATCACACCACACACACACACCCATACACACACACAACACACACACACACTAAAACACAAAGGAAATCATAAATTTTAATAAGCAAACGAGACGCACGTTGATGTTTTACTTGAGTTAGGCCTAATCGTGCGAGTTGATAACTTCTGCATAAATCCAACCCAACTATCGTCAATCTATGACAATTGTGTTTCCGGCAAAAAAAAGAATAAACTTTCAGAAAATAGGGAAAAATATATATAAATTGTTGGCTACTTAAATTCAAGTTGAAACACTTGAAACTTTAGTTTTAATAAAATAAATGCTAAAAGCAAAAAATTTAAAAATTCCTCAGATTTAAAGTCAACCAAATAGTTCATTAAACGGCTCTAGGCTGAGCTCGAAAAGATCGAGGCTAATCCTTAAAGGATTCAGGAAATAGTCTTCCTTACAAAATTGTTTCGAGTGAAGAGTATAAATTGGTTTGTAAGTAAAATTATATACAAAGCCTAAAAACTCTCACAAGTAAAAGGAATAAAGTATTTATGGCAAAGCAACAAAAGAACTTTATATTAGTTAAAGTTTAAGAACTTAAAACGCGCTCGATGATGTTGAAAATTTGATTTATGATTAAAGTTGTGCCCTGTCATAAAATATATAATATAAAAACTTTTGTTTCAAACAATTTCATTTAAATAGTTATATAAAGATTATATTAAATTTATTCTTAAAAAAAATATTTAAAAATTCGAATTGTTATGAATTATGTATATATAAAATGAGCTAAATTTAAATTACGCATTTTATTGTATTAAAGAAATTTAAGCATTAAAAGCTTCTAATAAAAATAATAAATTTGGTCAAAAATAATTAGCATTGATTATAATCGATATAAAAAACAATAAGCATGTTATCGATATTTTTACTTTTTATTTAAAGGTTTTAAGTTTCCGTATTTTCCAGTTTAGAAATATAATATAAACTTTGTTCCAAAGAATTTGTTTTAAATACTAATAGAAAGATAGTATTTAATTTATTCTTAAAAAAGAAAGTATTTAAAAGCTCGCAATATTTTCGAATTTTGTACATATAAAAAGCAGCTAAATTAAAATTACTTTATTATAATAAAGAATTAAAAGCCTTAAACGATTTTAACAATTCTTAGAGTGGTCAAAAATAATTAACATTAATTATAATTGCTGTAAGATAGCAGGAAAAATATTATCCAAATTTTTAATTATTATTTAAACATTTTTAACTATTTTATTTTCCAGTATAGAAATAAATAATTCAAATTTACGTGAGAGATATAAATTCATTATACCATTAAGCAGATTTATTTAAACAATCGATTATATCGATAACGTCCACTGGTTGTTACTAGAAAATAAATATAAAATTAAAAATATTCCCAAAATACCAATAACACAATTTTAAGAAATATATAATTTAAATTTATATTAGTAATATAATTTCATTATACGTTTAAGTCAAATTATTAAAACTATCGATAGCATCCATAGCGCCCGCTGGTATGTACCAGGCGATATAAAAAACTTAAAAAAAATATTCCCAAAATGCTATTTAGCTAACACAATACTATATAATAATATCGATAGCGTCCACAGGTTGATAACGGGCAATGTATACGTTATCGATAATATCGATATCATCAAAAGTCTTAAACTAGTTCTAAAAGTATCTGAAAAATATTCAAAAGCTAACAAAATACTATCGATAATATCGATACAGTCCTCAGCTTTGCATCAGGCAATATATATAAAACTATCGATAATATCGACATCATCAAAAGTGCTATCATCAGTTTTAAGTTAGTTTTGAAAGTACTTAAAAAATATTCATTAGCTAACAAACAACTATCGACAATATCCACAGCGACCTCAGCTTTGTACAAGGCAATGTACAAAATACTATCGATAATATCGATATCACTAAAAGTGCTAAAATCAGTTTTAAGCTAGTTTTGAAAGTTGCTCATAGACTAACTCCAAAATAGCCAATTAGCTGATAGATTTGAAAATTACAAACCAACACACCCAAATCCCAGACACACAGCTCTGAGTTTCACTTGTCTCTTAGGAGGGTCAGACGGTGGAGGGACTGTGCGGCCTTTGGGATTGCTTCGCCCATTTCACAGTCTTGAGGGGAGTTCCCGGCACGGAAATGAATGTGCACAATTTTGCGGTGGAACGGCAAATATATGTTGAAGCAAACTATTTGGCGTTATGTTTGCAGTCAAAAGCAACAAGCTAAGAACAAGCAACCCTTGTTATTTGTTATTTGTAAGCCCCCCTCTCCCAATAACGCCCCTAATGTTCCAGAACGGACATTTTGAATGTCCTGCAATTCGCAGGTCATGAATTTTAGCGACTTAAGGATTTCTATTTGGGCGTGGGCGTGTCTGTATGAGAAAAACAATTCTCCAAAAACCTTGTTAACATTTGCGCTTCAATTAGTAAATTTTCTAATAGTCTGTTTTCAATGGAAGTTAAGGGGTATATTGTGGAGCGCAACTTTCCATTGTATTGTGATCAGAAATTATTATAATTTCCGGCAATTATGTAAGCCTTTGCTTACACTACGTTGCGCTTTAGATTCTTTAAATTCTAAAATTCTCAACTGGTTTTATTGCTCAGCAATTGAGCTCTCTACGTTAAAATTTTTGTGTTTATATTTTTTATGAAATTTACTTATTGTGACTTAGAAAAAAAAAAAAAAAATATTTTTTATTTGAATAAAACGTTCTTAATTTTTTTATAAAAATACTAACAAGAAAAAAGATTTTTTTAAATCATGATTTTGAGCTCAACTAGAATTTTTTTTTTTAAATTTATGTATCTGATATTACAATTATATATTCATTTTTTTGTACTACGTAATAAAATCAAAACCAAAAAAATTTTTTTAAATTAGATGTCGGGGTATATAACTTCTTTATTCATGGCACGATATTTTTAAAACAAAAAAAAAATTATTTCTTTTAAAATTTGTAAATCTACAGATCTAAAGAGCAATACAAGAACTCAAAAAACGATATTAAAAACAAAAGAGTCTTAAAAAAAATACCTTTTTCTAAAATCAGCCTATTTGTATGCAAAATTTTCAATTCAATCCCAAACAAACTTTTGAACAAATATTTTAATATTAAAATGCCTAACTGCATTAAACAAATTGCTTGAATATTTTATTCTCTTTTTAAAAAGTTAAAATTCTCAAATATTAGTATATAATACTATAATAAGATCGAAGTTATTTATAGTTAACAAAATTTAACTTTTTGAGTAGTCAAATATCTAACTTTTTCCCCGGCCACATTATAAATTTTCTTATATTTTTTTTCGATATCAGCGACGATTTTTTCTATGAATTTTTTAACTCAAAATTTTTGGTATACAAAATGCTGTTGCTCAGTGTAATTAACAGGACACGTGTGTGTTATTTTCTTATTATTTTTTTTTTTGTGGTGTGGCAATGTGAGTTTAAAAGCAAAAACAGTTTTATTTCTTCATAAATTATTTACAAATGTTACGACATAAAGAACCGCAACATTTTGTAACAGATCCTGGGGCATATTTTGACTCGATTAGCATGCAGCAGCAATTGCCACAGGCAGCAGCAGCCCCTCAGCCCCTCCAGTACCCAACTCTCCTCTGTTCCATCAAAACTCCCACACACACATACACCCAGAAGCAACCCCAATCTTTTAACAAAACAAAAACCCAAAGACAATCCCAAGACATTGCCGTATAGAACTTCAAAGTGACTTTTATACCACGTTCTGTTGAAATGTCTGTTTGTCTCTCTGTCTGTCTGTCTGTCTGTCTGTTTGTCGCTTCCACGAAAATGAAAGTTCACTTTCATCTCGATAACGTTGATGGGCAACGCTGCCAAGCAACATTAACAGCAACAACAATAACAACAATAAAAATAACAAAAAACTACATTAACAATAATAAAATGAGCAATTTTTAAGTCAATTAACTAATTGTAAGCAGAAAGCATTTTTGCCGAAAAAAAACTTCATATTTAATTTATGCATAACAATAATAAATAAATGAAATAACTTAAATACATTCCAAAATCTCAATTCTCATTGATATCGCTAAAAGAAAATGTCCCGAAGATATATAGAATGGCTCAAAATGACAAATGAAACATTTGAAATACTCATAAAATGTTTTGAATAACTTGAGTACACTTGAATGACTTGAATTCAGCTAAGAGTGACAACTTTAAGTCAATTGAATTGAATTGAATTCAATTGTATAAATATTCAAGTACTACACAATTGTTTTTTATAGAGCATTTTGGAATATTTCAAAATAGTTTGTCTACATATAAATTAACTTCAATTGTCAGAAGGAATTTTTGGAAATCTTTATAAGTTTTTTACTGTCTATTCACTTAACAATTTTATGGCCTCCAATTTTTATTAATTTTTTATGATATACAGGAATTATGTTTCACTAAGTTGACTATGTTCCCTGAAAACAAATATATATGTTAAAACATTTCTATAACCTCAATACATTTTTTCTCTTTATTTTTTAAAAATGTTGCAAAAAATTCAAAATATCAACTGCTAAAAAAAAAAAAGTGGGAAACATTTAATTTTACTGTTATTTCTCAACACAAAAAAAAAAAAAAAAAAAATAAATACATTATAAAATTGTTTCACATTTTTTTTTAGCAGTTAATATTTTGAATTTTTTGCAACATTTAACATTTTATAATGTATTTAAGCTAAAATGCAACAACATATTAATAACAGAAACAAATATTTCAAAATGTATTTAAGCTAAATAAAATAAATAAATTGTTTTTTATGATTTACTACTTTAGACAAGGCTTCAAACAAGATATCGATTATTAAATTAATTAAATTATTAAATTAGATTATTAAATCTTTGCAACATTATTTTATAAAATATTTATTTGAATTATTATAATTTCTAACAGACGCAAATATTAATTTGAATTTTAAATATTAACTTAAAAAAACTGGCACAATTTTATTTCTCAAAAAAGTACATATATATTATAAAAATAAATATTGCTTAAAATTAAAAAATCAACGCATTTTAAATACTTTTTATTCAATTAGTTAAAATAATAAAAAAGTTCATATGATTACAACATTTTTTTTTAATTTATGCAAATGTAAAGTTTAAGGTTGTTTCGACAGATAATATAACAAAACACAGTTTTGACCCTCAAACAATATTATATATATTATGTGAAACAAACAATAAAATTGTAAAAAAAAAGCAACAAACAATTTTCAGCACATTCAAACCAGCATAAATTATATTAAATAACTTTTATAATAATAATAATATGAAAATTTTTAGAGTTATTGTTTGTGGGAAAACAATTGCCAGGCGAATTGTGTGTGCATATATAAAACAATTTGTTTACTGAGCAACAATTTTTGTCTTTACGCTTAAATAATGTCAATCAATTAAATTTAAACACACACACACACCACAAGCAAACACACTTGCACACACACCCACACAGGTGAACAGGTAACAACAGGGGGTCGGGGTACAAAAAAAACCGCCCGCTGGCAACATTTTATAAATTTTTCATGATATGCATAAGCGTCCATATAAATATGTGTGTGTGTGTGTGTGTGTGTGTTTGTTGTGTCTCGTCAGTGTGTGTAAAAAATGAGCATAAAATTTGTACACAATGTTTTTGTTATTGTTGTTGTTTTTTTGTGTGTTTACAAACCTTAAGAGCAGGCAACGTAAAGTATGTTGCAGTTTATTTTGTCTGAGAAATGTGCAAAGCGTTGCAAGAATTAAAAGATTAAGATAAAGCTAGAAAATACCCTGTAAATGAAGTCTGCTCTAAATTAAGCCAACAAAATTAAACGCACATCAAATATTTGATATAGAAAAACTAACAAAATAAATGCTATCGATAATATCGATAACAATATCGCTGCTTATTCACCTCTAATAGTACAACTTAAAGACTGTACGTGTCAAATATTTGATATAGAAAAAATATCACGATAAAATGCTATCGATAATATCGATAACAATATCGCTGCTTATTAATTTCTAGTAGTACAAATATTTGATATAGAAAAAATAGAAAAATAAAATGCTATACTTATATATATTTTAATACTGGGAAAATCTGTGAATATGTCTGCAATTATAATAGATATTAAAGACAATAGAATTATCTATTAAATTTTTATTTTATATTTATCGATATTTTTTATAAAGAAAGACAAATCCTTTAGCAAAATATTTTTTCGAAATATTTATATTCAAGTTATCAAATTCTTGGCAAATTTTCAAAATAACTTGAGAGCATAATTTAATAACGATTATATTTACAACCCATAACATTAAAAAATAGACTTTAAAAATAATCAAAAAATACCTTAAAGTATATTTTTTAATATTTATTTTTATAAAAGTATAAGCTGCATATTCTACTTATATAACAGTCATATATACTTTCTAAGTTGTGCCTTAATATAATACATTTTTGAATACTCGTAGATAGACAAAATACTTTATATATAGAATTGAAAAAATGACAGCTTTTGACATTTGCATTTGTGTAATATAAATTCGTATTTCTATGTAACATATTTTCACAATTTAATGGGCAAAGTGAAATATAATAAACTAACAATAAAATTTATTTTGTACATGTCCTAACTTGTTGGGCTGTATAGACTGCAAACTTTTTTGATTGTCACATCAATAAACTAAATATATATATGTTTATGTAAACTTGTAATGACTTTTTTGAAGGCTATTATAAACTTTTTAACATAATTGAATGCAGTTATCAAAAGCGTGTGCAAAATTTAAATAAATTTTTAAGCTGTGAAATTATTTAAAAAGTAAATGCAATAATGGGTAAACTTAAATTAAATTCTAAATAATATTTATAAACAAAAACTAATATAATAAACGCTTAATATAAAATTGCAACATAATTTCTGATCCCAAATATTTGTCAGATAATGCCATGAGGTTAAAATAAATCGCAAAGCTCCAAAGGAATATATTAAAATAAATATATAAAAAAATATATAAAAAAAAATATATCAAAAAAATATATCAAAAAAAAAATATAAATAAAAATATAAAAAAAATATATAAAAAAAATATATAAAAAAATTTGAGCTGATCTATATTTTTGGAAATATTGATATTTAAAAATTATGCTTATCTTTTTAAACGCCTATAATATATTCCATCAATTCTTCAAATCACATTATTAAATTTGAAATAAAGTTAAAAATTTATCATTGAAATTTCCCTATTTTAAAAATCTCTAATTTTTTTCAAAACTGGATTTTTAGAATTTTATATTAGTTTTTAGAGCTGTAGTGTGATAAAAAAAAAAAAATAATATACCTGTTTTATCAAAATATATAAGTTATTAGCTCTAAAATTAATTAAAATAATTTTCAAATATTTGTATGAATTTTTCTAAAAACTGAAAAAATTTGAAAAAATTTGCTAGAAAATTTTTAGCCATTTCTAGCTACTTAAAATTACACAAATTTATCAAATAGAAACAAAAAAGAAAATTAAGTATATAAACTACAATTGAGTTAAACTATCCAGGATATGCGCACGTTAAGGATATCTTATATCTTTATATCTTGCGTTCAAACCTAATTTTCATTGCAGTCAAAAGAATTTTTGGAATTTCATATCGTTGTTATAAATTTGTCTTAACTGACGCCACAAACTATGTTGGAGCTAAGTACCATGCTGTTGCTTAGTTGAAATCAAGCCCAACCAGAAGAGGGAGAAGGGGGGTGGACAGTGGCCACAAAAAGTACATGGACATGGCCAGGGACATGGACATGGACATGGACATGCTTATCTAACTGCTGAACTGAGCTGAACTGAACTGGCTGCACTTTGTGGCTCCACTTGCCATGCCAAACAGAAAGGACAATAAGCAAAACATTGTCCAAGCCTGGGCCTGGCCAGGAAAAATGAAAGGACTTGCCCAGCTAAGCTAGTAGATGAGTTTTTTTTTTGCTTTTTTTTATGCTTTTTTTTTTTGCTTTTTTTCCGGACATTCCTTATGCCATTTGGCACACGCCCACCTGTTCTCCGAGCACAGAGCAGAGAGTTTGCTTTTGCTGCGACTATGCCTTGTGGTATTTTTACGGTTCTGTTCCCATTTTGAGACTGATGCCAGGACTCAAGAGAAGTCAACGCTTAGCGTTGTTTTTTCATATGCATACCCTGTAACAGTCAGGCAGTGGCAGTGGGGTATGCTTAATTTGGATGTGCAAGCGCAAAAAAAGTAATTTTCAACTTTTTAAAAAATCGATAGCAATTAAAAATTATTTATACAATATTTTTAAATGATAGGGATATGTTTTATATATGAAAAGTAGAAAAACACAAAATTTTATATAAACATTAATTTACTTTTTTTAGTAATTTAATTTAAGTTAATTTTTTAATTTCATAAATGATAATTACATTTTTTGCTAGCTGTTAAAGTTATCGAAGTTTTATTTATATTGATTTTGTGTTTTTAAAATTTAAATAACTATATCGAAGCATAAAAATTCACTCTTAATGTGCATCCAGATTATGTTAGTTTTTAAGAACTTCTAATTCAAAAGTTCCTAGTTCAAATTTCAGACAACATATAATTTAACAAATTTTTATAAATTATGGTAGAAATTCTACAAATATTTTCTACATCTTTCAATTAGAAATATATTATATTTTATCGTTCGCCAATTAATCGATTATTATTATAACATTAAATCAATTTTATGTCTGCTACCAACAATCGATCTTCGATTAAATTAAACAAAAATCAAATTACATATTTATTTAATTTGTGATTTGTTTGAAAATTATTTTTTTTATTATTATTATTATAATTATTATTATTATTATTATTATTATTTTTTTTTTTTTTAATATTTTTATTTTAATTTAAAGTTACAAAAATACTCCTAAATACTTGTGGACAAGAAATTTTTGTATTTTCTGTGTTGTGTGGGTTTTACTTCATAAAAATATAGTAAAATTAATTTAAATAATGGTAAACTTTAAACTTATTTTTATTGATTCAATCAATTAAAAGTATTTATCGATTTGTTTCATCTGATTGTTTTGAAAAATAAAATTATTATTTTACAAATAATTAAATTTTTTGTTCCAAGTCAAAAACATTTGCAAAAAATATTATATCTGAAGCTTAAGTAAATAAAAGAAATTTTAAATATTTAATGCTGGTGGCATTAATATTAATTTCAATATTGAAAATGTGAATATTCTGAAAAATAATATTTAGACCAATGTAGATTTAAATAAAGATACAAATAAGTCACATTAGACTTGAAATATTTTATTTAAAAAAATTGATTAATAAATTTTAACTTTTAGAAGAACATATTGTCAAAAATTTCTGTTTATAATTAACAGGGCATTTGCGTAGTCCTGCCAGCCGACACAAAACATTCAAAACATGTTCATTTTTAATGCCATATCTTTTGTACTCCTTGTTTCCCCCCTGAGTAGTAGCTTCAGTAGCTTCAGAGACGGAGGTGTGGGCATTTTATTGCCTGTAGCGTTAAATTCTTGTTAAAATATTATGAAATGTTTATAAAAATTTTCTTTACACCGAACTTTAAGACTGTGTGTGGCCAAAACTTTCCAGTTTAAAATTGCCTTTTGTGGAACATTTAACCCGTTGAAGAAGAAAAAAAAAAAATACTTGACACTTGCGTCATTAATTCAATGCGCAATTTCTTGGTAACTCTCGCATTTGTAACACTTCAATACACTTCAGGCCAGGCCAAAAGTCTTCATTTGAATCACTTAATTTGACTCTGTTCATGTTACATTTTCACGGCCTAATGTCGCACCTAATTAGACCAATTAAATTTCAACGAAAATTACACACATTAAATGCAAATTAAGTGAGAATTGAAATTGAAATTAAATGCATGTCGCATGCTGCCCTTATATTTTATTTTATTTATTTTTTTAACTCGATATTTTTTCTTAAAGAAAGTTGCGTGTCGAGTGCAAGAAAATGAGAGAAAAAACTAACCACAATTTTAAAATAATTGAAGGATTCGTAAGCCACTAATCAAGCTGGCTAATTAAAGCTAAAACTAAGTGTTTGTTAATTTATTTAAATTTTATTATGAATGTATTTTCTATCTATCGATAATATCGATAACAATATCGATGCTTATTCACCTCTAGTAGTATAACTCTGGCGCAGCAAGGAGTAAAAATGATCGGAAAACTCGGAAATTTTCTGTTAATACGAAATATACCTTTATATATTTTAATACTGGCAAAATCTGTAATAATGCCTGCATTAATAATACATATTAAAGACAATAAAATTGTCTATAATATATTTTTAGATTTATCGATATTTTTATATAAAGAAAGACAAAACCTTTAGCAAAATATTTTTTCGAAATATTTATATTTAAGTTATCAAATTTTTGGCAAATTTTCAAAATAACTTGAGAGCATAATTTAATAACGATTATATTTACAACCCATAACATTAAAAATATACTTTAAAAATAATTCAAAAATATCTTAAAGTATATTTTTTAATATTTATTTTTTAACTAAGTAAAAGCTGCATATTCTACCATTTTCTATTAATTTTAATTAATAGTTTAGTCCTGTGAAGTACTATAAAAATAAAAAATTGGTTTAATAAATAGAATACAAATATGTTATGCATTGTTAGAAATTCGAAAATAAATTTTAGCACAGATTTAATGGAAATTTTGCTTATATTTAATAAATAAATATAATAAATATATTCCTCCAACAATTTCAGTTAATTCCATTAAAAAACAAGCATTATAAATTGACTTTAATTTAAATTTGTTTGATTAACTGACTATTAACTTTAATCTGCTATAATCTAATATTTGTGAATTATTAAAATTCAACAAAACAACACGTTGTAATAAATGTATAATTTTATAAAGTGCTTAAGATATTGTAACAAGAAAATGACCAAAATAACTCAGAGAATCTCTCTTTCCCGCTAAATGTTAAGCTTGAATTTTTTGTTTAATGTGTATCATATTTTAGCCAAAATATATTGAAGGTGAAGGTAAATGTTTTTGGCAAAGGTTCAGGTTCACACAGGTTTTTACCACTATCCACAGTATGACGAGTATGAATTGGCACTTCTACATTTTAACTGGACTCATCAATCAACTAGGGAAACTTAACATAGAGCATGAAATTTGAAACATCTGCTTTCTAAATTTGATGACCGCCTGACAATATGCTAATGAGCTTTATGCTGTCTGTGAATTTAAATGAGAAATGGAGAGTGTGGGAGAGTGAAAGTAGGAAATTGTGGGGAAGGAAGTCAGGAAGGTCAGTAATCTCACACCAACAAAACTTAATTGTAGCTGGAAGCCTAATTAAATTAGATTTTAAAAAAAATTGTAAAAAAAAAAAAATAAAAAAATGTTTCACCCACCTTTTATTTGGGAAACGTTGAGTTCAAATTGTTTTTGATTGGGCAAACATTAAATTACATTTCATTCGCATTGAATACAAATGCGAGTAGATTTTTTAAATACCCTTAAAGAGAGTAATGACTTGATAAAGTACAGGAAACATGAAAAATATTGAAGAAAAAAATTATTCATGCATACAGCTTAATACATAGCACTTTTAATGTTGTTGACGCTTATAATTCTCAATTGGCTTAAGCGACAACCGGACTTGATATAATTGACTGCGTTATTCTATTATCGGGAATTTTTCTGTAACTTTATCTATACTTATTATTTACAACTTTTTACATTTTAACACTTTTGTCGAAATTAATCGAAAAGAATTTTAAGTCCTTAATAACTGCTGAAAAATTTAGATATGTTCTGTAAGCAGTTTTTCTTATTTTCCTATTTCTTACAAGCTCTCCCGGCGTGCATTGCTACGCTCTCACACTCTAAAGAAAATAAATAATAATCAAATTCTTCAATATCACTATTATTGAAGCCTTAAAGTTAGTGACATTGTTAGATTTAATAGACTTAATAGAAGAGAATTCATAATTAAATAAAACATGAATTTAAAAGATGTCGAAAAAGCATATATATAACATTTTTGTGCTTCTAAGCAAACTTTTCACTTGGCTTGATAATTTTTCTTCTATTTTATATTTCTTAAAATCAAACCTGGCTATTTAATTGATAAATGACACCTACAAAATTTTTTTTTAAATTGAATTGTGGCAATTAAATTGCTTTTTTAAATTTACGAAAAAAAAAATAAATTATTTTTTCACAGACTTCCTGAAAAAGGTATAAAGTGTATCAAAGGGTAGGACGACAACTTTTAATAAATAATAAGCATTTTTTAAAAATGAAACAAAGCGGCCTTATTAAACTAATTTGCAAAAATACAAACAAAATCGGAAATTTTATACTTTTAATATGGTTTTTGCAAAAAGGTTATAAATAATAAAGCTACATATCTATAACTTCGAAAAAATGTGTAGAAATATTTTATTATTATACACAAACCCATTACTGTTCCTATATCTTTTTAATCACTTAATTACACAATAAAAGTCTGGTCAAATTAAAAAAAAAATTTTAGATCTTTCAACAGCCAAAGCTAAAAATGTTAGAAATATAAATTTATTTTATTATAAATATAATTCTCACCGCAAGTATATAATATCTACAACAACCCAAAGATAGCTGTTAATTCTAATTCTATATAATTTAATTTATTTTGTTTGATGAGCAGAGAGTCCAGAAAATGTAATACAATTACCGTTTTCAAACTCGACACCTTGCCACATCATTTAATTTCCGGCAATTATGCGGTGAACTCACCTGTTTTTTTGATTTTGAGACAAAAAATCAGTTGTACTGTTGCCTGATTAAGACTCAACTGTTGAAATTGGAAACTTTCTTTGTTTATATAATTTTTGAAATTATTTTAGATTCATTTCATATTTTGTTTGCATTTTTTCACATTTTATTAAATCGCTTTCGTTTTGAGTTGTTTCTCTCACAAGAACAAAAATTTAAGAAAAATATATATTTTTTTAAATTACTATACACTTGATTGTATATAATTTTTAACACAGAATTTATAACTTTCGCTTTATGGTTTTTTTTAAAAACAATTTTCGAAACTTTTTTCGGTTTGAATTTTATAAACAGAATTCGTTTGCTGCTGCGCCGAGAACACAACCATCGCACAGGATATTCGCCTGCGAACTGCGCGCTTTCAATTCAAATCAGAATCCAAGTGCCTCGGTACAAAAACCCAAAACAACAACGAACCGAAGCCTCTGAGCCCGAACCGAACCGCCATGCAGCCGACGCTGCGTATGAGTTATTTTACCTTTGTGCTCTGAGCAATTTTGAAGCGGCCGCCCACTCAATGTCCTGTGAGTGTCCTGAGTGAGAATAGAACATATAATTCGCCTCAAATTTAAAACGCATTTTTTTTTCTTTTATTCATTAAACTATATTTTATTTGATTGTTTGTTTTTTTTTAAAGAAATAAGGTATATTTATTTAGTTTTTATTTATTTTATTTATTTTTGTTTAATTTTGTCATTAAGGCACAATTTTTTTTTTTATATAAATTATATATATTATGTATTATTTATTAAATATAATATTAGATGGTATGTGATTGTTTTTTTATTTAAATGAAATAATGTAAATTTATTTAGTTTTTATATATTTCATTTATTTTTGCTTAATTTTGTCTTTAAAGTAGAATTTTTTATTAAAGCTAATGATTATAATGCTTGTATTTTTTCTAGTTTTACTTTTTATTGTAAATTTAAGTTTAATTTACTTACTTAATTTCTTATGCATAAAACTAAAATTAATGTAATTTATATTCCAAAAATGGCCTTAAAAATATACTTGTGATTGCATAACTTTTAAATTGTTCGATTTTATAGTAAGAATCATACGATATTTTGAATTAAAAATATTTCTAAAGTATTTCAATAATTTTTTATTTTATTAATTAATATTGTTTTATTTTTTAATGTCTATTAACAAATAACATATAAATATTTAAAATTAGTGCTGAAAGTTCTTATCATCTTAAAAATATTTTAAGTCAAAATTTTTCATTTTTGTTAAATTTGATAGTAAGAATTGTTGTTAACAAATAACATATTTCGATTTTTATTTATTTTTTCAGATTTTCTAGTGCTACAATTTAAGCTTATTTTAATTTAAACTTATTTAATTAATTTAATTATTTAATACACACAGTTTGCTGACTTATTATTATCACTTTTAAATTTAAAAGTAAATAATGATGGCAATATTTTAAAAAAATAAAAATTATTACTAATTTATATAAATTCTATTACAATATTATTATTAGAACATATTTAATATTTTTTTAGCTTACCTAGATAGGAAATTAACTCGTTAAAACCTATTGCATTATTTTAATTTTTGCATCTTTCTTTCTCTTCCATTGTAATCTAATCAGTTCTGTAGAAAAATATTAAAAATTGTTAGAAACTCATTACGAATTTTTTATTTATAAATTTCTCTCTTTTTTTATAGTAATTGATGAAACTTCATCCCTTTTATATATCTCAATTCGAGCTGGCGTCCTTCATTTTGTTTAGTTCAAAATGATTTAATAGTCTTTCACTTTGACCTATTTATTCAGTTTAACTATCAGTGTTATGCTGTTGAACTACTCATATTTCAATAATTTGCACTAAAAACTATTTTTACTTTTTATAATAATTTTTTTTCTTAAGTTTCTACACATATTTCTATACAATAACGAAAACCTTCGCTTTTTCCTGCAATGAAATATCAGATATCTCCATTTATACATATTTCAATTATTTATATATATTTCTTCTGCTCTTCTTCAGGTTGTTTGAAGTGTTTTTTGTTTTTATTTATTTCTTTCTAGTAAATATCCTAAAATAGTTTCAGACGTCTTAAATTGCCTTTTATTATTTGAGTTTTGTCTATTGCTGCTAATTAATTTGATTTGTCAGCCTAAATTGTTGAGTTAATTGCTTTGTTTTTATGATTTTATGTTTTTCCATATTTTCTTATGATACTCCTGGTAAATATGTATAAATGTCTCTGTTTCATTAATAATAATACCAACCTTGGTAGACAGAGAGGGGAAAGGAACTGTGTGATGTGCACTTGATTAACATGATATTAAATGGCAGCAATGGCACACACAACTGATAATCAGCTCGGAAAGAGCGCATAATTTGATTATCACAAATAGGAATGACAACCAACTAGTAGTCGAAGGAAGCAACGAGGAGAATCCATTAAGGCTACTTTTAGAGTAGGTCGCCCGCCAGCACGCACGCAACAGGCGTGCATGCAAATCTCAAAGGACTCAGGCGGCGATTCGAGTGTAGAGCAAGCACACGACATCAGAATATTTTGTAAACAAAAAAAAAAGAAAAAACTGAGTCAAAAGGCCGGGCAGACACAGGGCCATAGGCAATGGGGGCCACTAGGCAGCTGGCAGCATTAACAAACCCCTTTTGCTAGGCCACTGCCTGCGCAGACGTAAAAGGCGCGAACGCTCAACGCTGCTTGAGTGGAAATCTAGAGTCATTTGCAGTTATGAATGAAAACAATGAGTATAATTCAACCCATTGAACCAGCTGCGTCATTGCAAATCAAGCATAATAGACAACAGATTGGTTTTAAGCGATAACAATAGAATAAAAAATAATAAAAGAAAAAAAAACACTAGCATAATTAGTTCTAATGCATGTGTCGTCATTGTTATAGGGACGATGCGGTCGGCTGGGCATGTTGTACATGTTTAATGCGTTTTCAAAGCACTAATTAAGTTGCGATTAGGAAGGGCGGCTTGCTTAACGCCCACACTTTGCACTTGCACATGAATATAAAGTATGAAAGATAAATATTTAACAAAATTCAAAGAAACATTTTAAAGAAAACGCGGGCAGACAACCAAGTTTATTGACAGCCCTGTCGATATAACAGCCCTGGTTTATGCGATATATTGCTCAACAGCTGTGCTAGGGATGTCCAAATACAGCTCAGCTGCTGGGCAACTGTAGTTAAATTATTTAAAATTCATGGCATTAAAATGTATTTTTTGTTAAATAGAATAGCATGAGAATATTTATATATTGTTATATATATATATCAAAATCTGGCAATTGATTTAATGCGGCAGTTTTAAAAGCATTATAATCGATAAGTGCACCATGCACAACCAAATAATTGAGGGATTCCGTCAACTTGTTTAAATTTTGGTGTACATTCAGTTTTTATACGCTGTTCACTTAAAATCAAAACACAGCGGCAGAGTTTCTAGTCTGCAATCGTTAAGATATCGAAAACACTACCCACACAGATATTAAAATTAATAAAATTATAACGCCCTTTTGCAAGGGTATAAAAACAGATCCGATCGTGTTAATAATATGATTTTAAATGAGACCGTTCACATAGTAAAAATTGGTTTGGGCAGTTTATAGTTTTAAGTGTATATGCGCACATATGAAGGTAAATGGTATATTAGTTTTATATATTCAAAAGTAATGTATATTTAAATGTCGACTATTATAATTGCCTTTTTTTTTAGGTACACCAATTAATATTTAAATGAGCTTCCACATCATATATTATATTTTTTAGGGGAATTGTGTATTGAAACATATATCCAATAATTCTTTATTTTAAAATATGTTAATATTGTTTTCTTATTAATCCAAAGCTATTTTCAGGACGTAATTCTTCACAATAATTTCATACCCAACGTTAACAGAATCAAAATTAAATTGATTGTTTGATTTCGGTCGTTGCATCAACTAATATTGAATTGTTTATGGTTAATTAAAATCAGTAGACGGAATCCCTCAATTAATTAGAAATTTAAAGCATATATCGATAGATATTCCAAAGTAATCGATAAGATGCATATAACCGATAATTGTTTTGTGTGATATATGGCAGAATACGTTCTATGATTAAACATGCATTAAACGAGTGCGACGTAACAAATTGAACAAAATACACGCGATAGTAAAGGGCAGCGAGAGAGATAGAAGGGGAAGTGGAAGACAAAGTGCAAGGTGGGCGAATGTAGCCGCCTACATATCGATATGTATGTATGATTCCATGTCTTAAAACTATATAGATGTATATGTATAAGTATGTGTGTGTTTGTGCAACGCTGTGTGGAAATTAACGTAGTGTGAAGAAGTTGCAAAAACCCAAGACGAATAAACGAAATTGAAATCTAAAGATAAAGCAACAGCATTTGTTGCAGTTGCAGCAAACGTGCAACATTAACCATAATAGTAAGCATAATAAAAAAAAAATATATATAAATTTCTGCAACCGCAAAAAATGGGCGCAGATTTCGATACCGATTACGATTCCTGTAAACAAAAACCAAAATCAGCAGCAACAACAAAAACAAAAGGCTTTTGGCATTGAACGGCAGTGGCAGCGGCAGCAACAGCAGCGGAAACGGCGTTGAATCATCATGCGGAACTTGTTTTTGTTGTCAGCAACAGTAGCAGCAGCAGCAGCAGCAGCAGCATAATACAAACAAATTAAAGCAACAAATCGACAAACGTCGCGACGCGTCGCATCGCATCGCATTGCTCGCTTGCCTCGCCTCACATTCGAGATTCCAGTGCAATTCATACATATATATGTATATATAAATTGAATTTTGATACTTAAGTCTGAAGGCGACGATAGCAGCAAATGTAAACAAAGATTCGCCTTTGCCTTTTTTTTAATATAAAATTCCCTTATCTTATCTCAAATTAAAACCAAACTTCTTTTTTAGCAGACTAAACACAAACAGACCATGGAGGAGAAACGTATTGCGGATTATTTTGTTGTCGCTGGCATGCCAGAGCAACCGCAGCTGCTTCAGGAGAACATATTCAATGATTCAGGCCGTTTGCGTGCGGCCAATACCATTGAGCCCATAACAGACATTGGCGTTTATTTTCCACTGCTGGGCGAACAGCTGCCCGATGGCTATGAGCTGTTGGAGCATACGCCCACCGGGTTGCCGGCCAATTTGAATCATGGCTCAGTGCGCACCACCGAATGCTATATATACTTTCGACGTGGCAAGGATCGGCCGCCGCTAGTGGATATAGGTAAATACGAGTTTTCTTATATTACTTAAATAGCGAGAGTTGCTAAGGATATAGTTTGATTGGTCTACATTAAGTGTGACCAGGTTCACTTACATTTAAAGCTTGATATTTTGACCCTACATTTATTCAGATTTTTTTATACGGTTACACTCTTTCTTTAAAAATTCATTTTAGCTAAAGTATTGAATTAATTCGAGAACATTTTCTTGCTTTGATAATGACTTTTAGCTTGGATTTTCAAGACAGGAGTTCATAGATCAACTTATTTCCACTTTGGTCATTGAATTAAATCTCTTAAATTCTCTAAGATTGTGCAAAAACATTCTTACAATTTTATAATGCACGATCTACATAAAAAACTCAAACTCATAATTCTCCGATGAAGTTTGTATATTCAAATGTGGAAAGTTTTTTATTTTCTTCAAAAACGAACTTAAAAAAAATATTTTCAATATTAGAAAAATAAAACTCAAATTTGTCCGATGAAGTTTGTATAGTTAAACGTAAAAAGTTTTTTTTTTATTTTCTTCAAAAACGAACTTAAAATATTTTTAAAATTTTTAGTTATTTATTTTATTTTAAAATGCTGAAAATTATTTTTTTTTTGAATTCGTCCGAGCTTACTTATTACGAATAAATATTAAACGATTATTTTTGAGTTTAATTTATATTTTTTAAAAATTATTTGTGATTTTATTATAATTTTAATATTAATTTTATAATTGAAGAAAAGCGTAAAATTGAAAAAATATAAAAAGTCATGTAGAAATCATGCGTTGATTATGCTGTGAAAATCTCCTCTTTCCCTTAAAGTTTCTCAAAGCACATAATTTTTTTTTGATATAAAAAAAATCAACAAAATATATTTTATTTATGGCCCCTGTACTGACGCCTTCAGAAACCTCTTTTAAATAAGGAAAACTGCTTTAAAAATTGTCTTAAATGCATGAAGAAATGTATTCCAAGTCATGGAGAATATTTTAAAAATTAAATTAATCCATTTTCCACAAGGAATTATTGTTGCTTCCCCTATTTGTTTTGAAATATAAGTAGCAATCCTCGCAATGCTTGATTTTAAACATAAAAAAAAATCTTAAATTCTTTTCTTTTTCTTCATTTTTAGGTGTGCTCTATGATGGTCACGAGCGTATCATGTCTGATGCTGAAATTGTTGCCGAAACACCGGGCGGTCGTGTGGCCAATGTTAATAATTCATCGGCCAAAACATTTCTCACATATCGACGTGCACGTCCCGATATGCCCTGCAATGAGCTGGTTGTCACCGAGCTCTGTGTTATTGTCCAAAGCAAAGGGGAACGTCCACCGCATGCCTTTTGTCTCATCTATAAAACACTTAATAAGGGCTATGTGGGCAGCGATGTTTATTTGTGTTATAAGAAGTCCATGTACCGTCCCAAGCATATTAGCTATAAGCCGGAAATATTATTGCGTTATCCCACCGTGGATCATACAGACTTTCCATTAAAATTATGCCCCAGCGTACCGCTATTTTGCCTGCCCATGGGCGCCAGCTTGGAGGCTTGGCCGCATGTCAATGGCAATGAGAAGCGCAAACCGATTAGTCCAGTATTTAGCACATTTGTACTAACTGTAAGCGATGGCACCTACAAGGTCTATGGATCGGCGTTAACCTTCTACGAGGATTACGAGTAAGCAGCTTATTGAAAGTAATATTAAATTACTTAATTTATAATCATTTTTTTTCATATATTTAGCGAATCGCAATTGTCATCCGAACAGCGTGAGCTACTTGGCTGGAATGAGGAGTTTGGTTCAGGGCATTCGCTGCATATGATTAAAGCGATTTGTTTGCTGTCACATCATCCATTTGGCGACACCTTTGACAAGTGGCTGAAATATTTGCATGTAAGCTTTGTTTAATTTACAACCAACTGCAATAATTTACAATAATGAAAAATTGTCAATTTTTAGCGCATGGTTTTATATGGCTTGGATATACCCATACCTGTGGAACGTTATATAATACAACTGTTGGATGAGGTGCCATTCCCAGCGCCCAGCATACATCTGCAATTGTCCAGCGAATCAAATGATCGCATTTTGCTCACACAGCCAGAGGATTCGCCATTGCCACGCAGCGGTGCTGGTTTTCATATGTTACTCCAGAATCTGGGCACCGATAATTGCCTACATGTGCTCCTGCTGGCGCTAACCGAACAAAAGATACTCATACACTCGCTCAGGTAGGTACTTTATATAGATAAATATATATATTCTCTTTAATCAATCTCTTTTGTAGACCTGCCACGCTAACTGCAGTAGCTGAGGCAATTGTCTCCTTGCTGTTTCCATTCAAATGGCAGTGTCCTTATATACCGCTTTGCCCGCTGGGCTTGGCCGAGGTGCTGCATGCCCCGGTGCCGTATTTAATTGGCGTCGATTCGCGTTTCTTTGATCTATACGAGCCGCCCACAGATGTCACCTGCATTGATCTGGATACGAATAATATAAGCGTAGGCATTTAACACCCATTTGTCTATTATATAATAACAATACCGATTTTTCATTTCTATAGCTTTGCGATTCGCAGCGCCATTTGTCGCCCAAGCTGCTACCAAAGCGTGCCGCTCGTTTGCTCCGACAAACGCTCACCGAACTGGAGAATGCCAAGCCTATTAGCTATGATTCCACAAATAGTTTGGATCGTGACATACGCAAGCGTAAACGTGAGGTTAGTTCATTTATATAAATCCTTTTTAAATTGTTATTAAATATGTGTTTTTTTTTATTTTTAATGCAGCTGGTGCTGGAGCAGCGCATTCAGGAGGCATTTCTACTCTTCATGGCATCCATATTACGCGGCTATCGTGACTATTTGGTGCCCATTTCAAAGGCGCCCTCCGTTGGCGCCACAGATCCAAGTGCCTTATTTCAATTAAAGGCTTTTCTGCGCTCGCGCGATAAGGTAAGTTTTATTAGGAGGGATTTAGTGGGTTTAATCTCTTCACATTTCAATGAGCCACAAATCTGTTGCCTCTTCTAAGCAGCATAAAAATCATGTATTTTACAAGTTTATTAAATTTTTTGCTAAATTCAATTCATGTCTAATGCAAAGTTACTTAAAGTTTCTAATAGTTTAATCGGAAACCCTAAATAACGATTATTATATTTGAAAACGTATTTTGCTAAAACCATTTTCTAGGTACTGGAAAATTGATTTTTAATCTTTATTTTTAATTCAAAACATTGAATGCTAAAATCATATTGATATTGATTTAGGTTTTTAAGCCTTTTCTATATGTTATGTCTTAATATTTTGTCGGTTCCACAATTCCCAAATTATCACAAAGTTTGTCTTGAATATCTGAAGACTAGTCCATGCTTAGCATGTAACTAGACTAGCCGGTGCAGCCCATTACCTGGACCGCACAATATATATTTCCTAAAATATATTTTTTCTAAATATATGCCATTGAGGTTGATGTAGATGCGACCGGGTGATTTAACCCTGTCCCGCATCAGCCTAGGTCAACTATAGGCTAGGCCCCTGGCTCGTCTACGCATCAGCCTAGCCCAACTATAGTTCAGCTTGGCAATTACTAGCCCATGATTAGACCGCGAGGACTTGGCATGCCTCTTACTGAATATTTGTTGGCAACATTGCATATAATAATGTTATCTATATATGTATAAAACTGTTCAAACTGACTTACTGACTAATTGCCGACTCACGAGCAGGCCAAACGGTAGAAGCTAGAAATCTGAAATTTGTGGCAATAGCTTCCTATTATATCCTAGGTTAGAACTCAGGAAAAATTTTATTAAAAATATATCGGGAAGTGGGTGGAAAATGCATTTTAAAATGCAAATCTCAGCTGGAGCCTTTTAGGTGGCGCAATAGGCGACAATAATAGCGACATTGTAAAATATGATTATTTGGTTTTTTTCCTTTTATATTTTTTTTGGGAACGGGAGCCGGGCTGATTTAGTTGTATATATAAATTGAAAGGTTCTTTTTCAAAGGTATTATAAGCATTTATTTGTGGAAAAGATTATAATGAATGTAAATATCTTAAATAGCTCATTTTACTCAAATATGATTAGAAATTATCACTATAAAATACAGGAGAAATTAATGAATCATAACAAAATTTTTGCTTAGTAATAAATCGTTTTTACATTATAATTCTTGGAAAAATTTTGAAACTTTTCAAGAGATTTTTTAAGCAAAATTAAAAGTGCTTGATATTTTTGATAAAAAAAAAAAAAAAACCAAATAATATTTATGTACGTTTCCGGATATATACGAAAAATTCCTAGAATATATTTAGTAGATTTATTGTTCAATTTACTTCAATTTCTATTCACTTAAATGTTGAAATTTTAATTTACAAGCGGGGTAATAATATAGTTTCTATAAAGAGTACAGGCGACTTAGCTTTTTCTACTGAATAATACAACTTAAGATTTGATAAATAATAATTAATACGACAATGTAACATTTCAGAGCGGGTAAACCTTTTACAGAAAGAAAAAAACCCATAAAGAGTACAAACATATATTGTAATATTATTATTATTAATTGAATTTTAATATGAGATATAATCTCTTCTCCCTCACTCACATCATCACATGCTCTCGAACTCTTCTCTTTCGTACAGTCACATCAGAAATTCTTTGAGCTGCTGATGAAAACGCAAATGTTTATACGATTCATTGAGGAGCGAAGTTTTGTATCCGACGGAGATCATGGCTTGAGCTTCTTTGACGAGTGTGCCGAGAAGGTGGGCGGCTATGATGAAACGCCCGCACAGTTGCATCTGGTTGATTGGGATACGGGCCAGAATAGCGAGCGTACCAAGTACATCTTTCCGCCGGATGGTGTGACAAATGCATCGGGTGCTGCGGCCCGATATAATTATGATAATTTTACACTGCAACCGGAGCTGCTGCAGAGCACGAGAAAGACAGCATTGTCACAGTTTTTGCAGTTGCAATTGAATGCCTCATTGACGCCCGGGTCGCCGATAGCACGTCGGACCAAGCATGAGGTGAAGCTGTCACAGAAGATGGCCAGCCGTTGCCAGCAACATCCGGAGGCCTGGTCCAAGTATCTGTTGGCCACATGCTATTCCTTATACTTTCTAATATTGCCCTCAATGGTGCTCGATACGCGGCATGCGGGCAAGGAGCATGATATCTTGCGGGCCGCCTATGATGTCCTGGTGCGTGCCAGCAAGCTGAAGATTACATGTGATGAGTTCTGTTATCGCATAATGATGCAACTTTGTGGCATACACAATTTGCCCGTGCTGGCGGTGCGTTTGCATTATCTGATGAAGCGTTCGGGTGTGCAGCCAAATGCTTTGACCTATGGCTTCTATAATCGTTGCGTCTTGGAGTCGCAGTGGCCCAGCGATAGCACCACATTGAGCCAAATACGCTGGAATCGCATCAAGAATGTTGTCATGGGTGCAGCGCACTTTAGGCGTGCCGGCAAACGTCGTGCCGCCGCCAAGGTGTGCAAATCCTTGAGCGCCTCGCATGATCACAATTTGAGCACTCTGGAAATGGTCGATGGTCAATCGCGCAGCAGCCTGGCCAGCTCGGGTGAGGGCGGCGGCGGCGGTGCAGGCGGCGGTGGTGGCGGTTTGTTGGACTTTGCCGCATTTGACAGGCTGCGCAATAAATTGGGCAGCATTGTGCGTCAAACGGTTGCAGGCGGTGCCCCAGATGCTTTGCCCACAGAGGATGTGGTAAATAGTGCGGGTTTGCTAATCAGCAGCGAGGCAAATAGCAACAGTGCCAATGGCAGTGCCCCACACACGCCCCTTACGCCCACCTTTGGCAGCAGCGGCGTCGGCGGAGGTGGCAGTGGCAACAAGGCACGCAAACAAATTATGAGCATTGGCGATGGCGAAGATGATGATGATGATGATGATGATGACGATGACGTTGACAATGATGTGGCTGGCAATGAACAGCTGAAAAGTGAGCAACAATCGGGCAATGTAACACCACAAAAGGTTAAACAGGATTTGGAATATGCTGGCGGTGATTATGAGCTGGATTTGGATGTGGATGAAGAGGAGCAGGAGCAGGATGAACTGGATGAGCATGTGGCGGCACACCGGGCCAGACAGCGTGTTCAGAGTCCCACCAAGTAAGTCAAAAAAATTAAATAAATAAAGATTTTATTGTCAGTTTCGTTTGATGCATTATATATTTTTTTAAATCAAAAAAATCATGTATTTGAAGCAATTTTTATATATATATATATTATATAAAGACCAATGCACTCTGGATCGTATTGCCAAATATTTGGCATAAATTCGAATATTGCAGATATTGTGTTGAAATTTGGTATAATTTATAATTATAGGCAGCAAAATATTTAAATAAGATTTAAAGTTCATTTGACCACAATATATAAGACAACATTGCGAAAACCTAATAACTTTTTAATATTTTAAACAACCAAAACGTTTAAGGGAATTGGGACTTTGTTTTTATTTTTTGTAATGTAAATAGTAATAAATATAAAAAATATACAAATATTTAGTTTATGCACTAATTATTAACAAGACGCATCGCATAAAATCATTTACTTTAAGTTCAATTAAGTCTCATTGCAATTTAATTTCTCAACTCAAGCTTAGCCACAAATTGAAAATACCGCAAGAGCTGCAATAAACCACAAAAGGCATTATTAAATAATGTTAATATACACTTTCTACTTTACTTTAACACACATTATATATCACCCAAATGGACAGAACATATTTTTTTAGTCTTTGGATTAATTTTCTCTGTTTTCTGGTTTCTCCATTATTTTACATACCCTGGCCTTCAATGTCCATTATTTCCAATAACTTATATTTATTATACTGCTGATGAAACATCTGAATTTGATTCACGATCAATATTTATCGATTATAAATATAGATCGAGTATAAAGTTTGCTTATACTATGCTAAAATTTAGTTTTATTTTCACAAAATTTTCGACTTTATGCCAAATATTTGGCAATCCGGTCCATTGTGCAATGTGTTGCCTACAGAATAATTTACAGAATAGTCTACATCATTTTTATTTTAATAAATCCGAAAAGAAAAAAATCACATAAATAAATTAATCACAAAAAAATATTAGTATTAATTGTATTTCGCAAAAATTCTTAAAAAACAAAACAAGCACACAAAAAATCATTTCTAAATTTGAAAAAAGTTTTTTAAGAAAAAGCAAAGCATAAATATCACAAAAAATTTTATAAAACGCTCTAAATATTTTTGTTAGCCCCAAAAATTATTTTGAAGATATTGAAAATATTTTTTTCATTTTTGTCTTGGTTTTTTATTAAGAAAAAATTTTTAAATTTTCACATTTGGCTATAAAAATGTGACTTTTATTTATTGAGTTGATTTTTCTTTAAATCGATAATTATTTAAGAAATTTTTTAAAAATTGTTAAAAATATTTATTTTATTTCCGAAATCTTTTTAAAATGTTGGAAATATTTTTTTTATTTTCGTCTTGGATTTTTCCATTAAGAAAAAATGTTACATTTTCCAAATATAGCTATAAAAAATAGAGTTTTATTAATTGATTTGAATTGTTCTATTTTTTTGTATCGATAATGTATTCGATATGCCAAACGCTTGTTTCTGAGCTCTAATTAAACTGACAGCATTTAAAAAAAATTGCATGAATTTCCAACTCTCTTCTCATGCTCAAAAATAAAAGTCATTATATATATTTCCCAATAATTCTGAATAAGTTAACCAAGACGAACCTAAATATTTAATTTTTAAAATTTAAAAAAGTTTTAGAGACAAAAAACATAAAAACGATAATATTTTAAAATTTTTAAAATATTTTTTTTTTATATTAGAAATTTGTTTAAAATGTTAAAAATATTGTTTTTCATTTTCGTCTTGGGTTTTTCATTTCATATAGCTATAAAAATTAGAGTTTTATTGATTGATTTGAATTGTTTTATATTTTTTTTATCGATAATTTATTCGATATAGCAAACGCTTTAAAAAATTTACATTAATATCCAACTTTCTACAATTTCTAGAATTTCACCACGCACTCCCGTCACCCAAAACGATCCACTGGGCGCACTTAACGAGGAGGAGGCAGCGGCCACGCCCACAAAAGAACAACAAGAGGCTCAGGCACAATCAGAGATGGCAACAACAACGGCGATGGCAACATCATCGATAAATAGCAACATGTATAGCGATAAACCCATATTATTTAGGGGTCAACGTAGTGCCACCTTCGATGAGTCCACACAAATTGGAAAGAGTATGCACAGATCGGAGACGATGCCGGTGGCCAGCAGTGGGGTTACTCACAGTCTGGCCAATATTGGCTCCTCATTGAAGTTCACTTTTGGGTAACTAAAGAGGATTCATAAATATAACAAAAGGATTCTAAAATAGAAAAAAAAGAAAAATCGTTGTTGTAACTCAAATATTGTGTGTGTGTGTGTGTGTGTGTGTGCGTGTGTGTGCCATACAATATAATCCATATTCCATGCACTTCACATTGTATCATATATATAGTAACATTATCTTATTCCACACACAAATCAGCTGCAATTTTTCTTTTTTTTTTTATTATTTTCTTCTAACTTTTCGATTATAATTATTTGTCTAATTATTTTTTTTCAAAATATTCTCTGAATCGCTGCGAATCGTTTCTGTGCAATATTTTTGTGATTTTTGTTTTTTAATCGTAGACGTTATTCACCCGCACGATTGTCCCTTAAGAAAGACTTGAAATTGCCCGCCAATATCATAGAAAATATATCAAGCATAAGGTAAGTGAGTTCTATTTTTTTTTTTGAAAAAGATTCTTTGAAATATACAGAAAATATTTTTAAATATACACACACATTGTACAAAATGCTGCATTTTTTTTTGAGAAAACTATTTAAATAAAAGTAAAGTAAAATTGTAATTTAATTACAACTTAAATTATTCACAATTACTTGCTGTCTCAAAAAATTAATACTCTTCATTTTTGCCTTTTAAAATACACAAATAATTATGGAAAATTGAATAAAGCAAACTTTTTTCATTATCAATCAATTAAAAGAAAAAATTAATTGAAATTAAAATAAATTTTTTAAAGCAACAAAATAACCTTTGAATTTATAAGAACTCTGATTCTGATATAAATATTTTCATTATAAATTTAATAAAATATTTAAAAAAAATTATTTTAATGCAAAAGTTTGCCTTAAAAAACCAAATTTATTGCGCAGCATTTTGGTAAAAAAAAAAAAACACACACTTAACTCAATTGAATCTAATTTATGTACCAAATGGGTTCTATCTGGTAACATCTTGATCTGGTGATCTTCAACATCGTCGCTCTAATTATTGTACACTTTTTGGTGGCGGGCAATTCAAGGTTTGACACATAAAGAAGTCATACATTGATCGTTTGAAATACTTCATATTCATATATATAGTATATTCGTATATTAAATATAAATCTAGCCATTTAATCGCCCTAACATTCACACTGGCACTAACCGTGTTCATAAGCCCCCAACCCAAAAAAAAGCACCCAAAAGTCGTATAACTCTTCCTAACTTTCTCTCTCTATCTATATATATATATATATATATATATATATATATATATAATTGTATATATATTTCTCACAATCTCACTTTGCACTACAACTGCAGACAATTAACGATTTGATTTATTTTGGTTTTTCGAAATTAGAATTGTCATTTTCACTTTACATAAAAGTTTTGTGAATTGAATTCACTTGTCAGTGATAAAGGGATTCAATTTAATCACAAAAAATATGCTGTTTTCACGTGTAACCTTTCAAATAATTTAATTTTTTAACAATTTCTCCCATGGCATCTATATAATAGTCATATATTATATATTTTTATCAAATTTGGTCAATTGACAAGATTTTTGTGAATTGAATTCACTTGTCACTGATAAAGGGTTTCAATTAAATCAGAATAGAAAATGCTCTATCCAAAAAATTTAATTTTTTAACAACATTTTCCCATTGCATCTATATATTAGTCATATATATATATTTTATCATGAAATTTGGGCAATTTACAAGATTTTTGTGAATTCAATTCACTTGTGATTGATAAAAGAATTCAATTAAATCAGAAAAAAATACTCTGTCCTTGGTGTATTCTTCTAAATTATTTAATTTTTTAACACTTTGTTCCAATTGCATCTATATAATAGTCTATATATTATATATTTTTATCAATTTTGACAAGATTTTTGTGAATTAAATTCACTTGTCTTTAATAAGAGTATTTAATTAAGTCAAAAAAAAATATGTTCTATTTTTGGGTACCTTCCAAAAAATTTAGTTTTTTAACAATTAGCATCTATAAAATAAATTTATATATATATTTTCTGATCAAATTTAGTCAATTTAATATTGAATACAATGAGAACTGATGAATTCAGTTAATATATATTTTTTTGTCCTAAATTTTGTTTTATTTACAATCTATCTTTTGTGATAATTTGGAAATTTCGTAATTTTAAAAATCAAAGTAGAAATTTATTTTTCAACCGACCGTTCATATTGAAGCTATAAAATATAGTTGTTCAATTTTGATTTAATTTTATCAGGTCGAACTGGTGAGTTTGTTGAAGATATCTTAAAAAATAAAAGAGTTTTTCCTACATTCAAAGCAATTCTATATGATATAGTAGTCTGATTCAACCTTTTATATATAGTTTATAGGAGGAAAGAGGTCTCCTTCAATATATTTCACATATTTCCTGATAAATTAATAATTCCCCTCTTACAATTTTATAAAAATCCAAATACAAAAACTTGTAAAAAACCGAAATATTTAGTAAAATCATCGTTAATTGCTGCTGTTTAATGTTGTCTTTTTCCACTTGTACATATAAATGCATATACTGTGTGTTTTTTGTATAAATACCTTTTTGTTAAAAATCATAATTAAGGCATTTATTAATTTATAAAAATATGTTTATATTTTTTTTAATTGCTTTACAATAGTCCCAGCCTGACGGGCAAGAAGTCCAATGAGCTCATCCAGGGCAGCTTGAGCAGCATTAAATATGCGGCAAATTCATTGACGCGTAAATTTGACGAAATCAAGGGCGCCATATCGGCGAATTCGACGCCGGTGAAGACTAACAATGGACATTCATCACAGCATCATCATCAACATCATCATTTGCAACATCATCATCATCACCAACATTATCAACAGGAGACATTAGCTGGGGGAGAAGAGCATAATCAAGCCACAGGCACGGCGGAGGAGGGCAAATTGAGACGCGTCTCGAGCGATTTGGATCCTTGGGGCAGATTAAGCGAATCACGTAAATCAAGCTATAATAATTTGGTGCCACTTGGTGAGAATAGCTCCAGTGCAGCACATCATATGCATGCCTTTCCCGCGCTGCCCGACAATCTCTACAGTCCAATGGCTGAGGTAAGTCGCAGTTTTAATTGCATTTAAATAAACTAATTTATAAAATTTTCTGTTATTTATAGCTTGGCACAGAGCCGGAATGCGATGTCCTTATACAATTGACAACCTGCTCGCAATGCCACAATTGTTCGGTCTTGGTCTACGATGAGGAAATAATGAGCGGCTGGTCAGCAGAGGATTCCAATTTGAATACAACTTGCCATGCCTGCAATAAGTTGACAGTGCCGTTCTTAAGCGTTCAGCTAATACGATTGTCAGCCACAGAGTTGGATGAGGGCATGTCAGTGCCATATTTGAATCCTTTGGTGCTGCGCAAAGAACTAGAGAATATACTCACCCAGGAGGGCGATATGGCGTTAATAAAACCCAATTTTGTTGAAGAGCATCCCATTATCTATTGGAATCTCTTGTGGCTTATGGAGCGCATCGAGAGTAAAACTCATCTGCCCGAGCTTTGTTTGCCAACAGCTGTAAATATATTTGTTATTTATATGAATTGATCATTTATTAATCGCTTTATTAATGCAGAGTGATGAACAGCAATTGGATCCCTTGACCAAGGTGAAAACTGTGCACATTCAGTGCCTCTGGGATAATTTAAATTTGCATAACGAGACAAGCGGTTTGCCCATGTACATACTATATCGGGAAACACAGCCAACGAGTCCATTAATCAAGGCTCTGCTCACCGATCAGGCGCAGCTGAGCAAGAAGTAAGTTATATATAAGCTAGAATTCTATTTTATTTATTAATTTGTCATCAATTTTATGTAATGTTTTGTTTTGTAATTATCAAAACTACAACAAAAAATAGATAAGTTACAGCTGAGATATTTGTATAGTATAAATATATGTTTATATATTTAGTATTTACTGATAAGTTAACGTAACTGTCTGAAGATAATGCAAGTCAAGTTAAAATTAATTTGCTTATCAACATTTTTATGATAAAGTTAATTAATATTTTTTTTTAGTTATCATAGAGAATTAATTGTTGTTCAGGAAATTGATAATTTATTTTAAGAATATTTTTTTTTTCATTTCCGATTAATTGCCCAGAAAAGAAAATATAACTTTATTTTTTTCGACGCGTTCTGTGACTTTATACATACATATTTATGTCTAGTTGATAAATACTAGTAGAAGATAGAGTCTTCAGTTATAGATTAATAGCGGTCTCTCTATTTTCATTTTTATTTATTCATTTTTAATATTACTTAAAATTATTTTAAATCTCTTAATTCTCTTTTAATTTATGTCATTCCTCAGCTAGATACAGAATATTCTTTATGCTTAAGAGCCGACTCGTATTAGTCTCCGCATTGACCCTGATTGGAATCTCTTGGGCCTCCATAAAATCTCATTTTTAGAAAGAGTTGGAAAATCTTCGCTAGCCCGAAACATTGATTAAACTCAGATGCTTTTCAATCTTTCGCTAGCATAAAAGATTTATAAGATTGTTTTTTAAATATTATATTAATGTATATTTTTTCTGTGATTGTTCAACAATTATTTTGGGTTGAAGAAAAAGCTCTTGGGCAGATATTATCATTCCAGCTCATATCAGGACTTCCCCAGCAAGCGTACAGCCAGGCTTTATTAGGAAGATCGAAAGGATTATGTTTATTTAGATTTTCCTAGATTGCCTGGTCTATTTTGTTGAGCTTTCGTTGTAGTAGAATTATTTACTTTACTGATTAATCTATATAAATATATAAAAGTGTTCAACCCGACTGACTGATTGACTGATTGCCGACTCTCGAGCAGGCCAAACGGCAGAAGCTAAAAATCTGAAATTTGTGGCAATAGCTTCCTATTATATTCTACGTTAGAACTCTGGAAAAATTCTAATAAAAATATATCGGAAAGTGGGTGAAAAATGCATTTTAAATTTAAATATGAAAATCTCAGCTGGAGCATTTTAGCTGTCATTATCAGTTTTATTTATTGGCAACTAAAAAGGGACGTAGCAACGCACGCCGGAATGATCTAGTTGCTTATAAACGTTTAACAGTTACTCTGAGAATAATATTTAATTTATATTATTTATTTTAATTACTTATTTATATTTGCAACTCTGTACACTCTTTGCTTATTAATTAATTAAAAACTTCACTTTTTTTATTTTTTCAGCGTCATTCAGCAAATTCTTTCGGCAATACGCTGCAACGATCTGGCAACGCCGCTAAAACGTTTGGCCAACGAGCGTCACAAGCTGAAGAACAATGGAGTCGAACGTTCGCATTCATTTTATCGGGATATACTCTTCCTGGCCCTGACGGCCATTGGACGGGCCAATGTCGATTTGGCCACATTCCATCGCGAATATGCGGCGGTATTTGATAAGCTAACGGAACGCGAATGCAATATGTATTATCGCAATCAGGATTTGCCGCCATCCGCATCGACGATCTTCTGTCGGGCATATTTTAAGCCCTTATTGTTGCCCTGACGAGCGATCGATGATGAGGATGGGGAAGAGGATGTGGAAAAGGAAGAGAATAGAGATGAGCGGGAGAATGAAGCTGGTTATGAGAATGGAGATGAGGCTGAGAATGGAGAATGAGAATAGCGATGAAATGATGCGAATAAGGATGTGAAACCCTAAAAGACAAGGCGACCAAAAAAAAAAAAGAAATAATTAACAACAACAAAACGCTTAACACACACACACACACACACACACACACACATACACCCACATCAATGGACAAGACATAAAACAAAAAAAATTAAAAAAAAAAATATAAGAAATTTGACTTGTAAATGACTTGAAACTTAAATTTTAAGTACTTAATATTTTTGTGTGTTCTAATTTTTTGCTTTCTCCTACGAGTATATAACTGACAATTTTGCTATTATATTTATTTTTAATGAAATTTTTTTATATATAATTAATAATTTGTTCGCTCGCACACAGCTCTATATACTATATAATATACCATATAAATGACTGGTTTCTAAGACAATACACACACACACAAAGCAACAGACTATTAGAAATTGTTTGTTAGTTTCAAATTCAATTTTAATTCCTTTTCAAACTTTGACCCTCGACATATATGCCTTATTATATATAATATAAAATCGGTACATATGCTCATATATAAAAAATACATATTATGTGATCTGTCTGTAATTAGTTTGTATGTATTTTGAATGAATGTAGATTGTGTACTATATCAACATTGGATCGGTATAATATCGTCATATATTATATATTTCAAAAATATTAATTTCAACGATTTCAATAATCAATCCTCATGTGTTGATATAGCCAATGAAGGGAGAGAGGAAAAAAAAAACAAACAAAAAATAGTGAAAAAAAAGATTTGTCTCGAAAAAATGTGGGTTTTTATGGGGTAGGGGGTGAAAAGTTAGGATAACATGGGATTAGTTTTTGGGGAAAAAGTATAGGGAACCATTTTTATAATCAAGCAACTACAACGATTACAATAGCTAAACAAATCAGGCAATTTAAATTAAATATAGTATATACAATTTAAAAAAAACCAATTCACGTCCAGAATTTTTTATACACACACAGCACACACCTCAACAATAAAGTAAATAGAAAGATAAAAAAAACTAACTCATATACCTTTTTCAGCAATCTTTTTTTTTTTTTGTCGGGCATATTAAGTAAATGTATATTTAATATTTAAATTAATTTAAAACAGAAATTGCAAAAAAAAAAAAATTAAAAAAAAAATAAAAATACTTTACAAATAAGAAAAGCGAGTTTTTTAATTGAACTAAAACAATTTTATATTTTTTTTGGGCTGTCGATGACTATGATTGGAGTTATCTCACATATGGAACTTCCTCGAAATATCGGAAGGTTTAATTGATTAATAATTAAAAATAAAAGAAAATTGTATATACCGAATTTCTATACCCCTGCAAAACTTGAAACTGGTGTTTAATTAAGATATTTATCATAAAAAAATGTAGTTTATACTAAAACATATTTATCGACCGATTGTTCCTATTAAATATGGCAGCTATATGAAATATATATCCGCTTTTAATCTAATCTGGTCAACAATTTGAAACTGATCCGTTTAATTGCGGTATTTTAAAAAACAGAGGAAAATCTATATATTTATTAAATTTTGCAGCTATATGATATATTGAACCAATCCGATCGGTTCAGTTTTTTACAGGAATCGTAACGGTTATAATTAAAAAAGAAAAATTTATGAAATACAAATTATTTGTTGGTTTTTTTTATCAAAAAGTGTAAAAGTAACTCGTATGTTTCAATAAAAATAATAATTGTTTTTTAATTATTATTACAAATATCAAAAATTAAATCTAAATATCTTACGAACCAGTTGCTGTATTATCAAAATTTAAATGCAATCACGATGTGTGGATCAATGCCTGCACACTTTGATACATACAATTTTCTAAGGAACCAATATTAAGGAAATAAGGGATATTTTTCATACTCCTTAAAGTAGCCAAGACAAAAAATCAGAGAAAAAAATGATCTAGATTAATGGCAAAATCTTCGATATATTTATTCAGGATGCAGTATGCCGGAAACAGGATAAACTTTTATTTAAAATTATAAAAATTAGCTTTAACTTTTATACTTATATAAGAAATTGGAAATAAAAGTTATATTTCATACTTAAAAATAAAAAAAAATTTTCTCACAAAAATTTCTCCGATATGATAATCCAACTACGGGCAAAATATGGGCTAAAAACCAGAGATCGAAAATAATTTTCCCTAAATCGGAAAAACTTTTTTTTTTTAGGCTACATTAAATCAACATTCAAAGTTTACTTTCAAATTTCTTTTTTTTTTTGTTTAAATGTGGGAATATTGTTGTTCGCTTTAAAAATTAACGAAAGTATTCAAAACAATTGACAGTACGACTTGAGGAACCATTATAATATTATTAAAGCTGTCATCTATTTCATGGTTAAATTGTGAAATCTTCTACATTATTAGAATATTCTGAAATTTGATAAATTCAACAAATAAAATATAAATAAAATACAAAATTACATTTAAATATAAATAAACAAAATATATATATTTATTGTTTTTTGCCAAAAAAAAATATGTAATTAATTCAAATGTTTGTTTAAGAACGAGCTGGAAGAGAACATAATAGAACAAAGTGGATATATTGCGAATTTTTGGATCAGCGTTGGGCACGAAATATAATTAATTTCATATTTGTTTTACTTTTATATAATACACCTAGATATATCAGATTTATTAAGGTTTATCTCCATTTTCATTCCCTTCCCTTTATATTATTGTTTTAAATTTATTAAAATGAATTTTTGTTTTAAAAATATATTGATAAAGATATATATATATATATGGATCGAGCCAAAAGTGCGAGTAAAATTTTAAAAGTGTGGCAACCCTGCTATGAACTCCCTTGCGATCGAAGTCCAAGGATTCATCGCGTGCCCAACGCTGATTTGGATGACAGAATATTTTTTTTGAATTACAATACAGAGAATTAAAACGTACACGTTTAGTACAGTGAACACTACGGCTAAGCGAACTTATGAGCTAGGTTTATTGTTTAAAGAAAAAAAATATATAATGTAATTTGTGCGTCAAAATACAAATTGTGTTTAAAATATATATAGAATTATAAGCTATATCTAATCGGAGAGTACAACAACAAGACCAGACGATGTTGGTGCTGCTGCTGCTGCTGCTGCTGTGGGTGAGGTCTTCTTGCTGTCGTTCGTCTCATTATTTTGTTGTTTGCGCAAATATTGACTAATCAGGGCATTCTTGGTGGGCACATGAAACTGTTGATCTCGTGGCACGGACATCAGCAATGTGGCACGTTTCTTGCTGGTCGGTGTCGTCTCTGCTACAGCTGCATCTTTGGGCTTGACATCCGCATCGGTAGGCTCAGCAGGCGGCGTTGCCTCACGTTGCAACGATGTATCCGCCTTATCCGCCTTGTTGATCTTGGGCGTCAGCGTATAGTTCCATTGATTCTGTAGTGTCAGCTCATCCAGCTGAAATTTGTGCAACATTTCAGGGCTCACAACCCAACAGAGACGTTTCTTGGGCTTTTTGGATTTCTTGGTTTCCGTTGCGTTGCTGCTGCTGCTGCTGGTCAGCTCAATGGGCTTCCAGTTGGCCAGCTCATCGAATTTCTCGCGCAGCAGCGTCTTGGATGGCAACAGCATCTGAGTTTCACCTTTAATATGCATTTTCAAATATTCCAAATATTCGGAAATAAGAAAAGCCTTGGAATTACTATTGCCATGAACGAGACGCACCAGCTGCTGCAGCAGTTGCTCATTTAGCTGCAATGTTATTGGCTCTGGCGGCTCCTCTGGCCGCACGGGCTCTGCTGGTGGCTCCAGTGTCAAGGGATGTAGCTGCCAGCAGGCATACATGTCTATGGTTTGTATAAAGACAGCCGGACATAGCTGCGACTTGTTGCCATTCTCATCCAGCCAAACGGGGCCAAGTAGACGCGGCTTAATCTTCTTTGTTTGCTTCTTCATTTCCTGGGCAAACTCTTGTTGCAACACCTGCAATTTGGCCTTTTGCGCTTCACGTGTATTGCCATCCTCGAGCTCATCATCGTTTTGTAGCTCCTCATCGCTGAGATGACCGTGTGGCACAAACCATTCATTATATTCCTCCTCAGATTCCTCTTCCGATTCGCGTTCCTTTTCATCCTCGCTGGCGCTCAACGATTCGCCTGGCTCCTCTTCCTCCCACTCGCAATCAGAGTCCACTTCATAGTCGAAATATTGCTGCAAATAGGGGAAAAATATAATTTTAAATAGTTTGTAAAATTAGAGAGTTTCCTAAAGCTTACCTTATCCTGTCCCAAGGGTCGACGTGCATTGATCAGCTGGCTACGCTTGCGCCAGGTGCCATAGTACGGCGGACGACGATTATCCGCAAAATGCAAATACTTGGCACGCGTCCAGGGCAGCTGCTTGGGACGCTCCTCCAGTATGGGCATGCCCGCATTGGCCAGATCATCTGAGAAAGTAAAGAAATGTTTTAAAATGTTTTAATTAACAAATTAGCCAAAGGTTTATAAATGCGATTAATATAAAAATATCATTAAATTCGGGATTTTACAGTTTTTTAGCATTCATTCTTTTATATTAATTAAAGTTCCTTTAAAGAGTTATTAAAGATCTTTTAAATTCTTTATAATAATTAACAATTATTTGAGATTTAAAAAAAAAAAATGTCAAATAATAGGTATTATTTACGTCTATAATATCTGTCAATAATAATGATTATGACTAAGTTTTAATTTTTTATTCTTTCATAAAAGTTATTGAAGATTTTTTGGTTTTTTTTTTCGATATTGCAGTTTTTATGTCCTGAATTAATTAAGCGCAAAAAAATGCAATATAAAGGTTAGTGACAAAAAGAAAAAGAAACTTGTTCAAACCAGGAATTTATGTTATTTAATAATGATCCCCATATAATTTAAATAAAAGTCATAAATATTAAAAAAAAAAAAAAATAAATAAAAAACGACAAAGAAAAGGATATCTTCAGCATATATCGATATTGAAAGCTATATACCATTGCAATTAATATTATATTAATTAATATTCCACGAATCTTACCTATAAAGATTGAGTTAAAATTAAATAAAATTATTTATAGATTAATTAAACTTAAAAATAAGTTTTGTTAAGATATTTGTAAAAACAAAAAAATTCTCATACAAGATATTTTTCAAAATAAAACTATATAGTGCAACTTTTTCGTAATTGTATTGTTTTTTTAAATAAACTATATGAAGCTGTACTAAACGCTATACTTTACAAAAACCTATGTTATGGTCAAGTCTATGAAATCATAAAAAAAAATCGCTTAAAAATAGGTTTAAAATTTAAAAAAAAAAATAGTTTACTAAAAATTAATTTAAATTTATTTTTATCTGTGGAAAAAGCTACAATTTTGCTGCATAGTGTAGTTGTAACCTACAAATATCAGGGTTTAATCCTCTATACAAATAAGAGTCATGCGTTCAAAAAAAAAAACAAAGACAAAAAAAAAGTCTAAAAAAATTTTGAAGATATGTGGAAAATACTTAGATAATCTAATTTAGGATGCAGGATCCTGACAACAGGATTAACTTTATATATTGATTAAGAAATAACATGTTAACTTCTTTATTCGATTAAAAAAATAAGATTGTAATAATTAAATTGAAACTTTTATTTAAAAGTTGAAATTCAAGGTATTTTTCGATTTTGATTTTAAATGTTAAATATAAAAGTTAATTTTCAATATCTTCTGAACTTAGCTGTTTATTTTAAAAATTTACATGTGTAAATTATTTAAATCTCAACTTTTGAAATACATTGCGTGATTCAGAAGTTATTTAATATCAATTTGTATTATTTAACATTTAAAATAAAATATGAAAAATAACTTTTATTTTCAACTTTTAAATAAAAATTTAAATTGAATTATTATTTCACAATTTAATTTTTTTTAATAGAAAATTGCAATTTAAAATGTTGAATTTTAATAAATATTGAAATATATTATTCTGTTTCCAAGAAAATTGCAATTTAAAATGTTATTTTTGAATAAATATTGGAATATATTATTCTGTTTTCAGGATATTACAGCCGGTTGGTATATATCTAAGATTTTTCCATTTATTTAGAACACTTTTTTTTTGGCTTAATTTTTTTTTCGAACTCATGTCATATTTGATGTGTTTGTTTTATTAGAAAATATATATTATATATTTTCATATTGATATATTTTTTTTAAAGCAATTTATGAGAACCGATTTTAGGATATGGAATACTTTAGGTTATTTTCCAGGAAAAGCAACAAATGGATATACTATAGTCGAGTATATACGACTACAGGACAGCTTCTACTTAGTTTAAGATCAGCAAACAGATATATATATATATATTAAAGGGCAGACAGACAGGGCTAGATTGACTCGACTTTTAATCCTGATCAAAAATATATATATACTTAATATAGTCACACTTTTATGCCCCCCTTTTAACCCCTTTTTAAATGGGTAAAGGGTGGTCCAAATAGATAGATCTATCTACTTACCAATAACCTGAACATCATCATCCTCATCCTCATCCTTGGCGCTGCGCTTGAGCCTGACATCGCGTTTGCCATGGAGCGGCTTGTGCTTGCCCAGACTCAGTTCGCTGAGATAAAGTTGAGCGCGTGTGGGACGCTTAATGCGTCCAATCTGATCATCATCATCATCATCCTCGACATGGAATAGCGTATCCAGCTGTTGGCGCGTCTCGGCTGCAATTGTGGCGCGTATCACGGGCGCCAGGATCATATCGTCCTTGATTTGAAAGGGACGAAAGGCAAGAGTTTGACTGCTGCTACTATAACTTGGTCCACCTTCCCCATTGCTATTCTGCTCCAGATCCAAGCAGTCGCTGGCCAAGCGCTTGGGCTGCTTGGGCACAAAGAATTTGCTAAATGTGGCCGCAGCGCGTTTTTTTTTCAGCTCGGCCTCTTCCTTTTCCAGCTCCTTGCGGCGTCGCTCTTCGTCCTTCTTGCGCTGCAGCTCCTCCTTGGCCTCGTTGCGTTTGCGTTTCTCCTCGTTCTTGGAGTCCAGCTCAGCCTGACGCTTGCGTTCCTTTTCATCGCGCTCCTTGCGTCGCATTTGCTCTTTATCCTCACGCTCTTTGCGTCGCTGTTCCTCTTTCTGCTCACGTTCCGCTTTCTTCTGCTGCTCCCGCTGCTCCTTCTCCTGCTGCTTGAGGCGACGCTCTTCCTGCAGCTTGCGTTCCTTCTCCTCGCGCGCCTTGCGTCGCTGCTCCATGAGCTTTTGCTGCTTGGGCGTGAGATTTTGCAGCTTCTCGGCTATGGCTGCAATGGCGCTGGCATTCAAGGCGCTTGTATTGTGCTCCAGGTCGTCATCTTCGTCCTTTTCTTCGGAAGCAGTTGCAGCCGTCTCCTCTTCATCAGTTTGTTCGCTGTCTACGTCCATGGCCTCGCTATTTGATTGTTCCGCGGCCAGATCATCTTCAACTTTGGATTCGCCATCGCTGCTCTCAATTAAGATTGAATCCCGTCGCTGTTCTACAGCTGCAGTTGGCTTCTTCTCGGCTTTAGGGTTCTTTGGGACTGTCTTCGTGTCCTTTTGCTTCGCCGCCTCTGGCTTGAGCTTGATTTCTGCCGCCTTCTGCTTCTCCGCCTCTGGCTGAAGCTTCTTTTCTGCCTCCTTTTGCTTCTCCGCCTCTGGCTTCGGCTTTAGCTTAATTTCTGTTTTCTTCTCCGCCTCTGGCTTGAGCTTGAGCTTCTTTTCTGTCTCCTTCTCCTTCTCCGTCTCCTTCTCCGCCTCTGCCTTAAGCTGCAGCTTCTTCTCTGACTCATTCTCCGCCTCTGCCTTCAATTTCAGCTTCATTTCTGCTTTCTTTTCCGCCTCTGACTTCTGTTTCAGCTTCTTTTCTGCCTTCTTCTCCTTCTCCGTTTCCTTCTCCGCCTCTGCCTTAAGCTGCAGCTTCATTTCTGCCTCCTTCTCCGTTTCCTTCTCCTTCTCTGCCTTCAGCTTCATTTCCACCTCCTTCTCCTGCTCCAGCTTCTCTTTCAGCTTCATTTCTGCCTTGCCCTTGCTCTCCCCCTTCAACACCACCTTGACACGCTTTTGTGGATTTAATTGCTCGGCCATAGCTTCGATATCATCGCTAGAATCGCTGCGCATTGCTGGCTGCTTGGATTCGGCTTTCTTCAAAGATTTGCGACGCTTGGCGCGTGTATTATGCAATGGCAGTTTAATTTGAACACGTGTTGCCTTATTATTGCTGCCGCTGCTGCTGCTGCTCTTCTCTGTCTGCAGCGCCTGCTCCTCCGCCGCCTCCTCCTCATCATCATCATCATCGTCCAGCTCTATAACCTGCTCTGGCAATATTTTAGCCTTTTTATTTGGCATTATAGCCAGATTCTCTTTGCTATTGGAGCGACGCAGCTGCTCGGCATTGTCGCTGGATGTGGCTGCAACTGTTGTTGTTGCCTCAGCATAGCCGTAGGATAATTTACGCTTGCGCGGCTCACGTTCCGGCTCCGTTGCAGCTGCACGCTCCTCCGCCTCCAAATCGATTACAACAGCAACTGTTGCTGCTGTTGTTGCTGCTGCTGCTGCTGTTGTTGTGGTGCTATCTGCATCTTTGGCCGCCACCGGGGTTAACAATTTAAAGGGTAAACGCGTTTGCACCAGTTTTTTGCCAGCGCTGCCGGAATTTCCATTTTGTTTGCGTTCGGCTGAAGATTTTGCTGTTGAATTTGCATCTTTGGCACGCGCCGAGTTTGGTGTTTTAACGGTGCCTGCCGCTGGCATTGTTGCTGCTGATTTGTTTTTGTTTATTTTAATATTTTCTGTAATTTCTTTAATTTCTATATATTTCTTTTTTTCCTTTCTTTAGCGTTTTAGGCGCGTCGCACACAAACACACGCACAGAGCTGAGCACAAAAGCGCGCCAAAAACAAAACATCCACAGCTGTTGCGCCGAGTTGCTGCCACAATGTCTCTCGATAGTTTGTTATTATCGATTCTTGTGGTTGGTTGGCAACGCGAAAGGCGTTTGTCTTTTAAGGCGCGTGTTTTTGCATAGATGGCGCCAGTTTGAAAATGTTTTATTTTAGATTGCAACCAAGTTGATTTTAGTTTTTTTTTCGAATGCTGAAGGAGTTAGGGAGTCTTAGATGATTGTGGAGTATTAGGGAATTTGTAGCTGCTTTCATTTGCGGCGCCAGCTAGTTTTCTTAGCCGATTTTATATCAGCTGCTGCTTAATATAATATAATACTCAGAAAAAATGTTAAATTTTGAACTGTTTTTCTTTTGAAATAGAAAATATAAATTTAGCCCAAGTCTTCAAACTAGCTCTGATCTGAGCAGGCTTGAATTTAGGCCTTGGCTTTGATATACTCCTTTCTAAATTTGATTTTTTTTAAATATTAAAATTTAATTTAATTTAGCTGCAAACCTTAATAGAATATTAATTTAATTGTTAAGAAATTTAATTTGATTAATAAATAATATAAAAAAAAAAAATTAAAATGTATTATTTCATGGTTTTATTTGATAATATACGTACATACACATTTAGAAAAATAATAATATTAATATTTTATAGTCTGTTATATACGATTTTCCCTGATGTCAAATAAATTTTCGAAATTTTAAATACTTCCGTTTTGTTGCCTACGTTTTGTTCATTTGTTTATTATTTAAAAATATTAAAATAATAATTAAAAAATATAAAATTAATGAATTGATCTTGATTCGAGATTATTCTGTCTCATTTAAGGTCATTTCGATAATTTTTTATGAACTTTTTTGTATAGTATAATATTATACTTGTTTTTTTAAAAAATATTATCTGAACACAAAATTAACCAGACTTAATTTTGTTTTTTTTTTTTTTGATTAATTTGTTTTTGTTATTATTGTTTGTTGAGTTTAATTTAAGTTGTTGGAAAATAACAGTTAAATCAAATGTTAAATTCAAAAATAAAAAGGATCACAAAATAATTGAATATTTTCGTAAAAAGAAATTTAATCTAGAGAAACTTTCATGCTTTATTTACGGACTCCTAAACCTGCTGCGAATTACAGGAATTATTCCAGTGTGCAGCAAGCAGCGCCCTTAAATATGCAACTCTTTTTTAAAATGCACTTTTATTTCTTTTTTTTCAACATATTTAAGTATATAATATTTAGTTTTTGCTGACAAGCGTTCTGCTAACAAATAAATAAATAACAGATAGTTTAAATGATAAAATAAAAAAAAGAAAAAAATACAAAAATTAAAAAAAAAGGGTTCTGCTTACATATATTGACAGTTAAATCTAATCATAAAATTCGGACAGATTTTCCAAAAGTCAATTCCTTACGACTTATAAATTATATAAAGATTTATTGGACCTGAACTTAAATTCAATAATAATTTTTATTCTTACAATATTTAAATTTATTATTTCTTATTTTGATGAAATTCGAAATTGTGTTCAAAATTTCTGAGTATGAAACGAGAAAAAGCATTCTTCTTTATTGTAAAATAATAGAACAATAATAAATAGTTATAGTTTTGCCTTAAAATATCTGCGTTCATTTGGGAAACAAATATTTGTAATATAAAGATATTAATGATTAATATTATTAAATAGAACTCAAATTAATATTAATATTAATATTAATCTTTAAATATTTTTTTAGTAATAATAATTGTTTCCCAAAATGAACGCAGATTGTTTCTAATCCAAAAACAAAAATGTTTCCAAAAATTTCAACAATTCTTTATGTCTCAATTAAAAACAAAAAACAAATATTCTTAAAACAATTAAAAAATAATAAAAAATAAAATAAATGAAGAAAATGTTCTTTTTTTTTTAAAGAAAATTTTATTCTTAAAGAATAAAATATTTATTAATTAAGTTAGATAAATATCCGAAATTCCTACCTCGCTAATAAAAAAAAAAGGATTCTCAAAATTAAACCCTATTTCATAATAAAAATATGGAGTTTATTAATGTATAAAATTCCTGATGACGAATTCCGAAGGAGTTCGAAATATATCGGTTTAAAGAAAACAGAAAAAAGAAAAAACTAGTGTTTTTATTTAAAAAAAAATCCAATTTGACCTCGAATCGATTAAACTCATCTCCTAACAAAACTAAGGTCAATAAAAAAATCATAATAATAAATAATATAATAAAATTAAACAACAATTGATATAATTGATAAAATTGATGCCATTTGTACTTGACTTGAAACACATTTCACTTAATTTAGAACAATTTTAACTTTTAATAATTTAAGTTTAACTTTTTTAATAATTATTATTATTATAGCTTTTTTTATGCGAATTGTTTGCTTCTTTTTATAATTAAATCTAGCTAATTTTATCACTAAAATAAAGCACATTATTGGCAATTATAAAACAATATTAATATATTTTTAAAATATATTAAAATACTCTTAAAATCGAAGCTTTTAAACTATAAATAATTGTTTACTCCAAATTTGATTTGTCTTCGTTATAAAATCAATTAACAAACTTTGACTCTTTCAGCACAATTCCCTATATTTAATTATTTAAAATATATATATTGAATACAAATTATATTTTGCATTTTGTAATTGTCAAATGTTGCATAAATTGCAAAATTAAATAGAGTTTGTATACAAATTTACTTTATGTTTTAATTAATTATGCACGATTGATCAAATGTTCCTTTAATTGCAAATATTTGCAAAATCAATTGAATTACATAAATTAATTTATTCGTACTCTATAAAGTGAACTTTAATTAAATTAAATTTAATTTTTTCTAAATTTATTTGTATTTATTTTAATTTTTTACATTTATTGTATTGAGTTTGAACATTGTTTACGCAATTTAATGTAGCATTTTGACTAATCCTGGATAAGTGCAAATCGCTTGCGGCCACAATGTGCACAAGTTGCCACATCCTGATACCCACAGCCGCCTCGCCTCACCCTTGCCACAAGGCTTTAAAGGCGACTCTGGTTGATATGGCAACAGAGTCTGTTGCTGCCACAGCCGGAGGCAAAGGCTACAGCAATGTGGCAGTGGCATTGGCAGTGGCAGTGGCAATAGCATTGGCTTTCTCTGATTATAAGTACATTCATTTAATTACAATTTGTTTCAATAAGCAATCACGCAAAGATAGCACAGCATGCCCCCCGCTCCCGCTCCCTCTGTCCATGCCACATGCCCCTTTTGCCTCTAGACCAAGAAATATACTATATAATTGTAATTCATATAGAGTTGAACGCGTGTCGAGTTATCAACACGAACATAATTTATTTAATACGATATTATTATAGCTGAGCATAGATTGATTTATTAATTTAATTATTTTATAAAAACTCTTATTTTTTGTTCGATTTTTGCTGTTATAATAAAATTTAAAAAAAATTAGTTATAATAATTTTGGTTGATTTTTGTTGACGGATATTATTGAAGTCAATAATAACTATTATTTGAATTTTTTTAAGAGTCTGAAATATAAGTTTTTTAGTTTATAAAGTTACAAACAATTTGGCGTAATTAAAACACAAATTATCCTTCTACTTATAACTGATTTTTGTAATTAAAAAATTGTTTAATAACATTTATTTTTGGTCCCTGATAATAATACGATTTTAATAAATTTTGCTCAACTCTTAACTAAACTACAAAAGGGGAAAATCTGTTTGAAATACTTAAAAAAAAAATCAACTTAATTTTTCAACCAATTTTTCCAATGGCAGCAATAAAATATAGTTTTCTAATTTTTACAAAATTTTATCTAGAATATAGCAAACTAAAGAGAAAGAGTTTGTTTTATGTTTTATGTTTTATGGGAAACAAAAACTGGAGAATTTTATATAACAACTGAATTTAGAACCGATCGTACTTATAGCAGCTACATAATATAGTGTAGATTGATTTGATTTTTATCAAAATCTAGTCAGATTATATAGATCATAGCTCTTATAGCTCTTGTTATAATTAAATAACAAAAAATTATGATATACAAATTATTTGTTGATTTTTATTAAAAAAATACTCATATATTAAAAAAAAATATCAAAAACATAAATTTAAAAAGTTAATATCTTTGGAACTATCTGTTGTGTTAACAAAAATTTCCCGATGTGTTCCTCAATATCTAACATATGTTACATTTTCTTAAAGGACCAATATTATATAATTTTTGTTAGCTTTTAAACGCCTAAGACAAATTTTAAAAACTAGTAAACATTTATTAAAAATTAATCACAGCCAGTTGCAAATTCATAAACAATAACAACATTAAAGGGACCAACAAATCGATACACGTTAAACAAATTTTTTTTTTTGTTTCTACAGATTTTGATTGTTGTCGATTTTTACATAGACTTTACCCATAAGTAGCGTATAATTTAAGCGATTTAAAAAACAATATATTGAAAACAATAACTATTCAATATGTGGTTAGGATTTTTTTTTAGTACAAATTCCTGACTAAAAACTTTATTTATTTTTATTATTTTACCATTATATACCGAATGTGAAGGACAATTTTTTTAAAACTAAATATATTAATAAATAAATAAATTAATGAATAAACAAATTTATAAAGAAAGAAATAAATAAGTAAATAAACAAATAAATAAATAAAAGAATTAATGAATAAATAAATAAATAAATTAAAAATAAAAATAAATAAAATAAAAAAATTAAATAAATAAATAAATAATCAAATAAATTTACAAACAAACAACTAAATAAATAAATAAATAAAAAAATAAGGATATAAATAAGTAGATAAATTAACTTTAATTAAAAAGGAATCACATTGACCATATTAACCCAATTGCAAAAATATAAACAATTTTAATTTTTTTTATTTTGCAAACAATATTTTTTAAATTGTTTAATTTAATTAACAATTTTTTTTTACCCAGCTCTAGCTATAGCTCTAGTTCTGTCTATAGATGTAGATTACAAAAAAAAAGTATTTATATAGAACTCGGAGTTAAATATTGCAACCGTTGGACAAGTGTATATTGAATGGGTATATACCCCCTGTGACGCAGGCCCCCCCTACCCTAGGATGTCCTTAATGTCCTGCTGCTTTTGCTATTAATTTGCTCTCTTTGGCTTTCTCTCCGCGCTGCTCTCTCCGCGCTCCTCTCTCAATCCTTGACTCTGTAACCCATTTAACTTTCGCCCAAATCTTAAATCTAATATTGACATGTGTAACAGAAACGATTCCTGCTGCGGTTAGCCGCTGTTCGAGGGGGTAGGGGGAGGTGAACCGGACTGAGGGGCGGGTTGTAAGTGGCATGTGGCATGTGGCATATTATACGCATTTGGGCAGCACGGATTTGCCAACGGAGAGACTCTTTTAATAATGATGATGATAATAATAATAATAATAATCATTTTTGTATTGTGCATGTTGATTCCGTTGGGATTTCTTTTCCGTTTCCGTAAAATGAAAATTTGTTCATGCATGTGAAACACAGGGCCACAGGGGCAGCTACTGGCAGAGGGGGAGGGAATTTAGTTAATAGAAAATCTATTAGCGCGCACAAAACACCAAAAAAAAAAAAAAAAAAAAAAAAATTCTCAGGAGAGAAACAGAGCGCAAGAGTTCGTGGATGGACTGAGAATCTATATATATATATATATATATATATAAATATATTCATTCATTCATCCTTTTGATGACACGCAAAATGTGTGGAAGTTGCAAGTAGGGTGGGGGGTGGTGGTAGTGAGGCAAGGGAAAACCTTGTTGCCGCTTGAAATTGAAATTGAAATTAGAGACCTGTTGGCGTGAAGCGTGGCATGACAAGATAGACTTGACAGACTGACAAACTGACAAACTGACAGATAGGCACACGACTCACATACATACATATGCACATATACATAACATATTATATATATACATACATACATTACACAACAAACATTATGTATGCAAGTTTATCATATATTCAAATAAGCATAAAAAAGTTGTCACAATTATTTGCACAGTGTGTTTAGTTAATTATCGATAATTAATACGTTTATATCGATAGTTGCAAGTAATCGAAAGTATGCAAAAAAAAAAAGAAAAAAAAAATGCTATCAAATACATAAATAATTTTTTATTTATTATTATTTATTATTAAATTAAAATTAAAATAAATTCTTATTTGTTTTTTTTTTACAATATTAATTTAAATATTTTTGATCAATAGTTTAATTAAAAGACGTTCATATCGATACTTGCAAGTAATCGAAAATATGCAAAAAAAAAATTAATATTATAAACAATATATTTTACTAAACTATCGATAATTAGCACGCTTATATCGATAGTCACAGTAATCGAAAGTATGCAACAAAAAAGGCTATTATAAACAGTATAGTTTCAATAAATAAATAATTTTTTTTATATATTTGTTTATTAAAATAAAATAAAATAAAATAAAATACATTTTTCTTAGTTTTTTTCAATATTAATTTAAATATTTTTGATCAATAGTTAAATAAAAAAAACCCGTTTATAACGATAGTTGCAAGTAATCGCAAATATGCAAGCAAAAAAATGTATATTATAAACAGTATAGTTCAAATATATTATTCATTTACTATTTATATGACTTTCTGAAATAAAATATATTTAAAATAAAACGCGTTAATATTGATAATTGTAGTATTCAATAATATGAAATTTATTAATATATAGTTTGTATGCAATATATTTAATGGAAACACATTATATTTCGATAGTTGTAATAATCAAAAATAATTTTCTGCTAACATATATTTATTTTTTTTTATTTGTTTTGTTTATCTATATTTATATCTGTCCATGGAACTTATAATATCCAAATATTAATGATACATTATACAGGAAATTGCTTATATGACAATAAAAATTAAATATTAATATTATTTTATATATTCGAGCAATAGTCATATATCTCGATCAATCGTCATACTATCGATAAAGAATTTGATGTAAACGTTTGTCAGGCCCGCAAAGAAAAAAAGATTGAGCTTGTAAGTTACGCTCTGACTAAATATCTATGTAATAAAATAGCACGCCCCGACGAGCGAAGCAAACGCTCCTCAAAAAACAAAAATTAATCTTATTCTAAGTACAATGTCACTGTGATCTAGCCAATAAGTTTCATACGATTTTCAAATGCATTTTCCACCCGATAAATATTTGACATTTTCTTAATTTTTTTTAGTTTTTAAATTTGACAAATATTTTTGTTTTTCCAGAATGTTGCAAGCAAACTCAATCATTCGAAGTTCCACATAGATAAGCTATATGTAAAAATGTTAGTATATTACACAGGATATATTTTATACGTATTTTCGCCTGCTGGGATCGAGTCGTACAATTGGCAAATGTCTGTACATTTTTGTCAGGAATTTTGTAAATTAGTATTTATTTAGTATTTATAGGAATACGGAATAATTTAAGTTGCCTGCAATGTAAGATTTATAGTTTAATTAACGTGATTCTAATAGCGCGATTTATTAAAAGAAAATAAAATACAAAATAATACACACGTAAATTCTAATAAATTCAAATTACAGCATGGACTTTTGTCAGGCCTCTACAAGTAAAACTTGCCGCTCCTTCAGCATTATAGCATTCATTTTAATATTGCCTGATTACTAATAACACTGTGACATATTAAAAACAATCTTAAATAATAAGTATATTTTAATAAATTCAAATAACAGAATGAACTTTTTTTTAGAAACCCGTCGGCCCTTTAGCTCTCCAGGTTTCCGTTTCCAATATTTTTTTATTGACACATCAATTTGAATTTTTGTTAAACAATTAAATTGCTTCAGGTAGTTCACTTGAGTTAAAAAATAAAATACAAAATTCATTTCATATGGAACTCTAATGATTAAAGATTTAAAGACTTTGTGCATTTCTTCAATTAAAATAAGTTTATTTAAATGAACTTATTCTGCAACAAATTAATTAGATTTATATAATTAATATTATTATTTATTTAAATGAACTTATTCTGCAACAAATTAATTAGATTTATATAATTAATATTATTATTATATTTATAAGCAGATGCCAATTGTGACTTAATTATTTATTTATTTATTTATTTGTTTATATAACTTTTGCGTCACTGTGTGGATGAGAAGACCCTGCCCTTTTCCCCTTTCCCCCTCTATCTCTCACTCTCTACACAGCAATCGCAGTTGAGTATTGTATTTAAGTAATTGGAGGGTAAAATGTGTTTCCAATTTGTTGTACCTATGTACATGTATATATATATATATATATATATATATATATACTATATATATATTTGTATCTGTACTGTGTGCGGGCTTACATACTTACTGCCACACAACAACAACAACAACAACTACGTTAAGATTGAAAAAAGTATTGAATTACATTTATACAACATTTGGTTGAATAGCTTTTGCGAGGGGCGCCTCTTAACTTCGACCATGCGCTGCGGTTTCTGTTTCCTTTTGTTGAAACATTGGACCTGGGTCTGGGTCTGGGGGCGTGGGTCGGGGGGCGTGGGTGGTTGCAGGGGTAGGGGGGAGGTTTTCTTCACTTATTTTTTTGTAACACCCTGTAACTGTTGAAAATGGTTAAAGGGGGTGTAAAGTTCACTTGAAGGCAACCCTTACTTCATACAAATTATTTTATGTGCAATACAATTTTTCTAAATTTAAAAAATAAAAACATTTTTTTTTAAATTTTTTTTTGCTTGCAATTTATTATATTATAAAAATTTTAGTATTAAATTAAAAAAAAAATAAAAAATAAAAATATTTAATAAAATTTAGATTAAAATATATTTACATATTACATTTAAAAAAATGAGCAATAAATATTTAATAAAACATAGATTGATCAATATTTAAATAAAACATCAAAAAAAATGACTAAAAATATTTAGAAAAAATTTACATATTAAATAAAAATAAAAAAAACCAAATATATATTTATAAAACTTTAAATTTAAATGTTAAACTAAAAAAGAAAGAACTAAAAATGTTTAAGAAAATTAGGTTGAAATAAATTTTATGTATTAAATTTATTTTATTAAATATAAAAAGAACAAAAAATATTTTTAAAAATTAGGATTGAAATATATTTAAATATTAAATTTAAAAACAAAAAGAACTTAAAATATGATTATAAAACTTAGATTTAAATATAATTGTCCTGAATCTTACAGAAATTGTTTCAATTAAAATTTTTGGATTTCTTATAATTTGCCAAATATTTGAAATTATTAATATTTTTATTAAAATTAAATTAGTTTTTATTTCCTACTCGATTAGATGGCGTATTAGTTAGTCTGCAAGCAATCGATTGTAGCAGAAAACTAAAAAAAACTATCGATATTTTCGATAATTATGCCTAAATGTATGTACTTTTTTAAATATGTGCAAATAATCGATAATAGCAAAAACCTGACATCTATCGATGCTATTATATGTATCTACTATTTCAGAAAATAATATAAATAAATATGAGAAAACTAAAAGCTATCGATACTATCGATAAATGCACTTAAATATGTGTTTTATTTAAATATGTAAATAAATGTTTGTATATATTAATGTATATTATTACAAAAGAAGTGTATGACCTGACAAAAGGGTATTTTATAGTCAGTCACACTTAACTAGAGCAATCTTACATGTTTTTTTTCCTATTCCTTTTGATATTTCTTCTTTTCTTTTTCTCTTTCTGTTTTTTTTTTGTTTTTTGGGTGGCATTGTGGGCTGCAGTTGGACACTGTCTATATGTCTATATCTATTTGTCTATCTCTCGTTTGTTTGTCTGTCTGCCCCATTGTAGTATATTTGTGGCTTCCACATGTGTGTGTGTGTGTGTGTGTGTGCAGGCAACACAATGTTGTTGAATGCCACATTTGAGCATTCCCGCAGGAATCGCTCGATGAAAATTCATTAGTTGCCTTAGTTTTGCTTGCAATTCTATTAATCGCACACATATTTCAATATATAGAGTAGAAGACAGCCAAGCAAGCGTTAAATGTGACCATTTAAAGCTCATTTGCAGTGGCGTATATGGGGGTTTTTTTTAAAAGGGGTTAATGTGACTTTGGGGCAAATTAACTGAAACCAAAAAAAAAAAAAAAAAAAATTGTGGTAAACGGGATAAATATTTTATTCTGGTTTATTTTAGAATTAACATTTTTTTTCTTAATTTTTAATAAACAGTATTTTTCTAAAAAATCAACTTTAATTTTATTTTTTTTATTTTTTTTTAAATTTAATTTAATTGTCAGGATATTTCTAAAAAATCTACTTTAATTTTTTTCTGGCTTTCAATTATCTTCTATTAGATCATTTAAACACCTTTACGGATATTTATTGTAAATGAAAGTAAAATAATCAAAATAAATGTTAAATATAAAACTCAGTATTTAAATTTCTCAAAGATTTCAATTCGAATATTTATTATTTAATAAATTTCTACAATAATATCGAATGAGACTCAACCTCTTTACTCTTAGCTTCTTATGAATACAGGGACAATATTTATATATATATTTTATTAATTACACTGTGCAACAATTTTTATATGATGGGAAATTATTGTATGCACGTTGTAGTCCTACTCGAGTAGAGTATTATTGCATATTTTAAAATTTCAGATAACCCCCTAAATCTGAAGTTAGGGACAAAAACGTATTCCAGGCACTTTTTACACTAAACAGTTAATTATTTATTTACACTTTATATAATAAACATAAAAAACTTATTTATACAGATTATGAAAGCAGATAAAACTACCTTTCAAATGATATATATATATCCATACTATATATTTAGTATTGGTCAAAATAAACGCTTTTCAATCTAGATTTTTTTTTATAAATCTTAAATTTTTTTTTTTATTTTGTTCGCCCTTTAGTCAAAAAGTTTCATTAGCAATAATTTTTTTTTTATATATTTTTAACTAAACTTCAATCAATTCTGTGTACACAAATGCTTTTTTAAACAGAATTAGTTGAAAATTAACAAATTTGTGATAATAATTTGTATAATTTGATAATTTGTATAGAAGAAATTTAATTCTAGCGTGATTTTTTATTAACACTGTCCGGTAAACAATTTTCAGTAGCGCTAAAAAAAATTTTTTCAAGTGAGCTTAGAAATTCTAAATAACCAAAATAATATTTTAAAATTTATTCTATGTTAAAACAAGCTTTTTGTAAATTTTGTTAACATTTTTTTGACTTCATTTTTGGATGGACTCATATATTTGAACATATTCTGGAAATGGTTTAATCGATTTTAAAAACGAATACATCATTAAAAAGCTTATAAATAGATTTCTAATTTATATATATATTTTTTTTTCTTTTTTTCTTTAATTTTAAAACATTTCTAATATTAATAAACACAAAATAAATATAATATCCTGTTAAGTCCGCAAAAGTGCCCCATAAAACCTCATAAAACCCCCTGTCGCCAACTACGCCACTGTCCATTTGATAGGGTTGTTCAAAACAATGCTGAAACATTAACTAAATCGAAGCTGAAACTAGAGAATATCCGTTTTATTATGCTGTTTGAGACACGCATTAAAATTGTAACAATCAAAGCGAAAATGAAAATCAAACGAAAATGGGAATGAAAACGATTTTTGGGGGTAATTGGAATAGGAATGGGAATTGAGAATGTGAATGGGAAATCCAAAAAGGGAAGTTCAAATAAAACCCAAGGAAGCAGGTACAAAGCGAGCCGGAGATGCAGGTTGACACACTTGCCACAGAGAGACGCAATCGACAAACGTCCTTAAATACAATAGTTGCATTGTCTATTAAATCGGGAGTTTCCTTTCTTTTGCTCTTTCCGGATATATTTCTAACTGAAAACACGTATTTCCCACACTTTTCTTGCTGCCCACGCTATTGAACTGTCGATCTGTTGATCTGTCGATCTGACATTATAAATAGCTGTCAATAATATAATAAAAAAAAAATTTCCAATTCTTTTGCTCGCTCATTCTGTAAGCTTCATTGCAACAAATTAGCTTGATTCACGTTTTGACATTGCCTGACATTTGATGCCATGATCTCAGCATTATTTTCATTAATGTTTCCAACAGATCTTCTGGTTCCAAGTTCAACAAGTCATGCTCCCAAATTGCCATGTGCCCATGTGCCCAGTGCCCAGTGCCCAGTGATGAAAGTTGTTTTGTCATATCCATTGGAATGATTTTTTTTGGGGCTAGATTTTATAGGCAATATATATCAACTAATCAATTTTGTAGCTAAAAAAAATATCAATCAATAGTTTAAGAATTTTAAATTATATTTAAAAGAAGTTTAGAAATTTTATTCATATAAAATTTCGTTTAAAATTGACTAGAAATAATTTTAGTATATTGTCAAAAAAAAAAAAATTTTTTTTTATATAGAAATTCGTTTAAAAATGATTTAAAATAATTTTAGTTTATTGTTAAAAAAAAAAAATTAATTTTTATATATATATATATATATCAACCAATCAATTTTGCAGCTAAAAAAAAATATCAATCACTAGTTTCAGAATTTTATAATTTATTTTAAAGAATTTTAGAAATTTTATTGATATAGAACTTTGTTTAAAATTAACGTGAAATAATTTTAATTTATTGTCAAAACAAAAAAAATATTTTTATATATATATATATATCAACTAACCAATTTTTTAGCTAAAAAAAATATCAATTAAAATTTTAACAATTTTATATTATATTTAAAAGGATTTTAGAAATTTTATTGACATAGAAATTCGTTTAAAATTGACGTGAAATAATTTTCATTTATTGTCAAAAAAAAAATATAAATTGATTTATATAGAAATTTGTTTAAAAATAAGGTGAAATAATTTTGGCTTATTATTAAAGATCAAGAAATTTTTTAATATTGTAAAAGGCTGAATTGTATTTTATTTATATTATTTTTAATATTGTAGAAGTTTGAATTTAAATCCTTTTTAGCTGCATCGCTCGACTTTGTTTTTCTGCTAATTCTAATAAATAAAATAAGAAAATAATAATAGGAAAAACTTATTTATTAAAGCTACACCAAAAGTTGAATTTAATTTTTAATTATACGCACGCTTCTGAGAAATAAAATACAAAACAGATCAAATAAGTAAATGCGTGTATATCATAGAAAAATTAGACTAAATTGGATTTATTATTAAAAATTATTTAAGTCTTTAAAAATTACATATTTTCAGTAAATTAAAAAAAAAGTTTGGAATTCATATTGGGCTGTAAAAATTAAATAATTTTAGTTTCTTTATTTTTTGTTTTTTTTTTTATAATTATTTATTGTCCAACTTAATTGAATTTACAGACCGCACCTTATCTATTAATACACTAGATTAAGCTTAACAAATATTTTTAGTAAATCAAAAAAAAAAAATTCTCTTAGGCAAAAG